>OX439362.1:642500-1242500 GCA_949319445.1 Mythimna lalbum | reverse complement strand
GTCAAGTACCGGCAGATATTCCATCAAAACTATTCTAATGGAACTTCAATTACGTAACACTTGCGTTAAACCATTTCCCCACACCTTCCATTCCTTTGCAACACCCTACTACCTCATGCCCTTCAGAAGTCCATAATGTACGCGCCATACTCGATAATGTTAGGTGCCACAGAGCATAGAATCGCCGCACTGGCAACGTCTGAAGATGGCCGTACTAATATATTATAGTTCGTCGCGCACACCGAAAGCGTTGACTGCATTGAGTCTGTCATGAAATAGTCAAAGCTAATCAATCAATTTGTGTCGTGATACGAGTAGAAGTAAACTGGGTTGGGTCAGTACCCAGTTTTTAGCCGTAGCCCACTGGCCACGGTTACGGGATTGTTCGAAAGAGAAACGTAATTAAAGAACAGATGGGTTTTCGTCAGTAAAAGTCTGACACTCCCTCTCGCTCAACCTAGAGCGGGAACGAAACTGGAGGAAACTGGATAATGTGTCTAAGCTGTAAAAAAAGTCGCGACTGATTAGCTTGAATTTAACGATCTATAAAGAGTAGGGAAAGACCACAGAGACTACAGATTATGTGTAGACGTATGTCAGAAATTGTGTGACGCTCCCAAGACTGCGAAATTATTCGGAAGAGTTACAATGGCCCTGGAACGCAAAGGGCAAGTGAAGGAACAGATGGGTCTTCGTCAGTAAACCAGTAACTCTCGCTAAAACTAGAGGGAGAGTTATTTGATGATTTCCCATCTCAAAAAAAAATGAATAAACGGTGACACCCACGAAAAAGTGTTAACAGTGCCACCTCTAGCTCGACTCTCGACCGCCGAGGAATCTCCAGGCCTGCACTCGAGATAAAGAAGCTAGTACAGACGCGCTCGTAACCTAGAGTGCTCTCGAACCACTAACTGACCTATTAATCGCTGTGAATCTCTTTCGCGTTATCACTGTTCTAGTAAAAGTAAAAATGTTTTAAACGTTACGTGTGCTAAATTCTAAATAGATTTTATTAAATTACATTACAGATGTTTGGCTATGAGGAATCTTCTTGTAAGTGACCGAAAGTAACGAAAATAACGCTTAGAACAGAATGCAATCTTCCTATCACGTGGTTTTAATTAAACTTGCGAGATAGAAGTTATTAGAAGAAATATCAAAGCAAAAACAGATAAGAATGCCTATTACTTCCATGTGATCTCCAAATCTATTCTTCTTCTTCTTTCGTGTCGATTTTCGTCCCGACCAATATGGCCGGATGACTCTGGTGTTGACCTTAAAATCTATTTATATCCTCTAATTAGTCAATAAGGTATCTGTATATTTGGAAAGTAATTTCGTATAATATAAGCTATTCACTCACATACATGTCAATTTGAATTGATTCGGTCAATCTGCAGGGAAGTCATGAAAGAAAACTAATTAGAGTAATGGACTGTAAGTATGCAAACATCAATTAATACCTGCACGTGAAAAGAGCCGTAAAAGTTTTATGCGATTTACGACCTCTTTGAAAGACAATGCAGAGGACGATTGATGCGCTCACCCCGTCAGACTATCTTCTCCCTGTTTGTAATTTGCAATAGCTAATCTGAAATTATCTTAACCGACTGTGGACCCAGTCGGCCGATTCAAAAACAATCTGGCCAAATGGGGCTTCCTGGCATAGCACCTGCACTTTCCAGGATTTATACGATACCAATAACAGAGTACCGGAAGACGCAGCTTTGGAAGGCCTCCGACATGGTGGACCGACGACCTAGTCAGGGTCGCGGGAATCCGATGGATGTGTGACGCACAGGACTGGTCGTTGTGGCGACGCTTGGGGGGAGAGCCCTATGTCCAGCAGTGGACGTCTTTCGGCTGATATGATGATGATGATGATGAATAACAAAGCTGTATGCGTTGCCAAATACTAGTCAGAAAAAAACGGAGCTAGTAGAACAGAAACGGAGGAAAAAGTGTGCAAACTTATTAAACAATTGGTCACAAGTCCTTTTATAATCCACGAGCACTTTGATGTATGGTTCATTGTACATTAATTTCCTATGTCAACCATAAACTAATTAAGTCTTTTCCCATAGTTACTCGGGCGGGAACCTGTAGGAGAATTTACGACCAGAAACAATTATCCATTTGAAAAAGTTTCGTATTTCCAATACTCGGTTGATTGATTAATATTGTTTAAACTAGCGCTAGCGACCCAGCCCAGCTTCGTACGAGTGTTAGAAATCTTTACAATTCTCGGGTTTTTTTTACTATGTTATGCATGTATTATACACCTAAACCTTCCTCATGAATCACTATGTCTTTTGGTGAATACTGGAAGAAAATCCATTCAGTACTTTTTGAGTTTATCGCTATCAGACAGACAGACGCAATATTTTGTAGTATGTATGGATAGGGACTGTCATGCCACAAGCATTTTATATTATGGAAACTAGATCCACAAGTCCACAATATGACTGTAGGTGTGAAGATTGTGGTTTTCCAGGTTTAATAGACGTCTTAGTAATGATGTGAATCATCATTAATTACAAAAGTGATATAAAAATGTATAGGTTCATTATGAGTCATCGTAGTAAATAAAGAGAGCGAACAGATGTTAGCTGAGGGTATATCAAAGTCGGTAGCATGTATGACTCACTACAGGACCCCTGCTTATCTAAACATCTTAGTTCCCATAAATGATTTGTAGCCTTACCTAACATTCCTAATTGTAGTAACATAATCTAAAATTAAGTTTTCGCATGTGTTCACTTTCTTTTTTGACAAATCTTTTACAAAAGACGTAATTATTACCAGTGTTTCAAAAAAAAAAAAAGAAACGACACACAGAAAAGAACCACACCTTTCTTTCTGATTTTTCTTCATTCTCAGTTATGGTATGTATTTTATGGTATTTGTACACTGATTGCCCTAAATCTAGGTACCTTCTTTCGTTCATTCCAGACATTACCCTGGGCTATACGACCGCCCATAGTACTCTGTTTTTTTATAAAAGTTTGTCCTGTGTTTTTATGTGATCTACTACATAAAGAATATATGTACGGGTATCAACTTTAAAGGTAAAGGAAACTCCTCATAAAAACTTCACAAGTCTCCGAATACCAAACATCACAAGTTACAAAACATAAACAAACCGTAATACATGCCATACATGCCTCCCGGCAACACGGAACAAACTCAACCCTCTACCAGCTGCCTGCTTTTGATAAACTTACGCATTTCATATTTTGTTTGTGTATCATAAAATTCGTATCGTTCATGGAAACTGCTGTTTACATTATGTGCCCTAATATGCATAACCTTACGGCATAGATACCAGAGTTAAATGTTAATACAGGTTTTATAGAAGCTTATAGCGCCGTTAAAAACGTTCTAGTCCAAAAGCGTAATATCAAGACTCATCTTTAGCAAAAAATACTATTCCGACTTTGAGTTCCTTCAGAATCATAATTATAGCGATACATATTTAATGTAGAAAGCCATTAATTCTTCACTCCTATTTAACCCTTCAGATACCGTCAATTAGAGACACAATAGTAAGACAATAGATGCGCGGCCACCGGTGGTCGCTTGGGGACATGAATTAAAATCTTAACTACAATGTTTTCTCGTCATACTCTACAGACCAAAACAATGTTTGTTTTGATGCAACAATATAAACTGAAACCTGCCCCCAACATTCAATACGTCTGAAACCTAACCGTCTCAAATATCTGAAGCACACTCCAACCATCCCAATGAAATCACCCCCTTTGTTTCCAAGATTAGCGAAAAACAAAAGATCGAGACCACACCGCAAGCTTGCATCGGCAAACACCCGCCCTTATCCTGCCGCAGTAAAACGGCAGAGAAACTAAAAATAAATTGGTGACATCCGGCCTCTTAATATGGACTTTTTTCTTAATTTTAGACATAATTGGTACTAATAAAGTCTGTGCGTAGCGTAGTGGACTTCTAAAAGATTCGTGAGATGACACGCGTCGTGACCGTTGAGATTTGAATTGAAGACAGGTTTATTATGTGTGAGATGACCGTTAGAGCAGATGGATTTGAATTGAAGCATAGGACAATGTCCTACAATTGTTGTGGTAATCATATTAGCAGTAATGGCAGGAACAGACTCTGTTATGTCTGTAGGATTGGAATTTCTTTAAATGAGTTTAAGTTGGGGCAGGCCAATGTCCAACAGTGGACGTCTATCGGCTGAAATGATGATGATGATGAGTTTAAGTTTTCCTTTCTTGCAAAGTAGGTCCTTGGTTGCGAATAGTGCGACGAGTTTTTCCTTCTATTCATAACATTAAATTTTTCCTACCTTGTTTTTGTTCTGATTTCATTGTTTATAAATTATTTTTTTGTAATATTTTCCTTCACAATGTTTATCTATATATATAAAAATGACCCCCGTTTTCCGTTGTCACGACTTGGCATGAAAACGGCTTGACCGATTTGGCTGATTTTTTTTTTGTTGTGATTGTTAGAGTAGGGTAGGGTAGGGTAGAGTAGTAGGGTAGAGTAGGGTAGAGTAGTAGGGTAGAGTAGGGTAGAGTTGGGTATAGTAGGGTGGAGTAGGGAAGAGCGGGAGCGAAGCCGCGCGGGCAAAGCTAGTAGGCAATACAACTAAAGTTATATAGTGTTGATTTTTTTTCTTCATCCTTTTGATCAAAGCATCTTGTTCAGTAAATCGACGTAACACATCCAAGTGTTATGTTTCAATTCAATAAATCAAGATTGGCAGCTGAATCCGTTTATGGTTTCAAGACTGTAAATCCGACGTTTGATTCGAATCGATCCCAAGCATATCAAGTTCTGGTACACACGTAATCCTTCATGACATGTGGTTACGTCGATTTAGCAGGTCGCTCAATAGCCTTAGATTTTACAAAAAACTTTGTGTCTCTAGAATCTTGTCCTGTTTGCTGAATAAATTTCTACGGGGGATATATCTTTAAAGGGCGGCTTTTCTTTAAGCTTTCCGCACTTTCGCCTGTTTTTTTTCTATTTGGCTCTTAACCCTTCAGATACCGTCAATTAGAGACACAATAGTAAGACAATAGATGCGCGGCCACCGGGTGTCGCTTGGGGATTCATGAATTAAAGATCTAAAGTGTAAGCTTTCGTTAGTTACTTCTTTCAGCGACCTCAAACTTTTTAAAACAGATTGGGTTCTACTGACTGTTACTCCACGTAGTCTTATATCGTTTAACTCCATCCCTATATTTAGAAGTAATATAACTCCCGGATTACTGTAATACCTCACACATCGTCCCAATAGATAAATATTGACAGTTTTACGGCTCAATCAACCGCGAATTCTAAATCTCGTGGCCATTAAACAAACACAGACATATAAACAAACAGTCAAACAAGTGCTCCAGTCTCCAGTGCAGCGTCGGACGCTTTCCGCGACGGACGTGTAATGTGTACGCGACGCATATGACGTCATTTACGCGGGAAAAATACGCACATACAAATATAAACCCTACAGTGATATAACAAGGTTGATTTTAGCCTGAATTCAGTTCTGTTTAGACATGTGAGATGTAATTGGCCGTTACACTGGGACCGTTTTTAATTTGTGCATCGAATGATTAGAGCAAATGTGATTTATTTGGGGTGCAGTCAGTTTTCGTAGAATCTGTCGGAGGACACGGACGCAACTGCCGTAAATAGAATATATGTGCAAAGCTTTTATCGGCTCGTGGTTTTACGTGTGGAATTGTTTTTGTTTTGCGTATGTAAATAAGGAAATTATTGGCAAAAACTTTAAACAAAAATAGAAATAGTTATTAGTTATGCATTTCAAAGCTATGAAACATTGATTAAGTACAAGTTTTTACAGAATATTTTCAGTTTCAGGCGATATAAATTCATCATATTCTATATTGATTTTCCGAAATAAGAACATTTATAAACAGGCCTAATACAAACAAAAATAGCTTTCACGCTATGAAAGTTTAGCGTTACTTGAAAATAGGCCATTGAAAAAATGTTATATTCGTTGTATATTTTCTTTCAAACCGTTCCGCATCCCCGTTCAAGTATGCTAAACATTTGTTTATCCTAGAATCTGTGTCCCATTTTAAGCTGTCTACACTTAGTTATTTTGAAATACGTATTCCCCTTGTGTTGTCGTCCTATTTTCGTTTAGATCAGAATATTTTATTCGTACCAAATGTGAATACTAAGCATCTGCTATATCGATACGCTTTATAGATTGTTTGCAGCTATTTAGCTTTCAAATGTAGGTACAGGGAACTTAATATGAAATGTTAAAATGTCAGTCGAGTGAGCGAGAAAGAGGGTGGACCACTATACAACATTAGTTTTAATATGTGCGAAACCTGAAACACGTATCTAGTATTTTTATGTAAAGAATCTATGTACAAAATTTTATAACTGGATCATGAAAAATCACAAAGTTAATATAAGCTTGTTATGTCAGCAAAAATACATGGTAACCATCCAGGCGACTGAAGGGTTGTTTTACACTTGCACCCAGCTGTTTGCTGGCGCCTATTGCCCGTTATGTCCTGCCGTGACCTGTGTTGTATTTATTGTCGGTGGTGTCCAACTTGGGAACTTTTTAAATATTTTTAAGAAAAATATAACATGAGGTAAAAACTATTGGTATCCATTCAGTTACTGATTCTGAATAGACTATAGTCTGGTTACGAATAAACTAAAATAATTTTGTATAGCTCCATCCCTTTAGCAGTTCAGTTTAGGTCGTAAAATGGATCGCGTTAAGAACTCGTGGTAGCATTGCTTTATACGCAAGTTTTGTGTAGGATAGGAAGTTATTTTGGATGCATGAACATTCACCTTTGTTTTTTAGCGTAATAATAGAACTATGTATTCACTGAGATGAGTAACTTGCTAATTCAATTTTTATTCTTGAAGATCTGTGAAGGTGATAGATATTACATTCCTTTATAATTTGGGTAAGATTGTGAGCTGCTTGTCATCACACCAAAGTCGTAAATGTCAACGGCTCAGTATTAAATTTTAATCCAGAAAGCCATCAATGTGTCACTCACTCATTCATCTAAATAAGATTAGTTTATCCACTCTGCGACTTCTTTCTTTATTTTCTGTTGAGGTTACGGTTAGTCCTGAAATGTCCGGACAGTTACTAGTCAAAACATCTTATTTTTCAAACTCCCTAACCATATGCTTGTAGGATCGTCAGGATTTATTCCGTTAGATTCAGACATCATGTGGGCAGAATATGGGTTTCGTGCAATGATAACACACTTCTAGGTACGACACACTGCTTTTATTAAAAATCACAAATCACAAATTAAATTAACTTGACGAATCGAGTACAGTTCCGTGACGTCTTAACTCCGCTGCGATCAGACAGTAAGTGTCCACCTCGCCGTCGACTCAAAACATCACGACTCTGTAGAAGCGCGCTGTGGTGTGGGTAGAACTAGTGGGGGTTGCCACTGGCGCGCTTGCGATTCGTTTCATGTCCGTACTAATGACCGGCTGCGACACGGCCATTCTGCGATGCACACGTCCTCGTGTGTTTTTAATCTGAAAAATACAAAACCCCGGCAAATTATCTGCTCGTCTAATCCTGACTCATACGAAGACTTGAGATAGTTAAAATTAGGACTAGACTTCTTAAAACCTGTTTTATTTCACAGGCAATGATAAAATAATCTTAAAAATAGGAATAAAGTAGGCTAGTGAACGAACTATAACTATCTAGTTTTGAGTATACCGGAACCAAGCACACATAACATTTCACATTACATTAAGCAAACAAAAACAAAACCTCAGGTATCTCATTCATGGTCAACAATACTCATACTCTATTCCCCACGGGAATACCGAGTCATTCCTTGACTCTATGGTTTTTGCTTCTAGGCAAAACCCGACTATACTACCCAGAGCTACCGCGTACCGCGTACCCACGGACTACTCATTGAGCAGATACCGATTTCCATCGGGCTACGGCTACGATACTCTGGTACAGTCTCCGACCCACTGAATCGAGAACCTGTTCACATAAACTAAGCTGATGTCAGTTCATCATCTATTTCATTTACAATCTCAATTTGTACTTGGCCCTCGGGCATCTTCCGAACACGGTCATGAGCGTATTTGTAAGTACGCTTATTCACCAGAGATTTCAAAACGTATCGATCGCCATCTAATACTTCCACAATTTGAAATGGACCTCTATATTTTACGTCTAGCTTAGTTTGATTACGCTCCTCATTCTCAATAAGCACAAATTCACCGACAGAGAACCGATTCACGCTTGCCTTTGTACTATCAAAACGTTTTTATCGTAACGCGCAGACTTCTCAATGCCTTCGGATGCTAATTTCCTAATATTATCTAGGTCTATAATTTCGTCATTGTTATCTGCCATTAAACTTAAAGGTCGTGCTACCTTACCTATCAATAATTCTAATGGACTAGCTTTTGTGACGCGATTAACCGTACAATTAAGAGCTAGCTGTACGTCTCCTAGAGAGTCCTGCCATGACCGATCTTTGTCGGTTTCTATTGCAGTCAACATTGACTTGAGCACGCTCATTATCCTCTCCACTTGACCATTTGCACGAGATGAACCAGTAGCGATAAGGTGAAGGTTAATATTTTTACCTTGGCAGAAGTCACGAAACTCCTTGCTTGAAAAGCACCGTCCCTGATCAGCGATTATTCGCACAGGAGAACCAAAGAGTGCAGTGCTGTCTGTCACTGCCTTGATGCTGCTCTTGGTATCAATGTTTTTACTATGAAACAGCAATACATACTTAGTGAAAGCGTCGATCAGCACGAACACGTACTCCTTGTTGTCACTCTTGCCACTCAGCTTTCCTGTAGCGTCAATGTGCACGGTATGCCATGGAATCGCTATCTTGGGTATAGGGTGAAGTTCCGCCTGTACTTTACCTGAATGTGACTTTGCTATCTTGCAGGTGACACAATTGTCTACAAACCTTTTGACGTAGCGACTCATACCTTCGAACCAATAATGGTTATACAGCTTCTCCAGCGTCTTCTCCCATCCTAGATGAATAATGGATTCGTGGATATTATTAATGACAGACCAACGCATAGCACGAGGAACGATGGGTAAACATTTCGTTCGACCATTACGTTGGACTTTACGATAAAGTATGGCTGATCTTACTTCATATGTTTTAACCACGTCGTCGCTGAGCCGACCATGCTCTAGATCAGAAATAATTTTCTTGATCTCTTCATCTCGCTGCTGCTCTGCTAGTAGCCAGTTGTCAGACATTTCGGTAAGGTTTACCTGCTTCTGTTCAACTCTACAAGCTTGTTGTTTTGGCGGTAGAGGCAATAAATTTCGAGAGAAGAAATCAGCGTGCGCCATTTGCTTACCTACTCGGTATTTTACGTCGAAATCGAACGACTGTAAGAATGCCCACCACCTGTGTACTCTCGGCGTCAGGTCGATTTTGTTTCGCGATGATTTTAGAGAATTACAGTCCGTTACTACTGTAAACTTTCGGCCATGCAAATATTGCCTAAAATGTTTCACCGCGTTGACGACCGCTAGCGTCTCCAGCTCGTACGAGTGATATCGAGACTCTGCTGGTGTTGTGCGCTTGCTAAAATAGGCAATAGGATGTCGCTTACCTTCTACAACTTGGAACAAAATCGCGCCATACCCTTCTGAACTGGCATCGGTATGAAGCTCGACTGGATACTGTGGATCGAAAATCATGAGCACTGGATCACTAGTTAGTATTTCTATTACTTTCTGTCTTACTTCTTCACGGCTGGCTGTCCACTCGAACGGTATCTTTCCGGATGTCAATTTATAGATGGGACCCATAAGGCGGGAAAAGTTAGGTACAAACTGACGAAAGTAAGAAGCCAAACCTACGAATTGTCTTACCTGCGTAAGTGTCTGTGGTGTAGGTAAACGTGTCAAAGCCTCTATCTTTCGCCCGTTTGGTTTAATCTTACCTGCCTCAACTTCGTAACCCAGGAACTCTATACGCGTTTTAAGAAAGGAGCATTTCTTTAGGTTCAGCGAGAACCCCGCTTTCGTTAGCACCTCTAACACAGTGTGAAGCCTCTCCAGGCCTTGTTCTATAGAGTCTGAGATGATAGAGATGTCATCAACGTAAACAACTACGTACTGGTATGCCAGGTCACCAAGTGCATTAATGATTGCTCGTTGGAAAACAGATATGGCGTTACGTAAACCGAACGGCATGGTTAGAAATTCAAACTGTCCATCAGGTGTAATGAACGCAGTTCGTTCAATAGACTGGTCTTGGACAGGAATTAAATGGAAACCACTTGCACAATCTAACTTTGTAAAATAATTAGCACCATGGAGTCGTGAAATTTGGTCAGAAATTAACGGCAAGGGGTAACGATCTGGCACGGTGTTATTATTAAGCTCTCTATAATCTATGCACATACGAACTGATCCGTCATATTTCCTTACCAAGAGGGCAGGACTGGCAAACGGTGAACTACTGGGTCTTATTATTTTAGCTTGTAATAATTCGTTAACTCTATCGCGCATGAGTCGTCGTTCATCCGGAGATAGTCTATAAGGACGTCTTTGTACTGTACGATTAGAATCAAGCAATCTTATTTCCAATGAACCAGTGTTAACACGCGTGGTTGGAAACCCGTTAATAAAAAAGTCAGAGTATAATTTTAAGATCCTTACAAGATCACCCTTTTTATCAAATGGTAAATCAGTGTCAATTTTATCAAAATTATTCCTTATTGTCGTAGTCTGAATAGCGTTACACATGTTTATAGTTTTGTCATTAGTTATAATTAATTCAGTTGCAGTCAGGCTCACACAAAAACCGTTATCCAAAATCTCCCGACCTAACAGAATGTTACTACGCAAGTACGTATCTGGCAAAACGTGAAACAGAATCTCCGTCGCGAAATCATTGATTTCTACCTGACACAGCAATTGCAAAGTACTATTAACATTTTTATTGCCTATACCAACTAAAGATACTACATCATTAAATCTTCTACCTCTAAATTTACTAGCGATACTCTCCTTCATTAAGGAACATTCAGCACCAGAATCAAAGTCAAATTTGAAACACTCACCAAAATGCTTCAACGTTCCTGATGGAGGCTCGACGATGCAAAGGTCGACTCGTTTCTCCGCTGGTGCAGCTGCACTGGACCCGCCTGCTGTGCAGCGACTGGCTATGTGGCCCGGCGTGCCGCACTTAAAACACACCAATGAGCTGCTGCTGGTTTGTTGTCGCTGTCCGGCTCCCGTTGCTGCAGGCGGCACAGGCGACGGCTTCTTGACGTCGGTCTTCTTTGTGCGACAATCAGCTTGTTTGTGTCCTGGCTTGCCACATGCATGACACTTAATTGGCGGTAGTGACGCAAACTTCAGACGTTTCTCGTTCCCAGCGTGAGGGTGCACATCCGTAGGAGCTTTCCTCTTCAGGTAGGAGAAAGCTTGAAGCTCTTGTTGCAACTTGTGTCGCGTTGTAATCTCCGTGGTAAATGCGAGACGTTGTAAGCGTGTATCGATTTGCGCCAAGTGAGCAATAACAGTTGATGCTGCAATCTGTTCAACACTCAGGTCTTTCCAACGATTCAACAAAAAGGTCATAAGACGACTAGCATAGGCGGCATAGGTCTCATTATCCTTCGGTTTGTCATGGCACAGGTTAATGAGGGTAGCCGCAGAAGTTTCGATGCACACGAATCTGGCTTTAAAGAGCTCTTTGAACTGGTCCCATGTCATACCTGGATAGGTTACCTGCGATAGCCATGTAGATGCGGAGCCCTTCATCGCCTTGCTTATTGTTAAAATAAGTTGACTTCCTTCTACTGCATTCCCGTCGAAACACAAGTCAGCGGTGGCGCACCATGATCGCGCGTCGGCCTCAGGCTTGTCAGGGTTAAATTCCGGTAACACTAACTTGTTATTTGGTTGAGTTTTAAGAGTTTGTATCAGCGCGCACATTTGTTCATTTTGCATTTGAAAAAGTAACCGCCATTGATTGTTATTATCACTGTCTCCGCGTCTGATCTCATTAGCACGATTTGATCCCACTTCTGATGTAGGATCGTCAGGATTTATTCCGTTAGATTCAGACATCATGTGGGCAGAATATGGGTTTCGTGCAATGATAACACACTTCTAGGTACGACACACTGCTTTTATTAAAAATCACAAATCACAAATTAAATTAACTTGACGAATCGAGTACAGTTCCGTGACGTCTTAACTCCGCTGCGATCAGACAGTAAGTGTCCACCTCGCCGTCGACTCAAAACATCACGACTCTGTAGAAGCGCGCTGTGGTGTGGGTAGAACTAGTGGGGGTTGCCACTGGCGCGCTTGCGATTCGTTTCATGTCCGTACTAATGACCGGCTGCGACATGCTTATAAATACTGATTCTAAATTAAAATCCATAATAGAAAAATATCCTGAATCCCTCCTGTAATATTTAGGATGGTTTCTGCTTTCACTTGTACCATTCCATAAATAAGAAAGATGAATTAAGAACTGGCTATTCAATGTTTGAACTATATCGTTATCAGTAATCCTGCTAATCAATCATGAGGTTATTTTTCTTTATAAATAAGGCCCTGGGTTTTTACAGCAGATTCTTCGAGGCTTCCATGTTTTGAAGCTTAAATATATCTGTGTAGTTTGGCGATTATTTCAAAATTAATTTGGATTCCGATCTATGATTATAAGTTTTAAGAAATGCTATCTTGGCACGAAGTTTCCGATACGAGCTTTGTTTACACCGCATCCTTACTTGATGTTCAACATGAACGTTTTTACTTCCCATATCGCACGAACAAAAAAACCGCCACTTCATTTCAATTACAACGTCACAAGCCAACAAAATTCAATCTCCCCTATGCTTAACACAAAAGAATCTCTCCCGCACCATTAAACACATCATAAATATATTTATACAATCGATCCCTCGTTTTCGATGGGCCATCGACGGCCATTGACTGCCACTTGAAGCTCAATGTTTACGTCGGCGTAGTAATGCTTTAGTGTAGAAATCTAAATTACTAATGAATTAATACCATAATACTAAAGAGCTAAAATTGTGGATGAATTGAGAGGGAGGCCAAAGAAAAGATATAAATAAAGGGAGCCAGTTAGTGATAGGGAGTTAGATGATAGTTGACGGTTGACAGGACAGAATGGAAGAAAAAAACGTGTTGCGCCGACCCCAAGTAACATGGGATAAGGGCAGGAAGATTATAAAAGAGCTAAAATTATTTTGTTAGGAAAAATTCTTCTCGATAGACCCCCCTGGGTTCTGCGTAACACGCAATCAAATCACCTTTATTTTAGACAATCAACTACATATATCAGTTCTTAATTGACTGACTGATTTATGTTTTTGAGCAGACAATCAGAAGATTGTTGATATAAGTTGTGCATATAAACAGCTGAGTATCACAGACTTACTCTTTATCCCCGAAATATTCACAGTTCCGGTTTGAAAGATCGTGTGTTCGAAGCTGCGGGAAAAAATAATTATTAATTAGGAGCATTGAACTTGACATTAAAACGTACCCCCTTGTGTGACGCCAGATGGTGGCGTTTTAATGAACCGTACTTCAATTAGACGATAGATGTAATGGTTGGGGTACCAGATGTTAGTAGATAATGTAATGTATGCTATTTCTCATTTGTTGATAGTACGCACGTGGTATTGAATACATGCTTGTTCCCGCAACTTTGTTCTCCTGGCCAAAAGAACAGTATTTTTCGAGATAAAAAAATCTAACACTCGGCGATGGTTGTTTATTATCAGTGAGAGTTTCCGTAATTTGCTCAGTGCTTCTATAGATCATCTTTAAACAATGTTCTGTCCCACTCCTGAGCAAAAATCTCCCTCCACTCCTTCCATATTTCGCGGGCCCACGCATGTGAAATCTGACTAATTCGTCCCGCTATCTCCTACGCTTAATATGCTTACCCTTCTCGATTTTTTCAAAAACCATGACTTACCTACCTCGCTAGTAAAATGAAGCACTATTAGGCACTGAAGAATAAGCGTACCCTTCAGATACCGTCAATTAGAGACACAATAGTAAGACAATAGATGCGCGGCCACCGGTGGTCGCTTGGGGATTCATGAATTAAATAAGCTTTTAACCGCGCGTTATCTCTCTGCCTGCTACTTGTATAGTAACTAATTGTGGTTTACATTGTATTGAAATTGCCATGTATATTTGTGGAATCGCGATATAAACGAAATCCATATACAGTCATTTGTGGTTTACATTGTATTGAAGTTGCCATGTATATTTGTTGAATCGCGATATAAACGAAATCCATATACAGTCATAAACTTAACTTTGAAGCCTCAAACAAAATGATTGTCCTACCAACTTAGCTTTATGCTTTGGGATTGTCCATTGGAAATGTAAAACACGTGTAAGAATTACTAATCAGCTTCTCAGCTGACACACATTCTCTCATTGTTTGCAGCTGTTAACACCTCAGACGATTCAATTACCATATATTTAAACATTTAATGATCACGACGAGCAAGCTAAACAAATTCCCTCATTTATTCTCGTTTCATTATCAATCGGTAACAGTAAGCAAACACTGCAACTTAGCATCATCACTTGTTCTGCTTTATAACAATAACATACGGAAATAACCCTTATTGTCCTTACAATAGAGGTGTTGACGTGTTGTATTGAACACGTGCATCCGTTGCCCACACATGGCTATCTTTTTTCTTGGCGCTATTTTTGTACGCAGCTGGATTCATTTCTGTGAGGGTAGTATTATATTTTTGTGTGACTGTTTAACCTAGTCCTGCTGATGTAAGTGCTATTTTTTCTTAGTTTTAAATGAGTGTATGACGTAAAGATGTAATAAATTTTATTTCTATTGAGGTCGACACCCAATTTCAGCCTTGGTGATCTAATTCTGTCGTTTTAAGTGATTTTAAACAAAGTGTGTACTGTACCAATATTTGAGAGAAAATAATTTTGAGTTTATTTTGTTGTTTACTTATCTCAGAGGTAGGTATTGACGTAAAGATTCACAGTTTATGTTTGATTTTGACGCGGGGGATTATGAATATCGATTCTGTTTGAAGATTCATTTCATCTGATAAATAGAGAATACCATTACGGTAGAATTTATCGCCTTTCTTCAATGTTTTACATAGCACGATCATTTTGAAACTAAAAACTTCTAAGTTTTCAATGTCGTGGATAAACAGAATGGTTGGAAATCCCGCTCTTTGTTATACATTGAAAAAAAAAGACGGTAGTATAAAAAAATAATCTACATAAGGTGACATTAGGCATTAACCCTTCAGATACCGTCAATTAGAGACACAATAGTAAGACAATAGATGCGCGGCCACCGGGTGTCGCTTGGGGATTCATGAATTAATGAAAGGATGTTCAATGAAACCTGTTACAATTAAAAGAAGTTCATATCAGCGGTTGTTCTTACTAATGAAGTTACTCCGGATCCTACTTCTTTAGAACTGCACCTCCGCATTTGATATCCTTCCAATTATTTTATTGTGCTCCACGATTTTCAGACGTAAGTTGAACAATTTACAGTTTAATTTCTACTGACTATAAAAAATTAGCAGACGAGAACAGTGCATAATGTGTGACTTAACAAGTTGTATGATAAAAGTGTTACAAATAAAATTGTTGTTCAATGAACTAAAGACATAGTGTTTGTGCAGTTGACAATGTGACTTCATCATGGTGATACTGAGAAAGTTTATGGTATGTTTTATTAGTATAAGTTTACAGGACAGTTTAATCACATGGGTTTCATAGAAATCGATGGTAATCTCGTGTATCAATTGACTATGTATGATGAGGATGACATATTATTACTATATAACCGCCTAAGTCGGATATTTCCGCCAGGGTCGCATATCCACGATCAAATACTCCATCTCATTAGCTCTTCTGAGGATTGAAGATTTAAACGAGATGGAGTACCCACACGACCCTGGCGAATAGGACACGAGAACACTCGTCGGACCAATCGGACAGAAACGGTTAAAAGGTTAATGAAGTTACATACACGTTTTGAAGTCCTAACTATCCTTTTTCTTTTTTACTTTTTCAGGAGAAATGGTTGAAGAACGAATTCAATAATTAATTAGTATGTTGTTTTCAGTCATGAATAAATGCGCAAAACCTGTAAATAGTGTGTTCAGAATAACGAGCAGAATTAATTAAACCACGTTTTAATAAAGGTTCCATTTTTGAAAAAAATCTTTATTTAAAATGTCGCCCTGTCTAATTATGAATAAGTCAAGCCATCACGTGCGCAAACCCGCCGAAATAGGCAAACAAACACAAATGGTTGTAGTACAATCAAATTTTCTCATACACGGGATAATAAAAGTTCTTATTTCAATGCAGATATTAATTTTAAACCAAACTAAAACTACACATAAAATCTTTATTTTTTTTAAGGACTTTTTCTTACTGTATTAGGTCAATTAAATTAAAAATAATTTGGGGTGTCTAAGGTTTTGCGCATTTAACGTTACACGTTGTATAGTCCATTAAACTTTATTTTAGATAACAAAACTCCTGATCACGATGTACTATTTAAATATGGTGAATTGCAGTCACTCCAACTTCCATAAAGTTTTTTAATGCATCGTCGTTCTGTATAAAATTAAATACAAATGAATAATTTTGTCAACAGTGCTCCAGTCTTCGCGACGAGTTATCCGTCAGCGAGGACAAGTGGAAGACGAGAAGAAACATCAGCTTCGACCAGAACAGACAGCTGGAGGAGGTCACCAGAGAAAGGTGAGGATTTACGAGAGTACCTAACGTGCTACAAGCTACTACAATAACTCCCAAGTTTCTGATGCCTACATATAACATTATTTGCTGAGACTCTCCAACTACACGAGCCCATCTATAATTAAAAAAAAACTAAAACGTTTCTAGGAACAGTTTCTTGTCTAATGGGATGCAGTTGAAAGCCAGTTCTACATAAAGCCTCTGCCTATCCTATACTGACCTCATCAACCTAGTTGTACAGTGACATGATAGGTAGCCCTTAGTTAGGATGATTGGCAGACTTTCGGGCTCTTGTGTATCCGTAACGACTGTCAAAAGTACCTACTACAAATAACAGCCTGGATCATTGACTGCGAGGCACGGAACCCGAACTCAATGGTTCGTTTGGCGCAGTGGTTGAGCTATTGGCTGGTGCGCTGATTGTCACCGGCACGATTCTGTCACGGAAAAAATATTTATATGGCCTACAGATAGTACTCCTAGGTCTTGTGTGTGTGATTTAACATAAGATTTCACATACACAAAATACCTAGATTTGTAGACCCACCCACGAGATTCGAGTAATTTCTAGTGAGAGCCGGGAACTAATTCGCTTAGCCTGGTTAGAATGGCAGCAACATGAACTAGACAAGACTAAGTGATTATTAAATTCGCCCAGGCCTATATAAGGGACCCAAACATGATTATGTATGTGGGAATAGAATAGTCATTTATTAGATTGAATAATTCGACTATAGGTCAGGGGCCAGAGCTTCTACTTCCTGTATTGGCCGCGGATTCAAATTACTTTCACAGTTTTTTTACTGACTGACCTTTAGACAGTCCCAGAAAACCGACTGTTAAATAGAGGTGGGTGGGCTTGTTCTAAACCCACCTTGCAGTTGATTTCTCTTACTATCGAAATTAGATTAACGATAAACGTGTGGAACTATGTGTGTCAATCGATTATGCATAATGATGACACACAGACAGCATTTAGCTAGTTTAAAATGTGCATTCGCCACTATTAAATTTAAAATTCCACTCCTTCCTGTTTGGAATGCACTCGAGAGTTTTTTGGAGCTAAGGGCGGTTTTCACCAATGTAAACTAAATACAAACAGCCTAATAAACACGTTCAGATTTCAAATTCATAAGCACTTCAACGCTGTTTAGATATATGCTAATAGTGGTCAGATATTTTGGTAAAATTCACCGTTAAGGTGCTAAGGTGGTAATACACGCTAGGGTATACCTGACAGGTTTGCCTGTACAGTTGAGTTTTACAGGTAAACCAGAGCGTGTGTGCTGCACAACTGTGCAAGTTTCCATACAAGCTTACCTGACAGGTATAACTGTGCAAACTGTGCGGGCAAACTTATTAGATAACCCACGTGTATAGCTTTAGAATTGCATCGAAATGGTCCAAGATCTCCAATCAGTTACATTATTACATGTAATAACATACGTCTCTTCCTAACACATCGGCAACTGTTTGAAGATATTAAGAGAGATCTCATTACGCCTGGGAACAGGATTCGATTCTGGGTTAAAGTGTAACATGTGTTGTTCCGGGTTGCGTCACGTTCGCTCGTCAAAATATCGAGCCGTTCAGTACAAACAAACGGACAAACTGACGCGTGATAAATTTATTACCCACAATGTTTCTGCTGAACGCTTTTTAAGTGTGGATTTTACAAATATCTGTTAAAGAATACTCCAAAGTTGACAATGATTTAGTACACAGAACATCATGCCTTCTATACATAGTATGTATAATGGTGTGCTTTTGAAGACCTTACCTTGCTTTTCCCATCCTAATTATTTTTTTCTTACATTTCCAGGGATGACCTGAAACGTGTGGCAGTCAGCCTTCACCGTGTCGTAGGCCAGCTGGTGGCGTACTGCGCAAGCGCGGAGGACGAGCTGAACCGTACTGTGCTAGCGCAGCTACTGGCCAGGCTCATACCAGGAGACCATGAGTGAGTATTACTTGATTACGCATTTTTTTAGCTGGGAAACCATTCAATGACATGTCCCGGTCATCCTCCTTTTTTGTGTCAGACTTTTTTTTTTGTTTTTTTTTTTTTTGCTTTTTACTCTCTGGGTCTATTTGAAGAAGGATCTAGTGGAGAGTTTTAACTCACCACTAGATCCTTCGTTGCCTTTCAAACCGAGGCTGTTTTCCTTTCAGAAGCGAACCCATGGCCCCAATAAGCTTCGACCCTGCTGGACCTATACTTGATTACGGATGAAACATTAACAGCTAAGATCCCATTATCACCTAGGTTTAGTTACGAATGTAATAGTGGTTCTTGGTCGTGAAATAGTAAATTACCCTATTTTTTGAGGTAGGAAATCATCTTATGACTTTTGCCCTTGCACAGCGGAGCGAGAGGGCATGTTAGTCTTTTACTGGACTAAAAAGGACGCAATCTCTATTGTACACCAAAACAAGTTATATATTTGAGTTCACATTGATAGGATTTTGAAGATTTACAAACGAACGATGTTCGTTTGTTGAATCTTTTTAAAACCTCTACTGCAATAAAGACCTATGATTTAAGTGAGGCATTTTCAAACATTTAAACACCAATAACAACCCTTTCTATTCCACCATATCTATTTACGAATAAACAAGACGATCGCAACTAAGTCGGCGCCTTACACCGAGGTGTGCCATTGACACAACAAAACGGTTCGGTTGCGCCTGCGCATGGGCTTCGTTTTGTCGCGGTGAGCCACAGGCCTTTGATCTATCAGCATTGTATGTGATGAATTTAGTTCAGCTGCTCGGACTACTAGGAATATTACTCATACAGCGAGAAAAAAAAAATAAGAAAAAAAAAATTAAATCCGTTCGGTGTTGGGTGTATATGGATATGTTAGCTTTGGTATTGATTTCAGTTTTTTAACCGACTTCTAAAAAAGGAGGAGGTTCTCAATTCGGATGTTTATTTTTTTATGTTTGTTCGTGCATAACTTCGTCGCTTGCCAACCGATTTAAAAAAAACTTTTTTTGTTGGAAAGGGTATACTTAGTTTCCAAATGGTCCCGTAGTCACCAAGTTAGGATCTGACGATGGAATCTTGGCGAAATCGAGGGAACTCCTCAAATTCAATTCAATATTTTAGTGAAGTCGGTTTTTTTATAAAAAGTTTTTTTTAATGCAAAACCTGTATAAACTGCTAGGACCACTATCTTAACTACGCCTATCGCCTTAAAACTATTTTTTTATTTGTTCGTATAAACATCATATAGTATTCAGACAGACGATATTATACTACAACTTAAATACTAGGTGAAGCTCGAAATAAAAACAAAACCACACAACAAACATTACATACACACAAACATGTAATGCAACATGTTGTTACTGCAGCCAAATCGGTAATCCCTAAGCGCCTTGACGCCAATACCAAACGATAAGGTGGTCTTCTTTGTCAACCCGGAACACATCTCTATAGTCCTTATTCCCAGCCCATAGAATCTAAAATACATAAAGATTATAATAGCAGATTAATTGCGTGCAACAAAGAGTAATGCGGTAATTAAGAGAAAATAGTGGCGTGAGTGTAGTGGCGGAAGCTGCGATTTAATGCTGTGCTCGTACTGAAACGATGGTGATGCTCTCCCACGGTACGTATGGTAGGGCTGCCCCTTTACTAACCGATACTTTTTATTTATTTATCTTCATGCAACTTAAAGTACAAAGGCGAAGTCCGCCCTTGGTTGACTGGTAGAGTACCAATCAACCTAGGGTGGTTATTCCACTTATATTAACGCTTTTTTTTGAGGGATGGGAAATTATCAACTTCTCTCGTTCTGGGTGGAGCGAGGATCTGACTTGACCGATTAAAACTCGCTCTAGTAACTTTAGTTGGTATTGCAGGGTTCGAGTAATGTATAATCTCGTTTTTCTTCTTGCTTTTACATATTTACCTACGGTTTATTTTGGGTTCATTGGGAAATCGATCATGTTATTTGGTAAATTCTACTCTGTAAGCGAATTAATGCTACGCTCTTTTATGTGTTCATTAAAAAAGAGCCTTTAAAAGATTTAATACTGCTAATACTATACTGTTATGGATTTTTAGTTTTAGCTCAAAATTTATAGTTATCATTGTCAGTTCAATAAATCAACTATTCTTAAAAAATCCAATCGTTCGTTAAGTTGGATAAATTACCACAAATTAAAATATAATCTAAAAGTTTATTTAAAAGAAATTGGATTAGATAACTTCGGTAAAAAAACTTCATTCTAATTCACAAAAACTCTGTCATCAATTCTACACTAATAAAAGATTTAGAGCTATTCTCGTTCAAATAAAACTTTCAACAAGGAGCAGACCCTAATGAAACCGCGCGTGTTTATAATCACTAGGTGTTAAGATTCGCGCAAAATTAATATCCCCGGGAGGCGCTGTCGCGCTGGCAACGCGCCAAACTTTACGCCACACTCTTGTATTGATAGATTACTTCGATTTGTTGGCGGGTGGGATTTCGACTAAATGGGTGACGCATTTCTTGGGCGGCATTAATCATGTTTTGCTGTCGATCTTTATTAAACATCCTCCGATAGTTATAGGTAGGTGTCACTATGACTAAGGGATCATATTTTTACCCAGCTATGGCAAAACTAAAAGGACGGGGGAATGATTAACCATTTTTACGGGAAAGCTATTTTATTTACGAATAAATCAAAATCATCATCATCTTCCTGCCCTTGTCCCGTCTTATTTGGGGTCGGCGCAACACGTTTTTTTCTTCCATTCTGTCCTGTCACTCGTTACGGTATCACTAACTCCCTTTTCTTTCATATCATTTCTCACAAAATCCATCCATCTTTTCTTTGGCCTCCCTCTCCCCTTCCATCCATCCACATGTAAACTCATAACTTTTTTAGCAACATTCATTTACGAATAAATCAAAATGTGGTGTACAAAACATTGGGGGTCTCCAAGATGTTCTTTTTTGGGGTCATGTCAAGTGGGATGTCAAATGAAAGAAAAACTGAGTTTAAATATATTCCGTAGTCTCGACTTCTTTTTAGTTTTTAACGTTCTGATGCTACATCTGGTGCAATATGACCAGGCAGAAACATATTTATTGTTAACTTTATAGAAACCGTTCTGCCAAGTACGTTCGTAATTCAAATGATTTTGAAAAAAAAAAACATTTTCTTTAGATATTTTAATTTACATAATAGGTACTTACTTATCAGTCATCGAATCTCAGTGATATGAATTTAATATCAGTGTTCATGAAAATAGAACGTCATTGAAATAACCCAGTGAACCAATTAGATTACGGCATTATTATATTTGGTAAAGGGATAATAAAAGGATTGCTATAATATCAGTACTACCTTTCTCCATAATATTCACACATGTTCAGTCGCTTGTGTTGTAAGCTGTCCACCTGTTGTCTATACAGTTATTTACACACAAAATTAGTACTTAATACCGCTAGATAAGTTGGCCTCTTGCCAAATATCCCTTATGTCCGTAATTACACTAGTCTCGATGCGAACAAGATTTGTACGACAAGGGTTTTGGCGTAGCATTACGTAGGCAATATAACACATTCTTGTGTTAAGAACTGGGAAGTTTAGTCGCCTTTAATGTTAAGACCGTTAAATATTATATTTGTTTGACGACAAAAACGGTTTCCGTGGGTAATAAATTGACAACTTTATGGCCTAAGTGAATGGGTACACGTGATTTTGTTCAAGTTTAAATAGCTAACGTAATGCTTCAACTTAATGGGACACGCATGATTTTCCTATAATTGGCCCTAGTTTATAGCAGGTACACTGCCGCCCAAAAATATGGAGCAGCCAGGTAAAATCAAATAGAAGAAAACCAAGCTTCTATTTTTCGTCAAACCGAAACCCTTTAGAATGATTTGGTTCTGTTTTTAGCGACATCTATGATGTCACATAAGAATTAATCCTGCATCTCGCAATCAAAGTTTTGCGCGATTAGAACATATACGACAGACCCTTTTTCTCAGACTTCTGCCAAGACCTTTTTTCTCAGGATGCATTTATTTTCAGCTTTGTTGAGAGCCTATCCATAATTGAAAAGGTATGTTGCTGAAATTAATACTAATTAATAAGCTAGCCCAAGCACCAATGAAAAATCAAACTTCTTAGGTCAACGCAATCTAAAGACAAAGCAAGATAAGTAATAATAATAAAAGACAAGAAAAAGTCGTAAAACTTAATTTTATTGTTAATTAATAGTGCATATTTTCGGCGTTGTTTGTAGTTTTGTCTAAAAACATGTACTTCCAAACTTGGACGATTTATGTCTATGTTGCGATACGAAAAATGACAAACTGAAAAAAAAAAACTGGTCCGATTTTTAAGAATAAATAACATTTATTCGGCATAGAATTACAAAATTAAAAGAAGAATAGATACTACTCTTTTTTGATTATGTTACAATATACATACCTAGAATTTTACTTTTTATTTTTTTATATTTATTTCTAAGAAAGAGATCTTTGCTATTGCCCGTAACAGGGTAATATAGAACTCGTGATCCGATTTTTCCTCCCATTATAAAGATGGGAAAGAAAGATTAAAAGTTTCAAACTCACATAATCTTGCTTTATACCTGGCGATGCGCCAGCGCAGATGCTCTTTCCATGTTCGCACTGCACTCTCACGTGGGTGGTGCGTAAAGGTGACGGGGCTACATGCAAAAGATATAGCTTGTCATGTGCAGTCGCACGAGAAAAAGATTAAAAAAACATATTGCTGCGGTTATGTTTTCTTGGAAAGTGCTGGCGTTAAAATTATCTACTCGGCATAAAATTATAAAACAACCATTAACACTTAGAAATGTGTGTGTGGTTCGAGTGCGACATTTATTACATTAGTGCTCACCTCCCATAGCAAATAGCGTGATAATTTATAGCCTAAATGTTGACTACATCTATAAGGTTTATTTATGCATTTGAACAGAATCGGTTTAGTAGTTTTTGCGGCGATTGAAAACATCGCCCCACAATTATTTATTATTTACTAGCTTTCCGCCCGCGGCTTCGCCCGCGTGGACTACAGTTTATATCGCGCGGGCAGAGACCCGTGATCAGCAGTGGAATTATAGGTAGCCTATGTGTTATTCCAGTGTCTCTTCTACCTACCTACCAAATTTGATCTAAATCCGTTCAGTAGTTTTTGCGTGAAAGCGTAACAGACAGACAGAGTTACTTTCGCATTTATAATATTAGTAGGGATAGGTCATAAATATTTTTGAGTAGAAGGTGTTTAGTTAAATAATAAAAATTCTTTATTGTATACCATAAAAAATACAGTAGGAGCTTAAAATTACAGGGAGTAACAAAGGGCGGTCTTATCGCTAAAAGCAAGTTTTGTAGACGACCTTTACATGCATTTGACAGTGAAGGAGAAATTATATAGGTACTTCGTTGTGTACTATTTACATATACAAGGTGTAAGGGACAGGTCTCTGCAATTTTTTTGGATTTTATCTGTAGGCGAAACTGGACAACCTTCCACAAGATTTTTTTTTCCAGGAAACGAAAATAAAAATCGGCCTATCCATACAAAATTGTCTTGTAGAAGGTTGTTCAGTTTCGTCTACTGAGCAAGCCCTTAAAGTTTGCGGAGACCTGTCCCTTACACCCAGTATATACAATATACAGCTTTGCAACATTTTCTTTCAATATTTCGTGGCTGGGTATTTTTCATGCATTTAAAGGTCACTATTGAAATATTTATTTCTCTTATTCCAGTACGATCATAGAAGAGGATTCCCGAGCATCGACACCAAACCTGTCGGGTGAGCTGAACCAGAGCCTGGTGTCCCGCGGCGGGAAACACGTGCATTTCGCACCTGACCTCAATGCTATACTGACGGATTTAGATGAGGTAAGAATTTAAATATTTACTTGTAATTATAATAGAGCAGTGGTGGCCGAGTGGTAATGGCCCCGACTTATGAGTTGTAGGTCGCAGGTTCGAACCCAGCCAGGCGCATTACTTTGTGTAATTTATTTCATCACCACTGCTCTCAAAACGGTGAAGGAAAACATCGTGAGGAAACCGGCATGTCTTAGAACCAAAAATTCGACGACGTGTGACATTCACCAACCCGCACTGGGCCTGCGTGGTGGATTATGGCCCATTCCCTCCCCTAGAGAGGAGGCCTGAGTCCCAGCAGTGGGAACATTAAAAGGCTGATGATGATGATGATGATGAATTATAATACTAGAGTGAAGTACAATAGCCCAAAGTTTCAAGCATACACTGGCGAGCTACTTGTTACTTCGAAACTAGCTTATAGCACATGCATCAGTTTAGTTGGAGGAGTTAATTTATAGATGTATAAATAACTGCAGTCTTGCAAACCTCCATTGATAAGCGAGGATACTACTACCAGACGGGTAGTGTGTCTGGTCCGGCCAACTGCCCTTATAGTATATGTTCTAATCGCCAGGAGAACTGATACTGACTGAGTGACTGACTGTTGACTGGTAGAGAATGCCTAAGGCATTAAGCCCGACTGTGTACTTTTTGTTACATGAAAATTAAATACAGGATTTTGTATTTTAGTTACTATATGGTGGCAGATTCCGCTACAAATTGAATTAAACTGGAATAACACCACCAACCGCCTACTTCAGACCGTTACTGCACACAAGCCTCTCCAATCAAATCCAATCGCGAACTATGAATTTTTGGACCTGTACCTATATAATATAATGATAATTTTTAATGAAAATAATAATGTTATTGATGAGAATAATGATAATGAATGATTATGTATTTTTTTTTTTTATTCTATTGTAATAATGACTGCACGTTTTGGTTTCGGCTGTTAGTGCAGAGAGTACCTGTAATAAAATAAATAAATCGCTCGATTCGCGATAACACTCATCCAGCTGCTACTCGGCTTAAATCATCGCTCCACTCAACCTAAAGGCAATCCTATCCCAGGCAATAATTTTGGCGTCTTCAAAGCTAGAGTGAATAGGCTCTTAATAAATTAGTGGGCTTCACCATCAACCATTGCATCACTGCTTGCACAACCTCACCTGCTCACAGTGACTTACTCTGTTGTAATGTGTATGTGAATAATATGATTTTTCTGATTAATGAATAATTACTTCACAGGAGGGTATAGTAAACTTCTTGCAACATCAGCGTGACCTCAGCGCGGATATCAAGAAGGAACTGGAAAATTCTCTACGGCGGCTGAGACATGAGGCTCATTCTCTGCTCGATTTATCTGCTAAGCTTGCTCCAAGTAAGTATGCCTTAAGTGATTTTGAGAAATTTAATTTACATTCATCACCAAAGTTTGGCCCAAAAAAGTCCACTGCTGGATCTCCATGCTTCGATTGCTGTATAACTTTTACTTTATAATTTTGATTAATGATGTGATGAAGTTACCACCGGTTATAGACATCTGCAATCGGAGAGGCATCATAGCTGTGCACAGATACTGGCACGAATTTTGAGCGTTCGGTGAAAGAGCGGGAATCGCTTTGCGCATCGTACACGTCGGTGAGTCACGATACTTCATTTTGGCGCAAATGGAAGTCAGCGCTCAAGATTTGCCCGCCTAGCCAAGTTACAACCGTTTCCTTTGGATTCTTTTACGTCGAACGCCTCAAGTTGGCCACGCCCCCGATTCTTTTGCTCTGACCACGTGGCTGAGCGTTGCGATGGCATCATTCCCGTACATTTGAAGTTTTCTACTAGCGTTAACTATTGCAGATTATCAACTTGGCTAGGTGTACACTGTACTCTGTAGCCATCATGTAGAAAAGACGAATGTGCCACGTGCCTGTAGAACACCGGTGGTTTCACGTAACTTACTATCCGAAGTCTCAACCAACACCAATGTTTTTTCTCGTTTTTAAAGGAATCCGTGCAGACACGAGTAATATGCTGGAGTCTAGTATACAGATCACGGAGTTAGTCAATGACCTGGACGCCAAACAGAACTGCGACAACTGTGAACTGCATCGGAGGGTAAAAATTTCTTTTTTTTATGTCTACTTTGGCTTATGAAAGACCGTGAGCATGAGTATTTATTTGTCACCGTATCTTGTTTTGTATGAATACTTTAAATTTTTTTTTCTTCGTTCGGTAAATCGTTTTGCATACTAGGAATAACTCCTGTATCGTGGATGCGTTCACCATTATGTAATCTCACATACACTAGACACTCAAACCTACCTACCTGTAGGCCATATTAATATTTATTCTATGCGGGTATTCAATCTGCGACACACAGTACGCCAATCGTATCGTCATATATCTTTGGGTAATATATCTTGATTTCCTACAAAAACCCATCCTAACCTTCTGGAGTGGAAACCACGTACTGGAAGACGCAGCGTTGGAAGGCCTCCAACAAGGTGAACCGATGACCTGGTCAGGGTCGAGGGAATCTGATGGATGCGTGAAGCACAGGACCGGACGTTGTGGTGACGCTTTGGGGAGGCCTATGACCTACAGTGGACGTCTTTCGGCTGATATGATGACCCCCATCCTAAAATTAAAAGGGGCCATAACCTCCAGTGGAAAGTACCTCAGGCTCCTCATGTACTATGCCATTGTTACATTTTAATCGTCAATATTGAAGTTATTATGATCCTTGTTTCAGAACATGGAGGAAGCGATGGCGGAGTGTCTGCAGCGGGAGAACTTACTTCGATCAGATCTGGAGGCTGCGATGATTAAGATTGCGCAACTTATGACTAGCGGGGACGTTATAGCTGAGGGGTAAGTACTATTGTGTTTATTTTATTCTGGTAAATTATATTCTGTACGAAATAAGTTTTTTTACTGTTTGTTCAAATGATTTTGACTTTTATTGAGTTACTGGCATGATAAATAGCAATTGTAGCAAATAGTTGGTATTTTAACCACGTTTGTTGCTTTTAATGGCATTCTTATTCCCAAGGAATAGAAGGCAAAATCGGTTGAACGGACAAGTTTAAGTTTTTAATTTTATTTCAAATGGTGTATAGAGTTTAGGAATGATTGAATTGTTTTACTAAGCAATGGATTTAATAATGTGTTTTTTGTTGTATAGCTACGGCACGGGTCCGCAGCTGGGCTCGCTGTGCGCGCGCTCGCGAGCGCCGCCCAGCGCCACGCACTCGCTGGACGGCAGCAGCTCGCCGCGCGTGCAGCGCCTGGCACACGACATTGACTCGCTGCAGAAAGAAAGAGATGACCTGCATCAACAGGTGACTCACGACGTTACGTTTATACTGACCATGATAAATGTCTTCAATTCATACGGTCCTACAAGCTCTCATCAAATTGCTGGATATGACTAACAAGACCGAAAAGTTCTTGCGTACTCTGATCGATCAGCTCTGCTAGGAACAGCTTACTAACTGGTGATATTAACACAGTATGAGCTCAAATATAAGTGTATTCTTAAATGCATTGTGCTAAGAAAATAGTGACTCATCAGTACTTATGCGTACGTAATAATGAATATTTAAAAAATACAAAAATATAAATTTAAACAATCGTCAAAATTGTCATTATCATTTATAATAAAAGAATTCTGTTTCGCAAGTCCCATAACATTGTCTACGTCCCACATGTCTTTTTACCTTCACTATCTAAGTTACAACGATGACGTCACTATTTTCTTATCACAAATAGGCTATACATTCCTCGACATGAAACATTGAAATCTGCACGGAATGCACTTAATGTACTCAACTCGTATTATTTTATCTATCATAACACATATGTATACATTATGTAAATATACTATAGTAAACAATAACATGTAATTATTTTGCACCGACGCACGCGCAGGTCAAAAGGATGACAGACTCACCCGTACATAAGATATGTTGCGAGAAGGTAACGCACGAAACGAGCTTATGTATATGTCTTTATTTATTGTAGCTTGTTAAATATGGACAGTGCTAAATAAGAAATAATTTTATTTTTAATAGATAAAAAACTATTATTTCTGATAAATACTTGACTTTCCAAGTACTTAGCTGTTTAAACACTTTTATTATTTTATTCTATTTAATCGTTCTATGTAGTCCATTATTTTTCGCATGCTCTTTTTCCGTTGTATAAGTCTGTAATTAGTCCGACCGATATCGCTAATTGCACGGAGCCTGCGTTTATGATCAGTTTTGCTCGTTTTTATATGACCCTTGTGGGGACTTTTTTTTTAATTGTTATTATATCGAATGTGTAGTGGTGTCTGTTGACTGCCACCGCTCAAATGCAATTTAACGTGGACGTGGTTGCGAAGCGATTCGATGCGGTACACGAAATTCAACGTGACGCGGTAGTTTTTGTCTTATATGCGCGGGAAGTCGTCGATTTAGCCGCCATTTATGTAAATCAAGTTTGGCACCGGTGATCTGGACCGATAATGAAGGTTGCGGGAAACCGATGGGTGCAAGACGCATAGGATCGTTCATTGTGGCAACACTTGGGAGAGACCTATGTCCCACAGTTGACATTTGTCGGCTGAAATGATGGTGTGATGATGAAGTTCGGCACCGCAAGAATTCGTAAAGATATCAAACCAATTGTTTGCGTCCGCATCGCTTCACTCGTCCACCGCCACCACATTCGAGTTCAGTTGGTCACTTAGACCACTGCAATAGTGTATCAATTGTTTTTGCGTTACATTCATACCGCATCACTTCGCGTTGGCTACGTAAGACACCGTAGAAAACATGTTGTATGTGACAGCTGGAAGCGGCCAACCGTCAGCTGCGTTCGACGCGGCAGTTCGTAGAGGAGCAGGCCAGCGAGCGCGAGGCCGAGCGCGACGAGTTCGCGCGGCGCCTGGCCGAGCTGCGCGACGAGAACGCACGCCTCGCCACGCGCCTGCAGAACAACGCCAGGATACTCAACGAGGTGGGCGGGGGAACTGGGCTGCTAGGGAAAACGATCATATTTCATGAATAAGAGAAACTAGCACGTTTAAGGGCGTCTTCAAATTAGCAAAGTGCCGCTCGAAAGCTGCGTGGCTACAGCGCTGACGCCGCGTTACTTTGTTATTCCATATACTGCCGCACGGCACTTTGCGGCTAAATTGAAGGCGCCCTAAAATCACATGAAAGGCTTGTTCTTTTCTATGCTGTAGTGAAGGTGATTGTGTGTAGACCATGATTTTTTGGTAAAGAGCTATGTATTTACTTGTCTGACGTTGCTTACACTTAGATACCTGATTTCGGAAAGCTAAAGACTTAGCATGAAACGTTAGATAATTGTTGTTTATATGACTTGTAGATACATGGATTTGTTTGGCGTTATATTTTTTTAAACTTCATACTTGGTGATGGATTAACTTTGACTTAATCACTTTCCATAACCACTCTTGTCTTTCTTTCTTTTATGTTATTCTTTTATTTTTAAGTTTCTGCACATTTTCAACTAATGATTTGACCTACCAATGTGACACAACATAATAAATAAAACATAACTTTAGTGTAAAGCCTCAGATACACAAATTGGGACAAAATATACCCCACCATGACGCACAACGTTCAATCTAGGTAACACTGCACCGTTGTTCAGTGTCACCAACATTTTACAGCGCACAAACGTGACGCGGGACATGTTGGACAATTCAACAGCGGTGCGCATAATATTGCGAGAGATTTTGCCCTCTAAGACATTACTGCTGTCACGTACACTATACGTTTGTCGCAAATGGGATCGCACTTAATGCAGGTCTTATAAAGCAAAGACCAGTCTGACAATAAAGACTGTCGAAAGTTAACACTTCTTTTTCCACGCGCCTTCCTTGTAAACTGCTGTAGCATAATGTTGTCGCATTGGTTCGTCTGTACTAACCCCTGCATCTCGCACCCGTCTCTGTACAGATGCACTGCCTCCGACTCACGTATTGCAACTGTCGTGAACACGACGCGCACGTAAGTTTGCTCCTGTCTTGTACTGCTTACTGTATATGCCAGATCAAGTTAAATAATTATTCCATTATAATAAATTTGTTAAATATTACACTTATGTAAATCTGTTTTGTCATTTTCAACTTGGTGAAAGCGGTGTTTCGTATACTCTATTCACGTCGAGAACATAGTGACTCATCAGTGCTACTTCAAAGTAAAGACGTATTCGTGTTAAACGTATTTAAATGAATACGTCTTTAAATAGGCGTATTTAAAAATTAAACCATTAATATTAAAGCAAACTTTTATTATACGGTATTTTTAAATATTACTAATTACTAATAAATCGATTTAATCATAATTGTAACAATTTTTATTTTTACAAATTGGCCAAGTATTTTTTTTAAATTTACAAAATACTCGTGTGTTCTGTCTGAAGGACTTACATCAACTGCCTCATTTAGTTCAAATTGAAAAAAAAAAAATGTTACGTGTAAACGTGTTTTTTTAAAAAACCTATTTGCAAAATAAATATTATTTATCAAGAGGCGTAGTTAAGTGACAACGCTGAGTCACTATTATCTTAACAGGTATACTCTATAGTTTAAATACGCTTGAGATCACCGCACCGCAACAAACTCAGAGGAAGAAATATATAATGAAACAAGTTAATTGTACAATTACAATTTTGTCACTTGATGTACAGCAAGTGACAAAACTATCTTAATGCAGTTAACAAATGACAGTCTTCATAGATGTTATCTGAGAATAATTTATCGTTATTTTTGACTGAGGCTTGATAAAAAAAACATGGCCACAATCTGGTCAAATTTAACTGCTGTATTCAAAAACTTGATCTGGCATAGATAGTGATAAATGTTGTAAATAATGTTTTAGTCTTTTGTGTAATCATTGGTATTAATCGTATTTATGTGTCTAGGTTTAGTTCGCACTTAACAGCATGTCGAGCACTTTATTTGATAGATGAGGATTTATTTCGTACCTGTCCTGTCTAGACCCAATAACTATCCTTTGCATTTATTTCTTCTACCATTCTAACAAATCAAATCTCCCAAATTTTAATCCTTGTTAAATAAATCTATATTCTTCCATAATTCTCTAGTAAATCTTTGTTATCGTCTAACTCAATTCAAATTAGAATCATAACTACCACCTTTTCATCTTATCACCCTTTCAATCTACAAACCAGGTCGAACAGCTGGAGGCCCAAACCCGTGAGATGAACCAAATCATAACCGAACTAGAAACCAGAAAAGTATCAACAGACGACGAATTAAAAGCTGCAGAAGAAAAAATAACCCTTCTCCGAGACATAATAGCTAACTTAGAAATACAACTAGAGCAAAAAACTGTCCATGAAACAGAAATACTAGAAGAGCTTCAACAAATGAAGAACACGATCGAAGAGAGAGATAGCAAGATGAGGACGTTGGTGGGCGAATTGGAATCGTTGAAGAGTGAGAGAGTCGAACAGAGTGACGTCGTTTGCGTTAAATGTGGGCAGGAGGAAGAGAAGCATACGGAGTTACTGGATAGGGTTAAAGAGCAGGTTTGTGGTTTGATATTTTTGTGTAATAGAGGTATTGTATGTTTGTGTATGTGTTGTTTTGTAATTTATGCATTGTAAATACTATCATTATGTTAACTTTGTTACTATACTAGTGTAAATAATTCTAAGATTTTTCTAGGGTACACCTTATTATATTTTTCTAAACGATTTCTTTTGTTTGGGCCTTTAGCCAGTGTAAAATTGTATATACCTTTATAGGGAAACCTGTGTATGACCAATTTGATAACTTATTATGTCATGTTGTCCTACAGTGTCACTATCTAGAAGAAATGATCCATCGGCGCACGCGCAAGATGGAGCGTATACATGAAGTGTGTTCGACTAGTTGCAGTGAACCCAGCGAAGATGTGTCAATTAGAGATCAGCGACATAGGAATCTAGAGGTAAGCGGTACTTATCAATTTATCAAAAAATACACATAACGGTAAATATGGCGAGACGAGCTTGATTTAAATTGTTTGGAAAAAGGAAAAGCAGGCCTTTGTCCAGTGACATTGAACAGATAGATGAAATAAGAAATATGCTAATTGACTGCATAAAACATTTACTCGTTTCTAGGCAATGGTACCAAAGAGTATCCTTCCACAACAATCACTAGCAATGTTTTAGTCCCATGTAATTAAGATGACCTTAGTATCATTAAACAAAAAGATATAATTCTGGAATTTAGTTAAAAGCCTTGGCTTCTAGCTGCTTCTAAATTATCCCTGAAAGTAAACTAAGCTGTTTGTTCGACCTGAAATTCGGAACCCATGGAAAGGGAGAACCTAGTCTTCATATAAGTAATGAATAATTTTTTCTCGTATAGGTAAAGTCTCCCGACACGGACGCCAGTCCTCGCGAGCGCATGTGCGAGCTGGTGGGCGTGTGGGACTGCTTCGACACGCACGCGCGCGCCGAGGACGCCGTGCTCAAGCGGGTCGCCGACCTGGAGATGCAGAGGGCACAGCTCAAGGATATTGCGCAGGTTAGTTACTGGTTTTTTTGAAAATATGTCGCCTCATAACATTATCTAAGTGTCTATTAATCCACATATTTTTCAAAATACTTTAGTCTATGCGCATTAAGAAAGTAGTGATTCATTAGTGCAATTGCAAAGTAAAGGCGTATAACTGCTAGGTTCAAATCTACTACTACAAACTTTTTAATACTCTATGTTTTCAAATATGATTATTATGTAATTATTTTAAAAATTACGTTATCGTGAGAATTTCCACTTTTAATTTTGCGCACTAAATACTGTCGCGCCTTTACTGTTTGAAGGGCTTACTTCAACTGGACGGTTTTCTAATTCACTATGGTCTAATTAAAAAACTAATGACGTCACTATTTTCTTAACGTGAATACGCTATAATATTCAGCTGCACCCGGTTTTTAAATGCCGACTTCAATAGATTAAGGATCGCAAACGGCCATCCATGATTGTGAAACGGCCATCAAAAATGTTTTAGACCACTCAAAATGTGTATATATTGAGATTTTTAATACAACTCAAATTATTATCAAGAAAGTCGTGACTTCATATCTTGGTCCAGAGTTGTTAGCCAGCTGGTAAAGTATTTGTTAGTCTTCATGAACACTTACTGATGTACTAAATTTGCGCATGCTTTAACATTCCAAAAGATTTCAAGTGTATTTTTTAAAACGTGATAAAGTTTATATTTGTGCACATAAAATGTATCAAAAGTGTTCCTTCCATACGGCGAAGTGAGTCAACGACACATAAATATAGCTTATATATCTTTACGTAGAAAGTACGTGGGAAGACAATTATTAGGAATAGACAACTCTGGCACACCACGAAATGTCAATGAGCAATATTATGCGAATAGCGATAGTTTACGCTTCGTAAAATCTAATTTATATCGGCTACTAACACATTCCATGACAAATATACCAATATTATTAAGTATCGGTCGTTGACGCGCAGGATCGTTCATTGTAGTGACATTTGAGGGAGGCCTATATCCAACAGTGGACGTCTATCGGCTGAAATGATGATGATGATGAAGGCAGTATACTAATCACAGCATAATTAAAATAGGACTCTTGTGCTCTCAGTCAAACACTAGTTTATATCAGAACTAGCTTTTGCCCGCGGCTTCACCCGCGTACATAATCCCAGGATAAAAAGTATCCTATGTGTTATTCTGGAATATGGTCTACTAGTGTACCAAGTTTCATCGAGATCTGTTCAGTAGTTTTTGCGTGAGAGTAACAAACATCCATACATCCATCCACACATACAAACTTTGGCATTTATAATATTAGTAGGATAAAAAAAATATTGTAATTACACCCTGAAACAGTTGCTATTGACTATTTACGATTAACCGTTTTTCAGCATGCTTTATCTCAGAAAATTGTTGTCGTGAGATGCTCGTTACGCAACCATAGTGGTCATAGTCAGCATTGTATTATTTCCTGGATATCGCACCTCGTACCCGCGGGACCTTGGTACTGCTCCATTGATGGCTGGCGGCGCGCCAACGATTTATTTTGATAACGCACTCTTTCACAACGACGCGCCAGCGTGGACGCCACCGAAATGTCAACTTCGCGGTTCAAAGTCGCCTTTGGATCACAGATTTTTTTGTATGCTCTTTTTCTTTGTGTAGTATTGGGTTATAAGTAGGCGTCTTTAGATGTTATCTTGAAAAATAAATTTATGATAGAGGAATGAAAATACTATCAAGGTGCCATTAGTTCTAAATTAAAGATTTTAAAGCTTGTGTAAATGAGAAAACTGGAATAAAACCATTTACAAAGTTAAGAAAAAGGTCAGTGACAATCTAAAGTAATTGTTGGCAAATATTCTATTTTACATCTCAAAATTAAATAACATTACAAAGGCCCAGTGCCATCGTAGAGTTTTAAAATATTAGTAAACAAATTAACAGCAATTCCATAATGATTTTCATTACTTATATTTTAAGTCTATTATTTAAGAAAACGCTGACGACGTTGGCCCTTCTTCTTTTAAAGACTTATGTTAAAAAAAACGGCTATTTGCGCCGAGACACGATATGATGGCATATGAGTTTAATATTTGCAGCAGTTTAATTATTAATATGTAAAGTATAATTATACAAAACTTGGAATGTCCTCTGTTGGTCCACCCGCACCTGACGGTTACGGAGTCAATATTCGCAGAATAGCTGGCGAACTATTAAACCGATTAACATGCTAACAGCAGTTCTAAGTAGTCCCTTGGCAAAGGCAGACCTGATTTAACCGTCAGGCATTATAATTGTATCAGTATTCTTCGAAAATTATTTGGGAACACTTTCATTGTACGTACAGCTAGAGTTTAATTCCCTGCTGGGGTAAAAAAAAAATGTCGACGTCAGTATTATGTGCATCGTATTTAAAGGAAGGGAAAGTATTTGCGTAGTAAGGGTAAATAAAATCCCAAAAGAATTAACATTTTAGATAACTACTCTCCAAGCTAATATCGTCTTGCTGATATTTACGAGATAAATATTGAAAATCATACCAATACTGGCTAAACTAATTTCCAGTAATAGGTAAGGTATTATAATTAAATGTGTAAAATATTAATAATAATATAATATTCACCTTATCTAGATTTGACCATATTAATGTTGGTTATCTTTTTTATCATCGGTCATGACAATACATTTTATCGTTTCTCAGATCGAACTTACTCAAAAGTCCGATCTTTCCAAAAATACCGTTATCAGAAGTGGGATCGGTTGTACCCACTTGCTAGAGTACAACCTAAATAACACTGTGGACCCCGGACTGCTATATACTTCGCGCGGTAACGAAACCATAGCGCGATCTAATTCGACGCCAACGCCATCTATCGAGGCAGGTGGCAACTTTGACCTCGCACGGAACTAAGATGAACAAAAGTTTGATCATGATATGATCGTTTATTTCATTGCAATTTTGAAACGTCATTAATTTAAATGCCAGAAATTGAGTGTTTTATGTATTAAGCATTTTTATTCAACACTAGCTGTTACCCGCGACTTCGTTCGCGCGGAGCGGTGGTCTGTTTTTTTTTGGGGCAAATGGTTATATTCGGGGAAAACTTCGCAAAAACGAATTTAATAATGTTAGAATCACTTTATAATAATAATAATTCATTTATTTCTGAGTAAACGGTATTTATACAAGATCTCTAATATTAATATTTCTCACTTATTAATACCAACCAGTGCGCGGTGTAGAAAGAAATAGGATAGGATTTTTTTATATAATATTAAGAATACATTAACTGAGTAGAGTCAGTTGTCTAGAAGCCAGGCAAATATTATTTTCAGTGTTAATATAAAGTATTGTTTCACGATGGATATGAAAATATTTTGAAATGTCAAAATTATCAAAATCAAATATGAACAATATCTAAGTAGTCCCTTACTAACACGTAACAATATCTACTATCACTATAAAATGTCAAATTGAAAAGAATATTGTTAAATGTAAAATTATGATAATAATGTCAATTTAAAAAATAACATAAATGTGTTTATGGAACTTCCCATGAATATTGTTTAAAAAATTGTACATATCTACAGAATCTATACATGAAATTATTACATACTTCTACCCTAAGGTTCGCCACACAGGGCCACCGGCCACAACCACAAAACGGAATGATCAATCAGAACTGGCACTTTCTGACGTTTTCGAAAAATATGATCAATATTATTTATAATAAAATATAATCAATACTAATCAGGGTAGACTTACCAAGCAACCAAAATTACGTCATGATCCAATAAAAAAAACCTTTTTTTGGTTCTCCATAGGAAACAACCAATTTGAACCGTGCAATAGCTTCTGACGTCTTTTAAGTGCCCATGTAAAAAAATGTATTATTTTAAATTAAATTGGCTGTATCATAAAAGTTTCGAGTAGTTGTAAATAAACGGTGGAAGCTACGACCGGTGCATACAGAATTTATGAGTAGCATCCATCATCTAGTCGGAGTAGATAAAGCTAGCGTAACTTATTGAATCTAAAAATACGCCCCAGCCATAACGTCTAAGGGCCCTTCCCTTGTCTGCTTAGTTTTTCAGTACAGAAATAATATTAGATTTTGTTACCAATTGGTAACATTTATTGTGCCTACAGCTAAAGAGATGAATTCTCTGCCGGAGTCTGTGTTTCCTGATAGCTCCAACCTAGGGGTCTTTATGTCAAGAGTGAATAGGTTACTTTTAGGAAAGCGTGCTCCATTATCGGCCACATCATTGCTTACACCAGACTTCGGTACGTTATACTTTTTTAACCAACAGTGTCACCACGGAAAAGAATATTTTGCTACTGGGAAACATAAAAACCTTCTACTCTACTACTATCTTACATCCTATACATAAAATGGTTTTGTTCGTAAATATCACTTATGGGCAAGTTGCCCATTATAATTATGTCAAGTTGACCGATAGCAAAACGTTTTTTTGCAATTACAGAATAAAACGTTTCAATCTCGTGACAAACCTACAAACATAATGCACATTATTAAAACCATCATCTCTATTTTCACTCAACTTTCGCTCCACGACAAGCCGCCAACTCGCCGCAAATATACAATGAATAAGTCGAGAATAAGAGCCAATGGATGAATGATGTTGCGCAGAGATTCTTTAAAAATAACGCTCAAGTTCAATGATAAGTGTTTTCTTTTAGTTTGTTTTAGAATAGCCGATGTATGAGGTTATTGAGATGTTTCAGAGCGGATGTTTGGGGGATAAGTAAATAATTGTAGATTTGTTTTTAATGCGGATGTTTTGTTTAGGAATTAGATTAGGTTAAGATTTGCTGGAGTCTGTATTTACAAACTGGGGCCTTACCATGACTTGTTAAAATATCAGGAGTGCGAGCGAGAAAGAGGAATATAACTACATATACATAGTTCCATGTCTTTAACAGTTCATTTTAGGACGTCAAATCAATCGCATTAAGAGTTCGTGGGGGTCTTGAAAGCCGTAAGTGAATAGGGTTATTTTTAAGCAAGCATCCTCTATTGTCGACGACATCATCGCTTACCATTAGGTGAGATAGTTGTCAAATGCGAGCCTATACAAAAGAATAAAAGTGTTTTTTTGTTTTTCGTAAGCGTTTGTGAATGATTCACTATTTCTTTTTAGGCGCTTTTTAGTTAGTCATTGAAATTGGCATAGATTTTTTGTTAGGCACTGGAAGATTCATCGATCTCTCTCTCTGTACTAGGTACTAACTTTTTTCCCCGACTTGGTTTGCGTGAATATCGGTTATTGCAGATGCAAAGTCCAAGTATAAGTAGCACATAGGCTACTTTTATCTGGCCTCGATTTCGTCTAGTATGTGACCACGTTAAGGGGCATAAGTAGCATTTTTAAGGTCCTCCATAGTTCGTCAGGTTTAATCTCAGTTATTACGGAGGCAAAGGTCAGATAGGTAACCATTTCCTTCCTTGTGGTTCATGCTTCCTCCGTTCGAAATTTCATCAAAATCGGTTCAGTAGTTTAACCATGTAAGCGTGACAGACAGACATAGTTTCACACTTCATATTTATAATATTAGCTTGGATAGTTCAGTCATTCTGTTAAATGGCTGTATAAATGATACAAATAAAAAAATATTTTCATAATTTCTGACAGTTCTGCGAATTTATATCCATCGTCTCAAAATAACGAATCTAACCTATCACGTTTCAGTTATATTCGTTAGTAAAACAGCAGCAATAGGTTTACTCGAAGAGAATTCGTATATTTTCCTTTTGGATAAATATTAATCCTGGCTTACTCGTCTACTGTTTACATGCAGATCCGTTTGTTTCGAATCCAGCTCAGATTTGCGGCCGATACATCAAAGTTACAGCAGTTAGCCCAGTTCCGAACAGTTTGTGGGCACTACGCTGTAATGGATTAACCGCGTATTTTCACAATAACTTCTACTGCTGATGGGTTGACCTCGTTTGAACGGAAGTGCATCGGATGGTCGAAAGATGTGGTATTTCTTTGAGGTTTTTCCACTAAGAACAATCAGCTAAATGAATCGGAACCAATCATTCATTCATCACAGTTAAATCTTCTAAAATTTTTCTATGAAAGAATAAGCACAATCGTATCAGTTTCCTCAAAAGACAGGGATGTATTAACATATGAAATACTATAGTACATTTTGATAGTTTATTTTTTGTTTTTGATAGTATATTTGTATTTTTTGCTTCTTGTATTTGTGTTTGGGCCTTGTATTGTACCAAATAAACTATTTTTCTTTCTTTATTTCTGATACAAGTGGAGACAGTTTGTCATTGTGACCGAGGTCGAAATTTTATCACACTACGAAGTAATGAATGAATAGGGTTTGGCCGGCGCTTCGTGGGAGTCATTTAGCACTTTGCCTGATACGATAAATACAATAAATTGTGGCAGAAGCGCACTTTTCGGCACTAGTGCAGAAAACAGTAAATTGCTTGCTTAAAAGCGGTGGGGATAACAGGTACACGAGTAAGTGTATTGAAAAAAATTATCCTTATTTTTTTACCGTGTAATTTCGCTACGTGGGAGTCAATTCTGCTGGTCTTCCCATCTATTGACCTTCCCCAACCCACGGTGTCCCGCACACTCCATACGGTTCTAATTAGTCATCCTAGTCCTACACTTGTGCACATAGGCGCGCGTCATTCGCGGTAATTCGCCCGACCCTAATACGCGGGATGAACTCTCTCCGCTCTCTCAATTTATATTGTCAGGTTTTATTGACTACAAGTGCAGGGTTGCCAGTCTAATAAACACTTGCTTATGTTTATGTAAATAAGTAATATGTTTTAGGTCGCGGGTTCAAACCCAGCTAGGCGCATTACTTTGTGTAATTTATTTTATCATCACTGCTCTCAAAACGGTGAAGGAAAACATCGTGAGGAAGCCGGCATGTCCTAGAACCAAAAAATCGAAGACATGTGACCTTCACCAACCCGCACTAGGTTTGCGTAGTGGACCACGGCCCATTCCCTCTCCTAGAGTGGAGGCTTGGTTCCCAGCAGTGGGAACATTAAAAAGGCTGATTGCTATGTAAATAAACAATTAAAATATCTGAGGTTTTTTTATGAACTGAAAATGCCCGTAAAATTAACTTTTCGAAGCACAGTTGTCGCCCATTAGCGGTGTTCATTTGACATTTAATACCAAAAGAAAGTAGTTGGCAGCTTGCCATAACTGCAGTTACTTCTTAACGCTTCACTTCCCATAACTTAAAAGCTGCAGCCGTCAGTAACCCAACACTGAACTAACTAAACTGCAAGTCCAAAATAAACCTATTAGAAACCCGAACATTTTCACACTATGATAAAACAAGCTTGCTTAAACAATACATTCTCGTAAGTTTGTAACCCATTTACTGGTTCGCGATTAACCCTCGTGTCTCGGTTACCCAAGCAGGAAGGTAAACAGTGGCCGGGAATAGCTGGCAACCCTACGCGGTCGTCGTACATGCACACATACTCGCCGCGGTTGTGTGGGTTAAATATAGTGATAGAGGGATTGAGGAAAATGAGTGGATGTGGTATCGCACGGTGATAATGTAACATTTGTTTTATTATTTAAATGTTTTATAGTCAAGCAAAAATTGCTTAAGCCTCGTTTAAAAAAAAAATTCTTAAGTTGCACTGTTCCCTAACATGACGCGGAACGCTGAATCTACGTGAAACTGCAACGTTGTTCAGTGTCCCACAACTTGTACAACCCATTTACGTGACGACATGTGGACATGTTATTGGATAATTTGATTGCGTCGTATTCGGGGACATTTTGTACCTTAATGTATCTGAGGATTTAATGATAAAGGCAGCCAGTTAATCAGTCCTCCTTACTTTATTATTTGTGATACTGAGATAAAATATGGTAAATGCATCAGTATAAATTGTGCAGTTGGCTCCAATAATTGAACTGCGTACTAAAACTTGCGATAGATTGGTCATCTATCTCACACATGGTTTTTTCTACTTAAAATCAATATATCCTACACGATTTCTTAATAGTTAACTTTCTGTGTCTGCTCATTTAAGCACATAATTGTATCTTTAACACGAAATCGCGTCACCGTATCCAAAATTTCGCGCATCGATGTCTCCCTCGGCGCGGACACGTACGTCTGGCGCTCAGTCTCTCCCGATGCTTCAGAGCGTGTTCTGCTGCCGTAAGGTCTCTCCCTCACCCAGCCACCAGCCACCAGTCACCACCGCACGCCATCCATCGCACCCTCCATCAACATGTGATGCGTACCATGCAGGCGCCCGTCATGCACCGACAGTGATAGTTTAGTGCCCCGTCCATGTAGTGTTGTGTGATGTTTGTTTGGAGTTACTTCTCCAAATACGTTAGGATGGGGTTGCCGGATCTTACGGTGAGTTCTGTCGATGTTTCTTTTATTGCCGACTATTTTGGGAGTTAAAGCATTGTTGTTGAATTATTTGTTTGTTTTCGGTTCTATCTAAATGTTTTGTTGAATCTGAATTTATTTGAAAACTCAATTGTTTTAAAAGCGACTTTGTTTTGATAGCATCACGTTACCACTGTTTCTACTGATTAAGTTTCGCGGTCTATTCAAATAATGAACACAGGCCTTGGATTTTCAATTACTTTCACTAAAGGGTCAGTTTCAGATATAGGTAAGCAACAAGTCTCCAAGGCGACATTTGATTGTTCTTAAAAAGTATAGCAGATGACTGACTATGAGGCATTATAAACTAGCTGCCGACTGCGGCACTTTCCCCATGAAATGACTGGTTTTCTCCTATTATTTTTCCTTCACAATTTTTTTCGCTATAACATAAGGGTGGTTCTTTATATCAAAGCGGGGGAACTAAAATAAAAAATATTAATGTCAGTCAAACCATTCTTAAGTTTTAGCTAGACTAACATACAGCTATTAATTTTTATAATACAAGAATAAAGAGACATCTCATTGTTAAAAAACACAGACAACAATCGTTCTTTATCCGAATATGTTGTAAATACAATATGATTGTGCGTCAGACGCTGCCAACTGCGCATCACGGACATTTATATATTCTTACAAGCGTCGCAATGTCGTCGGGAAAGCGCTCGGGAAACTGTCGCGGAAATATGAGAATGTTATGAGTGTGTTAGTGTTCCATGGTCGGCCGTTTGCATGAGGAGTTCGACAGCTTTTGCTGAGAATTTTTCGTGCAAGGCTGGGATTGAGAGTCAAGGACTACTGAACTAGTTATTTGTTACTTTGGGTTCTTAAAATGTATGATTGTATGTTGTTGGTTTTAAAGAACAGATGGATGGATTGTGTGAGGAGTGATATGAAAGAAAAGGGAGTTAGTGACAGTGTGACGGGTGATAGGATAGAATGGAAGACAAAAGCGTGTCGCACCGACCCCAAGTGATATGGGATACGGACTGGAAGAACAAGAAGTATGTTGTTGGTTTTGTTGAAGTTTCTGTAACTTCTCCTGCGGTAGGGTGGACCTAGAGGGCTTGTGGTTAAGCATTTACTGACTAAAACCCCCCCATGATCCATCTTTTGCCTTCAGCCTTCAAAATTTGGTGCCTTCAGTGTTTTTTAATCAGTTTAGTTTAAAATTCTATACACGAAATTACTAAACAAACAGATGTTGTTTGTTTAGTAATTTCGTGCTAGTGTACAACAAATACGATAGATAACAAGTAGGAACTATTGAAAGAACTAAGAATTCTTCCAGAACATAACATATAACCTAGAGTTCTTTAAGTCAAGAGTGAATAGATTGCTTCTAGGCAAGAGTGTTCCATCGTCGGCCACATCATCGCTTAACATCAGGTGATATAGTGGTCAAACGTGAGCCTATTTGCTATTCGGTAGGTATACCCGATAGGTGCTATATGTTCTTAATTCCATAAGATTAAAAGCACAAGTAAACCCACATTATAATGTGTTCCAGGGAATATACACTACATATAATAATATTACAAACATATCCTAGAAACACTATCGTGTTAATCTCACTTAAGAGTGTTATAGACTGTGTTAGTTTTGGCATGTTAGGGAACATTCGTTTGGGAATCTACGAATTGCCAGTTTAGCTTAGTTTTAGTGATAGATTAACCAACATGTGCCCACAATAACAAGAACTCGGTACGTTTTGTTGTGCGCAGTTATTTATAACCATACAAGCGTCCTGTATTGAATATTCTCAATACGCTAAATTGTCCAATCTGGTGTCGTGTCGGAGCGTCGTTTGTCAGTTTTATTGCATCAATTGACATTGGCAACGTATTGTCAGACCTCCATGTTCATGCAGGATGTCTGGGTACATAGAATTTGTGTCCTTAATATTGTTTTACTTTCCATTTTACCCGGAAATCTACGGTCCAGTCTAGAATGGAAAATGTCAGTCGTGCGAGCGAGAAAGGGGGTACACCCTATATCCCTTTAATAGATCAATTTAGGTCTTCAAATGGATCGCGTTAAGAGCTTGTTGTAAGTTATCATTATCTTCATATTCAGAACAGCATAGGTCTGCATCATCATCATTTCAGCCGAATATGGCCCACTGATGGACGTAAGCCTTCCCTAGTGTCGCCACAATGAACGGTCCTGTGCGTCTTGTATCCATCGGATAGGGTATGTCGGTAGGTACAGGGTCTGCATGTTAATAATTAAATATGTTAGTCTATACAAGGAGTATTGTGTTCCCCAGTAACTGAGTTGTGGAGGTCTGATAGGGCAATCGCTCCCTGCAAAACACAAGTATTCAGCCGCATCCGTTTAGACTGGAAGCCAACCCCAAGCTAGTTGGGAAAAGACTATGGAGATGATGACTATTATCAAAATAATATGAAGCTATCCCGGATAATTTGAAAATGTCACCAGTGCTGTACAAAAATATCTGCCACAAGAAATAAACCGAAACTTATCAAGAGGTGCATAAGTCTGTTTTAGCCTCACCGCACACGGGCCTCAAAAAAACGCCGCTTTAAGCTTCTTTTTGAGCGGCCTTTTTTTGTGGCTCGTGTGCGGCAATGCCGCCACAAAAAAAACGCTTGAAGCCGCTTCAAGCTTCCCGGCCACAAGCTGTCGCGGGCTTCAGCTGTTCTTTGCGGTGGCTTCTAGCTTTTTTTTGTGGCCGGTTCTAGCGTTTTTTTGTGGCGGCGTTTTTTTTGAGGCCCGTGTGCGGGACAGTTAAATAACATAGATATATTGCCTACTGCAGTGCCAAAGCAGATATTGTAACATTAATTCAAAAAGAAATATTACTAAGCATATTCGATAAAAGTCACATATTTTAACACAAAAATCTTAAAGAGGGAAGTGAAAACAGCTTACGTTTAAAAACAAATCAGCAGGTCAACGAACTTAACCCGTGGTTTAAAGAGTTTAAACTCGATAACAAAAGCGTTACCAACGCTTTGTGTAAACCCGCCTGCCTGAAAGCTCTTCTTAATTCCTTAGTTGTTAATGGCTTATTCACATTAGTGTATAAGTCGGTCGATAGTCGATAGAGACGGAACTTCCGGCATTCTATTAAAGGATAATGAAAACAGTGGTTGTTTGTCAAACAACGTGTATTGTCTTTGAAAGGGTGTGGACAATAGTGCCGTTTTATACGCCCGGTGTGAGCTTCTATAGATGCGCCCCTAGAAATAAAGTACTATACAAACAAAAAGGACTAGATATAAATTTGTTTGCGCCCCTCGAGCTCTCCAGGAAATACTTGCAATTTAGCTTCACTTTTCTTGGACTGGCCGACATTTGACTATTCAAAAGTGCCTGCATTTGGACTATTTCAAATAAATCCTTACTAATATTATAAAAGCGAAAGTTTTATTTGTTTGTTTGTTTATTACGTCTTCACGCCTAAATGGTAAAACCGATTTTGATGAAACTTGGTACAAGGATAGACCATGTACTTTAATAGGATATAGGATACTTTTTTATCCCGGAAGTATGTGCCCTTGGGATAATTTTCTGCTATCACGCGGGCGAAGTCGCTGGGAGCAGCAAGTGATTTTATATTTGTATGCCCTGTTGTGTCGGGGCACTGCAGGCACCGCTATAGTTACGGCACTTGTTGATGGTGATGATACAACATTTAAAAAAAATATTGTTGTTAAGCTCACGTTTGACGACTATCTCACCGGATAGTAAACGATAACCCTTCAGATACCGTCAATTAGAGACACAATAGTAAGACAATAGATGCGCGGCCACCGGTGGTCGCTTGGGGATTCGTGAAATAATGTAGTTGACATTGGAGCACGCTTGTCTAAAAGTAAAGTAACCTATTCGCTCTTGACTAAAATATTGGGAGTATTTAAGCCAAGAGTGAATTTTTGCAGTTGTCGTTATGAAGTCCTCCGAAATAATGAATTTTTGTGTCAGATTTAATGAGGACTCGATTTATTGTGAATCAAGAATATACCTAATAAATAAGTTCTGCTGTGATTTCGTCCGTGTGTATGATAATTATAGCACTTGGCAATAGAGTAGCGTTATATCAGTAAACGAATGTTTTGTTATTAAATCAGAGGGTACTCCCAGTTGTTTTTCTGCCATTACTGTTGTTGTTGATAGTTTATGTATTTGTGTGACTTCGATCGTTAACATAAACTCGCTTAGTTTTAAAAATCATGTGGTTATCCTTGTCGATAACAACACCATTTCTAATATTAGACGATGCTAGAATTAGCGTTTGGCTAGCATAGCATAGCATAGTCGGCCTAATAATGTTCCCACTGTTGATACTTAGACCTCATCTCTAGTAGAGGGCCGTAATCAACCACGCGTGCCCAGTGTGGGTTGGTGGATGTCATTTGTCTTCGCATTTTTGGTTCTAGGACATGCCGGTTCCTCTTATGTTGTCCTTCACCGTTTTGAGAGCAGTGGTGATGAAATAAATTACACAAAGTAATGCGCCTGGCTGGGTTTGTCCGAGACTCGTAAGTCGGGGCTGTTACCGCTCGGCCACCACATCACTGCTTTCCAAAGGCTGCTTAGGCGTCATAAATGTACCAAAATGGACTGATAATTGACGTGATTTCCGTCTTATCTAAGCTAATTAGCCCGTTATGACCCATTGCTGAGCAAATACCTCTGTTTATTTTCCGCACATGTCTGTCTTCTATCATTGTAGGCCAGTTCATCTAGTAAGAATCAAGTTCATCTTTACACCATCGTCTTGGTCGTCCACGATATCGCTTAGTATTTAAGAGCCACTAATTTCTGTTAGTTACGAGTACAATAGATCTGCTAGTTACAATAATCAAACGTAGATATCAAACATCTATTACAAAGAGAATGAATTGTCAAAGCGTTTAAAACAAAGCATATTCCTCTCTACCAGCAGTACCTAAAACAAGTATCTTTTATCTCCAGATTTTTAACCAAACTAGATAGCCAAAAATAAGGGTTATGATTTTAGCCGTTTATTTATGTTTGTTTGTCATGTTAATTGATTCATTTATTATATTCCATATGATGTCTAATAGGATATATGTATCTGTCTTGTTGTAAAATAAAAACAATTCAATCCATTTTTTTTATTTTTTTATTGTAGGATTTTAGTTTTTTACTATAGTACAAGCTCTAACAGCTGATAATAACGCTCCATATCATTATGAAATCAACACACCAATAAAAGCGTATATTATCCAAGTCAATCTGGGCCATCCATTGATTAAACTACAGCATCCGACCTAATGATCTTTGCAGTCTGTTTTCATAGTGTCGGAACTGTGTCGCGAGGTAAATATAGCTTTGATGAGTAATAGCGCTGAACTTTGTGTTCCGTTCGTGACAGACGTTCGGAGCTAGACGAACGGTTTCGGCTACCAGGTGGAGACACCAGCTGGCTAATACAGCTAAATGTCAATTGTAATGATGCAAGACCAATAAGTGACAATGTGACAATGTTTATTAGTTCGTCTGATTATTTGAAGATATACAGCATCTGTATTACCCATACAGTCTCGGCTCAACAGTAAATGTGTTGTAGGTACTAACAAGAGGTTATTACAATTTATTCTAGTTTCTGACAAAGCCAAAGTCAAAGTCAAATCTTTATTGCAGAACACAATACAATCAATTATACATTTCTGGATGTCATGTGAACGTGTGACGTTTTATAAGTGCCCATATCATCATCATTTCAACTGAAAGACGGTTCACAGTTGGACATTGTCCTCCCCCAAGTGTTGCCATAATGACCGCCCTGCCTATAGAGGCCTATTTGAAATAAAATAAGTTTGAGTTGAGTTTATATTTGCACTACGGCCATTCTAGGCTGAGTGTATGTACCAGGTGGTGAGATCAGCGGGCTATAAAGTGTGAAATGACAATGTAATATGACGCGGTGGGTTGTGGGAGTAATGGGTTTGACAGTGTATTTGTAACGTGCCTGTTTAGATACATTATCTAGAGTTAGTATTTTGTACGAGTACTAGGTACTAGTTCGACGGCCTAGATATTCCATTGACGAGTATGTGATTTCATTTGCGTGCCAATATTGTTGCAATTTTGAAGTGAATCGTCGTGTTCTATCTTCAGTTTGATGAGTTTGCTTGGTTGATTAAAACGGTAGACTAAGGTCTTTTTTACATAGCATAGGTAGGATGACCACAAGACGAAAAAATGCATCTTTAAGATGAGTGAAAATTGTAGTGGAAATGTAAATAGGTACATTTCAATATTCAAAGGCGCCTCTCATCAATCATTAACTTAATTTGTAATATTTAAAACCTGAAAGCATTCATATTAAAACTACATTATTTACAAATTCTAACTACTTCCGCACTAACAAGCCATTAACCATGTAGGTACGTGTTCGTTTGTCATCAGGAGGTGCGCGCCGAACGCGATGTCCTGCAGGCGCGCATGTCGGAGCAGGCGCTGAAGATCTCGTCGCTGTCGGCGCGCCTGCAGCAGCAGCGGAACGACGCCGAGGCGCTGTCGCACCAGGCCACCAGCCAGCTCAGCGTGCAGCTGCATGATGCACTTGCTGAGGTACGCACCACAGTCTATCATTCAATAATAATGACAGTATTAAGAAACTAATATAAAACAACAACAAACAACAACAAACACAAACACACACACATTAAAAGAGCATTTTTTCTAAGTATGGATGCAGCGCGCGCACGAACTGAGCAAGTACTTACATAGTTGAAATGCTCTGTTCACGCGCGTAGTGTGCGCGGTTTACGCGCGCTAGGTGTTCACACTATGGGAGTTCTGTTACATTGTATGATACATTGCGGCAATGTGGACGACAAATTCTTCCATTGCGTGTAACATTTCATTTTACGTTACAGTAGTCTGTACCCAACTTAAGACGTTTGAGAATTGCTAAACCGTTAGAGATGTGAAAATGTCTTTGGTAAACTCGTAAACGAGAATAGGTCCTTACCAGTCTTGTAGAAGAGGAGATTTCGCATGGCATTGTAGCCTTTCAACAATCGAGAAAATCTTTTAGTGGAATCGAGATACTTAATAACTTCGACATTATCAAAAGTTTATACACTCCTACAATCTTAACATTAAAACAATTGACACTGCGTAGTCATGTAATGTTTCAACAATCTGCAGGTGCAACGATTGAAAGAAGAGCTGGAGTCAAAGGACAAGCAGTTAGCACGGGTCAAGCAGAACCTCGAGGAGAGAGAGAAACTACACGATGAACATCACTCCTTGTACGGGAACTCATGTAAGTTATGTTGCTTTTACACTAAAAGCGTGCATAAACTCTTACACTACTCTACTTAGATCTTGTATAAGGTGGGTCTACTCTAGATGAGCCGAGCACAAAACCTCGAAACTTTCAAACCTCGAAAGAGCACGCATAGAGAGTTTGGTTCGTGCTCGAGTGTGCTCCGCCTATTGTCACTTTTTTGACGACCACAAAGGGTTTAGCATCACGTTTTTGGACAGTGATCGTTGAAGGTTCGTAAGTTCAAACTTGACACTGCGAATAGCGTGCTCAGCTGTAGCGTAGACCCACCTATACATTGATCTATCTATTCCATAATTTTGCAGATGTTTTGAATTTGAGCTACCGTCGAAAAAAACCTAGGGCAAAGCAATAGATTTAACATGCGCATGTCTTCGCGCTTGCACTAACACTAGGCTACGCGAAAGTTACTAGTTGGTAGATGGTTTGATCCCACCCCCACTGGTATAACTAGATATCGTTTGGAGTTAGTGAAGTAGGCATTCGTTTCTCTATCTAGTAGTAGCAGCTATAACTACTACTACTATACTTATCTACCATGTGAATAAAAAGTTGCTGCATACATATATCCAATTCACTTGTGACTCACGTCAATAAATGTGTACTTTTATTGATGATCCAACTAGTTTGCGCATCGTGTAGGCTAGTTTATTATTAGAAGTTTAGAAAACCTACTCTTATATCACTCACCATACATAGATATGAAATGCGTCAAATAACTGCAACTATAGGTGTCAATTTTCCTCTACACTGCTTTAATTATGATGATGGTAGCGGAACGTTACAGGTTTTTTTTTAATACCTAAAGCTAACAGGGCCTCAAGTCTGCTATTACAATAGTGTCAGAATGGTCTATCATTGACTTCATAATGGTTGATTTTGACAAGTTTTTGTAATCTACTAATATAATGGCGTCATAATGACTTTCCAATGATCAACCACTGACACTTCATTGAAAGAAGTGTCTTAAAATGGTAATCTCGTACATAATGACAAATGAATATCTGGCGTATGCGGTAATTTGCAAAAGTTTTGACAGTTGTTTTGATCAGTGACCTACCATTAGAACGTTATTGTGCAGTTATTGGTTTTAATAATCTCGATATTGTCATTCTACCACCACTCTATTACGAGACCATTGACCGATCAATGATCGATCATTATGATTTAGCAGATTACGAACTTTTAGTAAAATGACAATGGGATCGTGTTGGAATGACAAATTTATAAAAATAGCAGACTCGGGCCCCTGGTATTAATTTTCAGTACCCTTTGTTTTAACATATTAACTGGTTTACATTGAAGTTGTCACTTAGATGACCTTGTTGACACATTTTAAATGGGATAATTTGGTTCATAATTTTCGACTTTCAGAATAGTAATTGTTTTTTTTTTTTAATGTTAGTTTCTAATTGTTTTTTTTTTTATTTCGATGTTGATAGTCTTTCTTTGTAATTTTATTTTAAATTAATTTTAGTACAATCAGCTAAATCTTGTGTGCAAGTTCTAGTATAGGAAGCTATTGAGTAAAACCATTAAATTCATCAGATCAATTCGATGGTACCATTTTCATCAGATCCATTTAAATTTGGCTCGTCATAGTGGCTTTACTTCTTAATTGAGATATGTTATTGCTACCCGTAAGATATCTTCTAGGAGTTATTACTTATTGGACAATTAATGATACTCGTACATTCTGATTGTAAATAATTGACTTCCTGATGAAGATACTAAAATCGCTATTTATAAATATTTGACTATTTCCCTCAATACCTTATGATTCCCAGTATAAAAATTGAAACAATCCGTTTATAAATAACGCAGTCCCGAAGTAACAAACATAAAAAATACAACCGTATTGATAAATTCGAAAACTTAGCTCACTATAAAAGAAATAACAGTTTATTTACGTGAAATGACGCCAACTTAAAACTAGGTAACAAACGAAATCATTATATAGGGTAGATAAGCATCACATCCGCGCAAAACGGCCGAACCTTCAGCAAAGCTGTGATCTCTTTCATAATAACGCAACAAACACAACAACGCCATAACGCATGACGTTTCTTCCACCAGGTAATCCCAAAGACAAAGTGATAATATTAGAGCGAGAGCTGTCCACCGCTCAGTCACGCATCGCCCAGCTGGAGAGCTTAGCGAGGAGCTTGGAAAAGGATAAGGAGGAACTTCAGATCACCATTAGGGACCACCAGAGGACGCTCGCGGAGAAGGAGGACCAGCTACAAGAGTTACTTGGTAAGTGACTACTTGTAAGCATTCTAGGAATTAGTCGGTTATAAGTAGTTATTATATAGAAAACATTGTTATTTTTTCTGGTCCATTTCTAGTAGCATCCATAAACATTTTTTTTTTTATTATTGATAGGCCCGCGTTTGACCACCATCTCACCTGATGGTAAGCGATGATGTGGCCGACGATGGAGCACGCTTGCCTAGAAGTAATTTATTCACTCTTGACTTAAAATAAAGTATAGACGAGAGATTAACGTATTCGACGTCTTGTAATTGTTCTTTGTAATTAATCACTGTAGTACTCCAAAATTGAACTGCTTCAGAGGACTGAATAAGTTAATGATAGACTGAACTGATTTCACCTAACCAGAAAGTAGAATAGAATAAACTTTATTGAACACCAAAATAGTAGCACCAAAGTACTTGGTTTACAGTAAATAATGACGGAATCCTACTTATAAATGTAAAAGTTTGTGAGAATGGATGTATAACGCATTATGATAAAACTTACAGTACGCGTCAAATAACTTTGCCGCTCTGAAGTTAGGCTTTCCTAACAACGGCGCAGGTACTATCGCGTAAAAAGTGTTCACTGACGTAAAATTAAATTTTGCAATTTAAATTAAGCACGCCTTCGTCCTTCTCTTTCTGCATGTAATTCACCACATTATGAATTACTTTTCGCGCTTGTCGGCGTAAAACCGTGTTCCGTTTTGGCATTCTGTTTGACAAAACTAAGGACAACGTCAACCAAATAACGATGCAAACACAACTATAACAATTCAAACACAATAATAACAATTCAAACACAACAATAACTATAAGGAAAAATAACAAATAACAACAAACTTAAAACAGGTAGGTAATTTACGCGTAACACTTTTCGCATCGACACGACCGTATGTACTGTGCGAGCGGAACACAAGCTGGTATCGGACGTATACGAGCGACTGAGATAGAAACGTAACACTGAGGTTCGTCTATTGCATCGCTAGCCGCGCATGCGCAGTGCTGTCTTTTTTCGTAAAATTGACTAATGCGCAGTGATTTGTAGCCAACTTCAGAGCGGCAAAGTTATTTGACGCGTACTGTAATAGTAACATCGCTTATACACCAGAATAACATATATTATGTGTTGGCATACTAATTCCTAGTATATCATAATCTGTTGACTCAGTCCAATCAAACAGGAAAAAGCGACATGTTATAAATCATAATCTCGTGTGATTGCATTCGAAGAGAAGTATGGTATCATATTACTGCATATGTCACTGTTGATGTAATGTGTTGATATTTATGGCCATCTCTCACTTTATGTCCGCTTAGTTTCGCACGAGACGGCCTTGCCTAAATAGTCATGAAGATTGTTTGAATTGAGACTCACATTGAGGCAAATCTATTAGTGAAGAAAACAATATACATATCAATCTAGTTTATCTGCCTGTCGAAATAAAAGGAACCTATTTTTAGTTCAATCTTGACGAATTGACAAGAGATGTATAAACATTATCTCTTATTTATTTCATCTCTGAAGCTTGCCAAAAAGTTGAATTTGTAAACTATAAGCGTAGGATTACGAACATGCTGTCAGCTCGCAAAACGTTCCATTTTACTCCTGTGATTCATTTAGTCGGTTTTCCAGTTTTGTTTTAGGACTTTACATCAGTCTAGACTAATTATACGAAGATTTGGATTTATTCCAACTTCCTCGCAATTATTTAGGTTGACGGTGAAAGATCCGTCTAGCTAACTTGCGCAGTTAAATATGATTCATTGCTTGCAGAGCTAAAACTGGACGAAGACAACCAAAAGGAGGAGAATGGCGACGTCTTGGAAGGTAAAGCTTCCGCGAGGACACTCAGCGACATCGTCTCTATATCAGAGTTCGACGAACAAGACCTGCAGATGCGTAGGGCTGAACTTAAAGGACAAAACGTCAGTCTAACTGGCGCGCCCTACGCAGACACGACGAAGGAAAAAACTTTAAATAGAACATTACCACCCGAACTCGAGAAAGCTAACATGAGTTCTCTACACATAGAATATATTGATCATTTCGACTTACCTGGCTACACCCCACGAGCTGACTCCTTACCAGCTCATTTAACGTCCACACAAAACAAAGAACTACTCAAACAATACAAGAGAAACGTCAACGAAACCACAATGTTCGGTGGTGAAATGAAACATGCTCAAGTCATTCAAGACAATTGCTCAATGTACCCCAATAGAGACGTGAACGACAGCAAAGACCTCACCGTCGAACCGAAGAAGATTAACTTCTCTCTCGAAGCTACGGACAATAAAACACACAACGACTACACCTCATTAGGAGAACTAGGAATAACTGTGGACGTAAAACAAGAAAACTTCCCGGATATACTGACACAGTTGAAGCATGAGATTAAAAAATCTAGATCAGAGTTGGAGAATTGCAAGTCTGAACTGAAAAACGCAGAGGAACAACTCTGTGAATTCCCCGCTTTAAAAGAAGAGGTGGAAGAACTCAAAGGCCTGCTAGAAAACACGATGGCAACGATGGAACATGACAAGAAGTTCTATGAGAATCAATTAGACAATTTCTCATCTAACAAGAAATTGCTCGAACAGAGACTCACTGAACTGACACAAGAGGTCAACGATAAGTCCAAAGACCTGCATTTGCTCAAAGAAGACATTCTGAGGCGAGAAAATATGATTCTAGAACTCGCTAAAGAGAAACGTAACTTGACAAACAAAATGACTGAACTAGAAGTTAAGATTGACGAGCTGAAAAGCAGGAACAATGCTTTGGAAAAGTATGAAAGTGAGAATCATCAGATGAGAGAGAAAATCAACGAACTACAAAAGTTACAGCAACTTGTGTCTGAGAAAAACCAACAAATTGACAGTTTGAACCAACATTTGGACAGGTTGGACGACTTGCAACGATGCCTCAATGACAAAACGGAAGAACTAGATAATCTTAAAGAGGCATTCGAAGAGAAATCCAATGAACTATTCCATCTACAAGACACAGTAGAAGCTTTAAACCGTGACGTTGCAAAACTGAATGAAGAAAATGACAAATTGAACACTCACAACAAAGACTTAAAGTTGAAATTGACTAAACTTGAAAAGGAACAAGAGAATGCATCGCTCAAACTACAAAGCAATGAGTCTGAACTCGTAAGAGTTAACTCACTCAACAGCGACTTGACAGCAAAGATCGATGAACTAAAACTATTGACAGACAAACTAAAAGACAAGGAAACAGAAATTGAAATCTTACACGAAGACATTAACGCTTTCCACGAAGAGATAGCTTCTCTTAAAGAACAGTTAAAGATGGTATCGCGAAGTCCTTCTCCTAGAAGCAAAAGTGGAGATGAGAGGAAGTCTCTGGACAGACAGGCGAGCGGTGATAAGAAGCAGCTGGTGAAGATAAGGAAGCAAATCTCGTTACTGCAGCATGAGCTAGACTTTAACAAGAAGGAATTGAATGATAAGGTGAGGGGACTTTTTATTTGATGATAGCTTTTTGTGTGGGTTTGGAAACTAGGGTAATTTGATAAAACACAAATTGGGAAAAAAATTTAATGAACTAAAACATGATACATTTTTAAAGTCATAGAACAAAAGTTGTGAGTGCTACTGTTTTACAAATAACCCTATATATCACTGATTTCCCAGGCATTCGAGCTAGCAAAAGCTAAACTAGATGTGACGGAATTACGCAACAACCTCAGCCAGGCCAACAAGCAGAGCGCAGACAAAGACGCCGAAAATGCTGAACTCAAACAGCACGCAGACAGCTTGCAGCATGAAATACAACAGCTCATGGCGGAGAAGGACCAGTTGGCGCAGCAGCTAGAAACTGTCATAGCTAGGCGAGTATAGTCTGCTTAGCATTTACTTAACTATGTATTTAGTCGTCGTCTATTCCAATCGAATTCAGCTAAAACTGTGACTGGATAACCCGATTCCTTTAGCAAATCTTATGTTAGTTTTTAGGCTTCTGATTACCTGTAATAATTGTCAATGATTTACTTATAATACAAACAACGTCTTGATGTGCTTTTCGAGGTGTAGAGAAGTTGCCTTATATTATTAATGGCCGCCTACCCATAGGTGAACCTTGGTTAGCGTTGCTTTATCTTGGAGGCTTATTTGTGTTGCTGTTATGTAGTCATGAGTTATAGCTATCTATATAAAACTAGCTTTTGCCCGCGGCTTCGTCTGCATATATAAAATATAGCCTGTCACTCGGGAATAAAGCAGCTTTCTATTGGTGAAAAAATGTTTGCAATCGGATTAGTAATTTCCGAGATTACCTCTTATAAAAAAAAAAAATTTTACCTCTTTATAATATTAGTGTAAATTACAAGTAGGAATACATTCGGTATTATTTAGTAGTGTTATAATTAAATTCTTTTTGTAGGTTTAGTAATAAAATTGTGTCATAGTTTAAGCAAGTTTTTTATATTATATTTGCAGATTGCGAGAAGAGTCGAACGTGGGTGAGCTGAAGAACAAACTGCGGCAGAAAGTAGAGAGGTGTCAGGAGTTAGAAGTGGAACTAGAAAACTTAAGGGAACTTGTGGACAGGTGATTACGAGATTAATAGTTGTATGCCTTTTCAAACTAAGTAATGATGAATAATGTTGTTAATTTTCTAAATTCAAAAATAAAATAGTTAAAAGTAAAAATAAAATTTTATGTATAATATTATTTGTGTAACAGTACATTTTGATACAAGTGCAGAAAGTTTGTTATTGCGACCGAGGCAGAATTCGCACGAATACATCTCGTGCGAACTGCGAGTGTGTTATGGAGCCGAGGGCTGCAGCGACAAATTTGCACGTGTGTCAAACGACTTTTTTCAATACACTCACTGAAATTAATAAACGGGGGTTGACCTGCGACTCGCGGGGGACGACGCGCGCCCGGCTTGATACGATATATGTAATAATAGGAAATAGTCTATTGCGTGCCTGTAATTGATGCGATAAGAGCGGATTTTCTAGTGAGTGTATTGAAAAAGTTTTTTATTTTTTCTGTTTGCTGGCTCACTATTGGGCAAACGCGTTTCTCAAATTTTACTAAATAGTGTCTATGCGAACGACAACAACAATTTTTCTAATGGCCCAGTATTCCCGTTCCCAGAGTCCGCCAATCCCCCGCGCGCGCGCCTCCTCCGAGCTCAGAGTCGCAGCGCGCGCTGGCCGTGCGCTCGCCCACGGCCGAGCTGGAGCGAGCGTTGCGCGACCAGCTGGACTACTCGCACACTCTCGACGAGGACATTATGGAACAGGTGGGTAATAACGACTGTCGTTACTAAGTGCCATTGCCCATTTTCATTACTCTACCTAAGATCTAATATTCAATACTACAACTCCAATCGCAGGAAAATAACTCCTTAGTTCTGTCTCAAATACATCTTTAAAACTGCTTCCATAATAAGAGACAGTACAAAAACGATAACAAAGTCGGGAATATTATAGTTTAGTGTTGCAGCATCATCTCCATACAAAATTTAACTACAAATAAAATACAAAATCGATGAGTGAGATGAGATGTACCGTAATTTCGAAATTTTAACAATTTAGTATAATATAGCTTTTGACTCCAAATGCTAAAACATTCATTTAGATTTCAATCGTCAGCTCAAAAATCGATTACATGTTATGTATAAAGATAACAAATTATAGTCAAAAACGTCTGCCTTTGTTATAATTTTTATATTTTTTTACAGATTTTGTCGGCAAGCAGCGACGAAAGAGAAGACATACCTCGCTTAGCTTTAAATACTTCCAAGTTAGTATAATGTTCTTTTAAAATTACGAAAAATATAACTGCAGTTTTTTGTAATAAAATTGTATCTTTTCTACACAATGTCCTAATTTATGCTCTGATTACTTTCTCTAGGTCATCAAGCTCAATCCACTCGTCATCATCAGACCGTATCAACAGGCTCCGATCTGAAAACGACAAGCTACTGATGCAGGTCAACAACCTCGAAGCCAGACTGAGAGATAAAGACGCACTTATTACTGAACTTAACAGGTAAGAAATTCTTTTAACACACCTTTGTGACCCTAAATTTAGGTCCCTCTGATGAATAAAACCTTCGAACTCTCTGTGATATTACGTCCCTTTCTCTCCTTAACAAGTTCTCTGAACTCCCAATACCCTTTTGCCTCGTGCAATATTCGGTCACGTCTGCTCTGCATTTTTTACTAACTAATAATGAGTAAATCAGTTTTTATTTTCGTTTCTTCATTGACTCCTAGACAAAATTCAAAAATTCTAATATTTTTATTTCACATAGGCTTTCATGGGCACTTATAAAACGTCAGAAGCTATTGTACAGTTCCAAATTGGTCGTGTTCTATGGAAAAGAATCGGCAAGAAACTCCTTGGTTACTCTTTACAGACGACACATAGCTTAGCGAATCTATTTAATATCGATCTTGTATAACAAGCGACCGTTTGGCACGCGAAATAACAAAAAATATATAGACTTACTAGCTGTCCCCGCGGTTTCACCCTAGTTTTTTGTTACTGCACTGTTCATATTGGTCCTAGAATGATGTTACATAGCCTTCCTCGATGTAGGGTTTATCTATTACAAAATACAAATCAATTTTGACTATTTGATCCTAATAGCGCGTTCAAACGAGTATACAAACTCATCAGTTATAGAATATTAGTATAGATTTAAATTCACTGCGGAGCTCTGCGATTTACCATTTTTAATCTACGTTGGTACCTTAATACTTTTTTAAAGACAATAGAATCATTACCTGTTCAAATGTTACGTAAACGTAGCAAACATCAAGCCATTCTAGTCGCTACTCACATATTCATGCGACGCAAGTCAAAGAACTCCAGTACAACAAGCGCCGTGTTTCAACATGTTGTGTACTACGTCAGGGTCCGAGACAAGCTGGTGCAGGACTGGCAGACGAGCAAGCTGCGCTACGAGGCCGAGCGCGACAACTGTGGCCGCCTGTCGCTGCTGCTCGACACGCACAAGCAGACCGCCGAGAGCTTGCAGGTAAACCATCGTCATCATTTCAAACGACATCAACGTGAACTAAAACTGTAATTGTTGCCTCGCCATTTTAAGTAAAATCTACAACCATGCAGCTAACTATCGGCACTAACAAAAAGTTTTTTTTTACCAGAACCAAGACTCGAACATGATCCAAATCTTAAAGAAACGCCTGGAAGCGGCCATGCAGTCCGAACTGGAGCTGCAGCAACGCGAGCAGCAGGCGAGGGCGCGCCTCGCACAGCTTGAGAGGCAGCTACTGGACTCTGCTCAGCACAACGATCCTGTCAAGTCGCAGCTGCATCATGAGGTAAGGACGCTCATTATTAAGGAGCTGCAGCAACGCGAGCAGCAGGCGAGGGTGCAAAAAAAAATTGCAAATAAGTTCATAAACGACGGAGTTCTGACGCAACAAACAAATAAAAAATACAACCGAAATGACTATTTTCTTTTTTTTAAGTCGGTTAAAAATATAATTTTGTGTTACTTGAATATTTAAAAAATATACTCTTGTACTGTAAATGTAAATCTTTTGATAACGAAGTATGTTGTGTTCTGATCTTTAACAGATGGAAAACAGCGAGCGTCTAAAAGGCGAAGTCTCGTTACTGAAATCAAAGCTCGAAGTGGAACGCACTCGGTACCAGGACCTACAAGCGATGTTGGACCACAGCCGACTGCAGGCCGAGCGGGAGATGAACGCCAAGAACGAGCAGTGCAACGCCTTGAAGAATGAACTCGCTGAGTTGAAGAGGTAATAACGATGTCGATTGTATTGATATACTACTTTTAAAGATTCCTCTAAGCTATGTGGCGTCAGAATGGTACAGTACCTAAGCACACGCAGTAAGTTGCGGCAACAAATAAATATAATTTCTTGTTGCAGGTTAAAACATGATGCCGGTGTTCAGTTACTTCGAGCTAAGGAGCTTATCAGCACGCAGAGCTACACCATCTCGGAACTGGAGAAGAAACTCTCCTCTAACGCCAACCACAAGCCTATGACTGATGCACTGGTACGTTCATGTTATTTGGTGCCATCATATTCACTACAATCACGAATTCCACTAGAATGCAGAAGCTTATCCATCGGATACGCTTAAAAATATTACTTTCGTTAGGTATCATGCTTTTTAGAAAACAAAAACAAACTTTTGCCAGTTAAATTCGTTTTAAATAAGACTGATTTCCATCATTCTTCTTCCACAGACTGAAATTGAAAGCACGAAGACGGAGCTAGCCCGCGAGCTGGCCACGCTGAGGAAGTGCCTCGTGGACACGCACAGCCCCGAGCTGCTGGCGCTGCGCGCCGACAAGCTGCAGCTCACGGCCAGGCTCGAGACCATGGAGAGGGACGCGCGCGCCAGGACGCAGCCCGACGAGCGCGACCAGGCTGTAAGTCACGTTCTTATTAAATGTGAACAATGTTCTGTGGCGTTTCTTTGTGCTTACATTTTTTTATATGGTATAAACTAGTGCTTGGCTGCAATCCCACCTGATGGTAAGTAGTAGCGCACTAGTTTATTAAGACCCTATTCACTCTAACCTTGAAGACACCCAATTTATAATCGGACGAGAAGACCGCAGCAGGCAGGTTCTTCCAGTCAACGTAAGGATGGATACTCGCTGTTCGTCGGCTTGTCCGATGGTAGAAATAAGATGGTAGAATCAAGTCATGCAATTCCTGCGCACTCTCCTAAATGCATCCTATAAAACACCGAAAGGCTTGCACTTCGCCTGTGCTCAAGGCTTTGTAGATTGGACTTAACCAAATCTGGATCACCAATTAGTCTCTTCGCACGCCTTTCCACCGAGTCCAAAGCTGCTAGGTGGTATTTTGCAGCACCAGCCCATATGTGGTTGCAGTACTCCACACAAGAACGGATCTGTGTTTTGTATTACATAATAAGAAAACTTTAAGTATCTTTCTGTTTTTTCAAGTTTTTAAAGTCGGATAATTAAGTGTTTTCCGAATTGAATTCTGAGTATCGCACTACAAATGAAATTGAGTCATAATGAAAACAGCTATCACATAGCTACTGACTGATGCTATGACATGCTCAAACAGAAATGTCCCGTACCCCGCATGCGGGCTCTATCGACTAACGAAAACAATTATAGCATGATGAACAGAAATCTCCTGAACTCGGAATGCAAGCTCCAACGACCAATGAAAATTAGCCTTTAATGAAGGTTTTGTAGACTCATTTTCATTGGTCGATTTCAGAACACCTAATGATTCATTTGGGAATTTATTGGAGAAGGTAGAAACGTAATAATCATTATCCGCCGCTAGATTAAAACTCAAATTATGCTATTCAATTTTGAAGATTTTGTATGAGAGAAATCAATAAAATTATCAGCCGTTATACGAGCGCAGCATCAGTTCACATCTAATAATAGTCGTAAACCGAGGCCTTGCTTATACTTGCATTATACCAATTGATAAACTTGATTGTACGCTGTGGCTGCGGGAATTCTCGAATGCCGTATACCTTATTTTTAAGAGTTATCGACCAATGAAAATGAGCCTTTAGTGACAAAAGTATAGACAAGTGTGATTAGCCTAACCCTTTCAGCTCTCAGCAGTTCATGTCACAAGCGAGATGTAAGTATCGTGTAACGAAATTTCATAAGTGGCGTAGCGGATATTTAGTGGATAATTTAATTAGATGAACCAAATATGTCTGTGCGGTATGGTGCTCGTTGTTACGGCTATATTTGGCCGAGACACCATGCCGGCGCGACCAGTCGCCGCTACCAGAAAAATCTATTGAGAATTACTCACCTGCTGTCCGTTTGGTTGTACAACCTATTTGGTGGCGCGACCAACTCGGACGTATGGCGACTCTGGTGTCTGTATTGTGTCTAGTTTGGTAGCTTAGGGTTATATTTTACCAGGACACTATGGTGGCGATAGCCAATATAACCCTTAGAGAGAGGCTCTCTGATAGCCTTCCATTTATATAATAAGGTCAGTGAATCCCCGCAGACACTCGTCTAATGACTGAATATACCTACTAAGTATATTTTATAACAATGGATGTTATAACACTAAAAGGACGAACTTGTTAGTTTTCAATATGTTATCACAAACTATCATAAATAACAAACAATATTGATGTTAATTCCGTTTTAATTTTGACTTTGTAAAACACGAACATTGAACGAAAACAGCTAGTAATTGGCATCACGACTTGTAAGAGGAGTTGAGTTTGAAGTCGTCGTCGTCGTAGTTGGTGACGCGCGGCTCGACGTCGAGGTCGCGCGGCTTGTCGTCGGGCTCGGCGCACAGCGGCTCGATGGCCCACAGCACGACGGCGTGCGCGGCCCACAGCGCGTAGTACAGCGCGTACAGCAGCGCCGTCACGGCCGCCAGCGCCAGCGGGACCACGCGCTGGTTCATGTCCATCTCGCCGCGCCACGTCTCCTCCGTCCACAAGCGGAAGAATTGTGTGCATTTTCTGTTAACAACATATGTAAAAGAAACTGCCCGACTGCCAATTTACAGGGCCTAAAAGCATGATTTTTTTTTTTGCACAAGGTTTCCTTTTATGACGCATGCGAGTACTAAGAGATTTTCTAAACTAAACAGAGATAACAAAACGGGGGTCCAAAGTTTGTACAGAGAAACTGACTTTCACAGGGGGAAGTCTCTGGCAGAAGCTAGTTTCTAGGAAAGTTCCTTAGTAATGCGCCAAACGGAACAGCTCAATCAATGGACTAATATCAGGTTCGCTGTAACTAACCCACGGAATAACTTTATTATGGCGTCTGCTGATCTATGTTCAACAGTTTAGATATGATCTTATCGACGACTTACGAGTTATAGGGCGATTTATTTTCACAAAGCTTAACCAACTTGGTAATCTTACTACCGTTTAGAAGAAGCTCAACTCTAGTTACTAGGTCAGATCCAGGAAATAGGTTGCGTCTCCTCTGGGATTAAAGTTGAATTTCAAAATAGGTAACGTTTAGTTGATCTTGGCCATGTTCTATCGTATCAAGACGCAATTAGACTAAATGTGAAAGCAACGCCCATATGTTACTAGTGTTATATGCTAGTTAGTGGAACTGACCTGAGCGTGGGCAGCGCGCGCTCCAACAGGCTGACGAGGCAGTGCAGCACGTGCGTCAGCACCAGCACCAGCACCCACACGCACAGCAGGTACGGCGGCCAGCGGAAGCTGCCCAGCGCCGCTGCCGACAACACGAACCTTCAATCACATGCACACTAGCTTCTCTTGCATCAACACCTTCGACGGGAATCAGAAGCCATTCAATCTGACACCCAGTAGTACACCAAACGGTGTTGCCCAGTTACTGGGTTGTGCAAGTCTGAGACGCAGTCGCTCCGTTTATGTTATGTAAACCATGTCCAACGTAATTAGATAAGGTGGAGTAATGAGCTTGTCTCGCATCCAACAAAGCACCAGCAGGCCTAGCCAAGTTACAACCGTTTCGTTTCGATTATCTTGCGTCAAACGCCTCGAGTTGGCCACGCCTCCGATTCCTTTGTTCTGACCACGTGACTAAGCCTTGAGATGACGTCAGAATAAAGGAATCGGAAGTCTAGCCAGAGAACTAGCCTGAATGAAAGCTAAAGAGTAGTTAATGAATAAGATGCTTAGCTTTCAGTTCACATTTATATCTTCACCTGCATGAAATAGCTACGCAACGACCGGTGATCGAGAAAGTATTCACTCTCAAATGAGTGAAAATATAGAAAACAACTACTAGAACATAAAAAAAATATATCATGACATGCTGCTGCACCTGATCTTTCACGTTTCTCTCACCCGATCTCTCTCTAGGTCACTATTTACGGTGTGGACTGCATGCTACTGAAAAATTCCTAATAGTAAAAATCAAAAAACCCGACCTCGGCATCGAACCGAATATAACGCAACGGGGGCAACTATGAAGGCACGAACTTATGCCCTGGACGCGACACCTGGACGTGACGTATAGCTGTCAACGTGATAAGCATATAATCGTTTGTGTACCCAGGCAGATAGGTAAACGGGGTTCTATACACCCGTCGGTTACCTAACATACGAGTGTGGTGTTCCTGTTTAGGACGTTAGTAAGCCCTACGTGCCGTACACTTGGGCCCAAGTAATTCTAAGGAGTAACCGTGAACAAGCGCGCGGTTGCCGGTGGCCTGCACGTCGATCTCGGGGCGCTGCACCACCTCCAGCGAGCGCACGCGGCGCCGGGCCTCGCTCAGGCGCAGCGCGTGCTCCGACGCCGCGCGTGCCTTCGCCTCCGTCTCGCTCCGCTCCATGCGCTCCACACGCTCCACACGCTCCACTCGCTCCGGCCGATCCGGACGAGATCCCTGCCCATATACATTCATTATTCTTTAGTACCCCAATTTGATCATTAACCCTTCAGATACCGTCAATTAGAGACACAATAGTAAGACAATAGATGCGCGGCCACCGGTGGTCGCTTGGGGATTCATGAATTAATATTGAATTATTTATCCTTTCACTCTGTCTTCACACAGAGCCAAAAAAATCCTACTATATCTTTTTCCATTCACTATCGAACAAGTTCAATCAGGGTTGGTATCCACGAGCGCATTGACGCACGTAAAGCGACGCATTCATAAAAAATATACTTTATTGTTGGCTTGCTATTTGATTATTACTCGGACGTCTTCGATAATGTTCGTCGTTTTTATTTTATTGTTGCAGCAATCGTATAGGTAACTTGAATGCATTCTTAACCTGTTTGTTCTACCTCTGGAGTTTCAATTTATTAAAAAAAAATCACATCTAATACACCAATCTTTAAAAAATACTGTCGATATTACTTGAGCTCTGCCTACATACCGATGGCGTGATCTTGGCGTAGGACAACACTTTTTCTTTCAACTTGTCCTTTTCTTTCTCATCCATCTTCGAATCTGTTTTTGCGTTGAGCTCCGTTTTTGTAAAAGATGGGTGGTCGCCACACATACTGCAATGGAAATGACTTTAGAATAGCTTTAGGACAGCTCTTTCAACTGCAGACATCAATACTCTTGAAGATTTGATTTTGCCGAGAGGTTAAACATACCTTAGTCAGCTTATTTCCTCTCTGCTGAAACCCAAACCTCTCAATAAGGTAGAGTGGCTTGCGGACTGTGCTGGTTAATGTCAGTTTTCGAATTTTTAGTTTTAGGACATGCTGGTTTTTTCACGATGTTTTTCGTCGCCGTTTTGTGAGCAGTGATGATGGAATTAAACGAAAAGTTCGTTTCTTTGGTTCTCGGTTATCTGAGTTGGTTAATGAATATTAATATAGGACTATACTTACACCATATCGGGCAATTTCGGAGCATCGGTTTTTGGTGCCTCCATATTGACGTTAGGATATTCAGGTATTCACCTCATTGATTCCTCATCATAAATCAACGGATTTTCCTAAAAATAAATTAATATAAAATAAACTATACGCGAGACTTTGATGTCACATCACAGCGACATTGTCACTGTGATGTTCTATTTTAAATTTTTGGCATCTACGGTATTATTTTTTAGTCAATAAAAAGTTTGGGTGTGTATTTTTTGTGACCGATTGAAAACTTTTTTGAGTTTTCATATAGTGTTTCATTCACATTTTACATGTTGAAATCGAAAACATTGATTTCACATTATTTATTGTTATCATTTAAGTTAATAGGATAACTTAAGTTCTTTACTTATTCATATTTTTATTAAGGTCCCTTTCCACTTTGCTTCTATGAAAAATTAATAACGATCTCTTGCTTTGATTCTCAGATACGTTATCTGCACGGCCGCTGCCTCCGCCTGGAGAGCTGCCGCAAAGCGCTGGTCTGGCAGAAGAGGTACCTGCAGCGGGTCTTAGCGGGGTACACCGAGCTAGAGAAGAACCTAAGGCTGCCTTCATCCAGGGTGCCAGAGGTCAGCAAGGGGAAGAAACGGTTCAAGTGAGTGGAAATGTTTACTTTCGACTTGCTATGGTAGTTCTTATAATTTTCTAAGGTTTTACTTTTTTTATGCAGCAGAGTAAATGAAATCACACTAATATTATAAAGATCAAAGGATGTGAGTGTATATGTTTGTTAAGCGTGACGAAGTAACAAACATACACACTCACAACCTTTGTTGTGTTCGTCGCGCTCGAACGGCTGCATGGATTTGTAAGAAACTTGGTACGCGGGGAAACCATGTTCTGGAACAGCACATAGCTGCTGCCAGCGGTTTCACCCGCTTGAAAGTATGAAATTGTCCTAAGGGAACGTACTCCCGAGATAAAAAGTATCCTGTGTGCTATTCTAAGACATGGTCTGCCCGTGTGCCAAATTTCACCCAAAACCTATTAGCTGTCTGAGCGTGAATAACTTACGAAAACACACATACACACACTCACAGTTTCACTTTTATAATATTAGAATAGAATTAGAACTAGTGACTCTATCTCTCACTTATCGTTTTAGCTTTGATCTCAATTCAATATAAACCATACTTCATACATTTGTTAAGCCTGTGTTGTCTCCCGCCAGGTGCATCGCGACCGTGGTGGTGATAGTGCTGCGCATGGGCTTCTTGGTGCGGCGCCGGCAACACGTGCGCGCTCTGTCCGCGAACTGTATCCTGCGCACCTCACGCACTGACAACAACCTCACTAGGACCACACCGTGAGTATACTATACTTTATAGGTATTCGTATTTTTTCAGAACTCAAAACTGACGTCCGTTGATTATAGCTCTGTTAAAAAACATGTTAACTTCGCAGTACGGCGCCGGCGTGCGGCAGCTCCCCGCCGGCGCGCGAGCGGCCCGCCCCCGGCCCCGCCCCCGGCGCCGCCCCCGCGCGCCCCGCCCCCGACTCGCTGGCGCGGCGCGTGCTCAAGCATGATATGAGGCTCCACTTGCCGGCCTCGCCCGGACGTAAGTCTGCTACTCTGCTGTTTTACTACTCATAGCTTCTCTTTTATTGTAGATTATTTTTATTTTTTTTTAAGTTCAAGCTTTTAGAAATATTGATAGCAGTGTTTCCCACCATAAAAATAGGTATAATACTTTTGTTTTTGTTAACAGGGAATCAAAGGGTCAAATAATTACTAAAAACAAATTACAATCAGCTATAGATACAACTGCTACAGATGTAGCAATAGTCAAATGCTAATATCTGCAGGGCCTATGCTCTTCCTGGATAACTTTAGTCTAATAAGGAATGATCTAGAGTCTAGACCATTCCTTACTGTCTTCACTACTATTGACAATAACTTCCTACTAATTCCACAGTGGGTGACTTCGTCAGAAGATCACCGTACTCTGCAAATTCACCGCACGACGACCCATTTATCCTAAGGTAATTCATTTAACACTCAACCTGAAATTACTCCTAACACCGTGATTACAAAGTCTAAAATCCGTTAACAGTTCACCTCGCGGCGAAGTAGCAGCCGCTTACCTTAACAAGTTGGAGCTAGTGAGTCGCTGCCTTAACAACGCCATGGATGCCTCGCGCGACGTGCCTTGACGTGACGTGCGTGGCGCTACGTGCGTGACGCGACGTGCGCGACGTGACGTGCGTAACGTGACATTGTGTCCTAGGCCATGTCTGCTGAGTAGTGCGTTACATCACGCGTAATGCTCGTTCTTTCACCTCACGCTGCGCCATTTTTCTTAGAAAAGCAATATATTGCAATGTAACGTGCCACCCAGGTAGGATGAAGGATTTTATACCGATTTGAAAAATGCGGGTTTTCGATGAATTTTTGAGCAAAAAGTTTCGTGTGAATGTATTTTACTGTGTTGTGATTTTTAATATCAATTCAATACAACACCAGATAACGTAATAAATATATTGCAATGAACTTGAATAAAGTTCGTCTTTGCTTACAATTTAAAACAACTATGTCAATAAATAGATCTGTAAAAGGATGAAATCCATTCAAAATATCTCATAACAAATAAATTCTATGTAAAATGATGACGTATTTTAAATTTTTGTAAAGCATTTCGATGTTTGACAATGCATTTCATGGCCAGGTTAGTGTTAAGTATTAGATTAGTGCCAAATTCATAAGTTTATTTGTGTTACTTAATTTATTGTTTAGATTTTAAATGTATTTTGACTTCATTCATTGGGATGTGGCTATAAACTAAACCAAAATGTTTTAATATTTCATGAATTCGTGTAAGATTACTGTAGCATAATACAATTACTAACCTGAAAAGATATTTATGATCCGTAAGCCACATTACAATGTATGGAGTTTATTTTGGAGGACCTAATTCCATGTGTTTCGGTTGTTGCCACTCCGCCTATGTTTTCCTCACGTTTAGAATGTGTGAGCGAGAGGAGTGTATGCCTCGAGTGAAATCCTTGCCTTACATAAAATAATAACCGTAGTACCCCTCAGACTTGTAAATAAACCTTTAGATGTATGTATTTTTGACACGATTAAATTATTAGGTAAATTGACGTATTACTAGGGTTATTTTTCTATAAATAGATAGAATTAAAAGGATGATTATATTATGCAATTACCAGCCTTTTAGTTACATTAACGAAAACGGCCCTTTAATATAAATTAAGTATTATTATTGAACTTCCACGAATATTCTGTATACCTTTGTGAATGTATGTTGTTGATTCTGATATCTAAATATTACCTGTAAAGTTACTGAAGCTGGACTCAATTTTATCATGGCAAGTTACTTAGATGATCTGAATTATGTTTATTTTTTTAAGTGTAAATGAGTTGTGTGATAAATGTGATGCTAGCTTATATCCGTTGTTATTTTCGAAGCTAACTTGTTTTGAGCATGTTTCTAAAATTATGTATAGTGCCTTACTCATTTGGTTCACTTCGCTTCGAGGCACAATTTATCACGAGACAGCCTCGAAAATAGCAACATAATCCTACCACAGGCTATGCCAGCCAGCACAAATTCATGCCATCTATCAATAATGTTTAGCATAATATTTAGTTTAACGTTTAACGTAAATCCTTAGTTGATAGTTAACGAACGCACAGTACAAGCTAGTTTAAGTTAGTTTAACGCGACACGAAGTCACGACCGATACGAACGTTCCGTCTAATTGTTTCGATAGCTCGTTTGTTCGCACGAGATCTTGATGCCTCGGTCAAAGTCATTCGATGCCTCGTCGAAAGTTATCTAAATTTTTTAAATTAAATTACTCTTCTGTAGTTTTGGGAACATTTCCCTCTAATAACATATCAACGCATTTGTAATTTAGCGGATATTGAACAAACATTGTTCGTGTTAAAACATTCCTGTTATTTTCTGAAGTTTGTAAAATCTCGTGCGAACAAGAGAAGGGGAGTTGCCTAGAATGTTTTTGATTGTAAAAATAAATGCTATTGTTGAGATTTATCAACATCTACAAATTCAAAAATGTAAATCACGTATTATTTATATTTTACAGAAATTATTTTCTGATGGATTGCCACATGATATGATAGTTTATTTCAAGCGAATTTCTGCATGCAATGATGATGTAGGGTCTTGATTTTTATACTTTTATATTTTACCAAATAATCTTGCCATATTTTAACATGAAACAATAGCATTTGTTGTAACGCTAGACAATATTGTGTAAGCCAAAGCCAACGAGAGTATTACGAAAGCTGTGTTTATATGCGATTCCATGTTTGAGAGCCAAGTACATAATATTGTTAGTTCGACTTGTTTATAATGCACTGTTAAAGTATACCACTGTTGCATTTGGCCGCCAATGACAAACGAGTACAGTTTTCATAAAAAATAACTACCGTTTTAGTTGCCTTTTATGGAACTGTTGATCGAGTAAAGTAAACATACCAAGTTATTTTGGTGGTTCTAAGAGTTATGTTGAAAGAGACACTGTTATCTCTCTGGATAACTCCATCTCTCTCTAATGTTCTCTCAAAGTTATGAGAGATCTGGTAAAGTTTAAGGTGCTTCTCATCTAGTTGACCGCCAAATGTAACAGTCTAATCACAAATATTGCACATTGGTCACCAAACTTCAACACCTTAATATATCGTTACATAAAGCTAATATTTTTGACAATTATAGAAATAGTCTACACTCATTACGACCAAAGATTTAAATTAAGCTCTAGAATTAGTTTCAAAATTGTTTATATTTTAAGTAAAACCACTGTTTAAGACCGAGATAAGCTTTACTACTCACATTTCACTTACAATTTGAGACCACCAAGTTTCTAGTCACTCTCGAATAAATAACATCACACACGTGCCATACAAGCTCTCTAAACAGACCTCGCGCACACTTGCGACTTACGCGCGCGACGCGACAACTCGTCGCAGGACACCCAACTAACGCAGAAGTATTTTAATTTCAATATTGAACTGTTTTAATATTATTTAACTTGATATTTTCATCCTTGAATCGCGCGTTTAAATTGTAATTGTGTGAGAGGTCTAAAAATAGACAAAACACATTCTAAAGTAATTGATAATAATAATTATGAAAATAAAAGTAAATATTTTCTAAAAGCGTCGTTTTATTTGGCTCCTGACTTCAGTTCACATCGGCAGCTCTCATTGGTGCAGGGGATCACCGTGATCGGTGGCAGCGTAAACGTTTGCTGAAAACAACGAGAATTGATTTAAAGTAAAAAGAAAAAGTGGTAGAGCTATCTTATTTAAAAGCCGATCGGTTACCATAACTTGATTTTGGAAAAAGCTGCTGTGGTATAATACTATCGAATTTATATCACACTAGCTGCTACCAGCGGTTTGATTGTAGAAAATTGTCCCAGAGAACCATCCCGGCGGTGGGAGGGACAAAAAAAAAAGCAGAAAAAGGTATCCTTAGTACCAGGATATGGTCTAGCTATATAAGAACCTTCATCAAAAGCCGTTTAAGCGAGTAGAAGTAACATATACCTACACACACAAACTTCCGCCTTTTCAATATAAGAAGGGTAGAACTACACTGCGCACACGTGTGCCACGTACGCTGATCTGGGTGCGTCGGTCTCTATACATTTTATACGGAAACTAGACTTGTAGAGCCATACTAGATCCAAGCGTCGTCCTACGTACAAATCAGGCGTAGTCAACGTGTACGTCGGTCTAATGTAGTTCTAGGTTCAGTGTGATACTACTACTACTACTACTACTACTCTCGGCTGTTATTGAGTACATAATAGATCAACATGTTAGTTCACCTCCAAGTTCCTTCTCTGAAGTCCATTAGCTGCGGCAGATCTCTTGTAGTCTTGTGCATTCTCTTCTTTTTTCTCTTCCTTAGGCTTAGACGGCCCAGGCTACAAAGGAATCGGCATGAATTGTGTGATAATCTTACATTAAAATACCTACAATGTTGACGACACGGTTGGAGCAGTGTTTCACTGCTGCGCTGTGTCGCGGGTTTGATTCTCGCACGGAACAAATATATATGTATGGCCAACAAACAGGTGTTCCGAGTTTGGGTGTCTTGTGTATGTGGTTTACGTTTGTGAACGATTGTCATTCTCTTGCTTGATTTTTTTATTTGGGAAATCATCCAATGACTTGAACCGCTCTAGGGCGGAGCGTGAGGGCGTGTTAGTCTTTTACTGACTAAAAACCCACTCCTATGTTCCATCTTTACCTTACGTTCCAGGACCCCAGGCTTTCCATTCAGTAGCGAACTTATGGCCCCAGTAGGCTTCGACCCTGCTGGGCCCCTACGGTTTTGTTGACATCACGAGGCGCGCGGCGGAACACTACGCGCCGTCGACGACTCGGGCTCGGTCCGGACGGCGGACCCACTGCTCGCCGTCCGCGAGCCCACGCCTACGGTTCTCTTGGTTGATATGGAAGAAATCTCATAAGACGTGACCATATTGATTTTTTACTACTAGCTTTAAACAGTAGTTAAGAAAAGTATGTCCTCCTGACCTTGTCGACCGCCTGCAGCCCGTCCGCCCGGCCGGGGACGGCAGCGTTGGGCGCGGGCAGCGGCGCCGCCTTCTGCCGGGGCTGCGGCGGCGGCGGCTCCACGTAGTCCGCGTCGGGCTTGGAGCCGTCCCACGGCGCGTACCGCTTGAAGTGCTCTTGCACCGACTTGGGAAGGTCCGGCATCGGGTACAGTCGGTATAACTTACAGTACGCCTGGAATAATAAACAAGAATTTGTTTAGAGGAGAGTGTTTTGCGATTTGCTAGGTGTTCTAAAATATTTTTTTCGAAACAATATTTTTTTAAATTACTGCAGAAAATTAAAAACCATTCTGCAGAGATACATTTTGAAACAAGTGGAGAAAATTTGTAATTGCGACTGAAGCAGATTTCGCGCGTGCAGCTTGTGCTCTGTCTGTATTTACATCGATAGCTCTGTGCAGCGCGTAGTCTGGGCGGCCATTATCCTTGGCCTCCTGCAGCAGCCCGGCTGCGTGCGTCAGCAGCTTGTTGTCGGCAGCGCGCAGCTTCTGTTCCGCTAACTCTCCGTAGAAGTAACGTGAGTCAGCAAGCTCCTTGGCCTCGCGGTCCTCGCGCTCTTTCTGGAAATGTCATTGATTTTAAATTAATTTAAAGAAGAATATTTATGTGATGAAAGTATTGTATACCTATTTGTTAGCACTGAGCGAATTTCCATGTAAAACTATTGTACTAATGAACATAATCTCACGATTTTATGATTATCACAATTTAAAGTTGCAAGTTTTCAGGGTATAAACTTCCAAGTTCATCCGTTTACGTCGAATTATTCGACAAACACTCGACAGGGATTGAGGAGCTAAACGAGATGAAGTACCCAGTCGCAAATACACGCCCCTGGCGAACAAGACACGACAACAGTCGTCGGACGAATCTGACGGAAGCGGATAAACTGTTAACGTATCGTTAGAGTACCTAATGTTCATCCAACGTGACTTTAGGCTTCTCACAGCCATTTGCGAAACTCACCCACAGTCGTAGTATTTCTGCTCTGTACTCTGCAATCTTGCGTTCTTTTTCTTTACGGAGATTCTCCTGGAACTCTTCGTTAATTTCAATGTTCTTGAATCTGATGGCGGAAAAATACAATAATATAAATTGTCGTATATGTGCCCAATGATTTTTATTTTAAGGACAATCTAGTTATTTATGCCACACTCTTTTTGCAGTTCCAGTCTAACCGGATGGAGCTGAATAACAATATGGTTAATTGAGTGATCACCTGCATGACCCCCACAACCAAGTAGGTACCTAACTGGATAACTTACCAACCTTAAAAGACTGGTGTCAGTTTTCAGGCTTTCTCTTTCCTGTAAATCTGTCTAAATGCACAAATGACAGCCGAGTCCTTTGACTGGCACCATCCATGGGTCGGCCTTGGCAACCGTTGCTTAACCTCAAAGAGTCGACCCATGATACGCCTGTTATTAGGTATATATTAGCCACGAGCCACGTCAAACGCCAGTATGCTAAGCATGAATGCTTAGCATACTGGCGCTTGACGTTCCCGGCTGCATATTATATTGAAACTTGTAGATAAAAGACACCATAGGTGGTAGGATCTTATCTGCTGAAGTTGCAAATTGTTCAAAGGAGTTACCGTATCCTTCGCAAAAAAAGACAACTGAAGGAACATTGTGGGACTAAATTAAAGTCTGTAAAAGTCAAGTCAAAATATATCAAGTCAAAGTTAAAATATTTTATTTCATATAGGCCTACAAGGGCACTTATAAAACGTCAGAAGCTAGTGCACGGTTCCAAATTGTTCGTTTCCTATAGAGAAGAACCGGCAAGAAACTCCATGGTTACTCTTTTAAAAGTTTCACACTCCCTTCTACTCCATCTAAAATGAGAGGAGTTATTAATTTGATGATTTACCATGTAAAAGAAAGCTGGTAGGATTTACCTGTTCATGATGTCCCATTGCCTCCTGTTGTTGAACTCGTGCAGGCGCTGCTCCTCGTCTTTGAGAAACTTATCGCGGCTCGCCTTCCGATCCTGTTGGAACTGCTCCTGCTTCTTCAGCAATTTCTGATGACGGGCCTCGCTCCTATAAAGTTATCATAACAAGGTTATATTGTTAAAAATGTTACATATTTTGTAAGTTGAACGTTCTACATTAAATTTTCACTTTGGTCTTCTCATTTTAAATAAAGTTCTGCCTATGCAAAATAAATCAATTTAAACTTCATAATTTCAGCCGAAAGACGTCTACTATTGGTCATAGACCTCCAAGTGTCGCCACAATGAACGGTCGTGTGCGTCTCGCATCCATCGGATTCCCGCAACACTCATTGGTCCACCCTGTACGAGGCCTTCCAATTCTACGTCTTCCGGTACGTAGTCGTCATTCCAGAACCTTTCGGCCCCAACGGCCATCTGTTCTGCGTACAACATATCCTGCCCATTGCCACTTAAGTTTGGCTATTTAAAACTTGAACGCATTTAAACTTGATGGCGTTTAATCAAGCATAAAACTGTCTGATTCTGAACTCATTACTTTTTTCGGATCGGCTTCCAATACTACCGAATGCACTTGAGCCAGTAGATAGTATTTTATAGAGTACCTACCTATATATGAATGTAATTGGTAACTATAAAGGTCCATTATCTCCAAGGGTAACAATACCATGAGCTCCTGTAATTAATTCATGGATCCCCAAGCGACCACCGGTGGCCGCGCATCTATTGTCTTACTATTGTGTCTCTAATTGACGGTATCTGAAGGGTTAAAAGCGTCAAGTTAAAACTACTATATCTACCTAATATAAAAAATCTATTAAACTCACAACTCGTTCTTTTCTTTGACGGCCTTCTCCAATATGGCTTCTTCCTTGGCGTTGCGTACCGCATCGCCGCTCTCCAATCTTTGGCTGATCTTCTCCAAAACGCGAAGCTTCTCATTTTTCAGCTGAAGGAAAGAGACAACTTTGCATACTATGATCATGTACCAAAGTTGTAACTGGTAACCTAGGGAAAGTTATCGCCGCTCCAGTGTGCAAAAATAGGTACAACTCTACAAGGCAAATAGCAACAGATATTAGACCAGTGCTGAAGCCGTTGAAAATGGTATAAAGTGAAATAAAATTATAGTTGGATGAAACCCACTGGAAAAGAAAGAGAATATAACAAAAATTAAAGGAAAAATAATTTACGGGCGATCTGAGGTCGGGAAATGGATGGGTGTGCGTTTTCAGATGATGATGAGCTTGTCGTCCATGTTATGTTGTCCCTAGTATCCCGCTGGCATTTATTTTCTGACAGTGAGTATAATACTTACATCAGCCTCGGTCTGTTTCCTCCTCTGCTCGATCCTACAGCGTGACTTCTGGAGAACTTCAATAAGCTTGTCGTCCATCTTGTCCCGCGCGTCTTGCTCGCGTTTCCTGTCCATCGTCTCCTTCCGATCTTGATCTATGGCGCGGAAGATGCGAGCCTTCTCTTCGGCTTTCTGAACGAGATAATTAAGACTCAGAATTGTGTGTTTTGGTCATGCGATCCCATACTTAGCACATACGAATAATTTGCACTAAACTATTTAGGTTTTATAATGCTGAGCGTAGGTTTCACATATAGGTACGCGTACCAACAGCTAGTACCTACTGTTTAAGTTTAGTGGTTAGTTTGAGGAAAAATGCTTCATAAGACCTATCTGATTATTTGAACCAAACCAGTAAATCGTAATAGCAAAGAAAATCAAAACCAATCGTTTAGGTAATCGTTTGTCTGTATCACTAAAAAGCTGGTATCATCAAGGAAACTTACAAACTCTTCATCAAACTTTTTCAGAGCATTCATCTGCTCATTAGCCAAGACGTTATCAATCTTCTGCAGATTCAGTTCGGTCTCGTACTCCATCCGGTTTCGCTCTGCGACCTCATGGGCCCTGAGAAATTACTTTGGCACATTAATAACATTATTTCACGCTTTTATTCCAAGGATTATATGATATTTAGTTAGGGTACAGAACAATCTTGTGCCAAGTTCATCATGACCTGCGCCTTCAAATTAGCCGCAGCAGCGCTGCCGCTGTGCTGCTTTGTAATTCCATATTAATAAACAACGCGCAACCACCATGCTGGAGCTAATTTAAAGGCGCCCTAAATAATAGATTAATAGTACATTATGATATAAGTGTGTAATATTAGTGATTACCGTTGAGGCGCTATTTAGACCCGAGCTATGGCGAGGGTCTTAAGAGAGCCGAGAACGGTTATCATTAATTACTCACGTGTATCATACGACGTTTTTCAATACACTTGTGAATAAAATAATTGTAAAACTAGTAAATAGGTAAAAATCTGTTTTCATATGCGCGCCCATTTTTTTCCCTTTTCCTCGTGGGGACGACCTGCGCCCATCCTGATACGATAATGTAATAAAATTATGGCGGGGAGAGATTGAACAATAAGGTTTTAACCACATTATAGCACTAGTGCGTAATGGTAATCAAAATTTCACAGTTTGGTAACAAGTACCATTATATACCTAAGTGCAGTGCAATAAGAGTCACTTTATGAGCAAGTGTATTGAAAAATAAACTTTATTGTACACCAAAATAGTAACAATGTCACAGAAACTTAAATCTATGGGTACAATGGCGGTCTACCGAACTGAGTCAGGATAAGTAGTTGACTTATCCTGTATGTGAGTGATAAACTTGGAAGTTTGGAACCCCGGTTTATCATAGTACATAACAAGCAACTGATAAATAAATAAATAACCCATGTTAAGCAGTTGCATTTAATCCACCACTACATCGGCTATGCCATTAACGACGGTACCTACCTATTATAAAAGATTGAAATCCCCGAACTGAATAAGCGACATTTCCAAAATCAAAGGGATATGTCATGGTAACACTGGTAACAGAAGAAACGTCACTTACTGATCAAGAATATCCTTCTGATGTTGTTTATTAGCATCCCACCGTCTCTTCTTGCGCAGTGCCATCAGCTCGTGCCACTCCTTGGCCTTCCTTATAATATCGTCATCTTCTTCCCTCTTCCTCTCTGCTTCTTCCTTACGCCGCTCGATCATGAACTTGACCTGTTCTTCTCGTTCCTTTTGAACTGCAGTTTCGATTACCGCACTACAAAGCGTAGAAAAAAAAACGAAGGTAATAAGAATAACTTTCCACCATTTGTCGAGGCTTCATCACTTCTGGTAAGATTTATTAGACTTTAGGGCTTCTGACTACTGTAATGACTGTAAAAGATTGTCAAATAAATACAGGACCAACGCTTAACATGCTGGTGTACCGGGTGTACGGAGCCAACCACCAACGCGTACGAGGTACGGAGTTGTTAGCCGGACGGACGCCCAAACAAAAACATGGTGCTAGTGTGAAGTGTCATACTTATGAAACTGTTGTTAGCAGATACCTACTGAAGTGACTACGATGAGCGCCAAGCGCGACATGAAGAAGCGGCCCCACTAGCGAGCGATTGTCTATTGTGCTAATGGACCCTGGGTAAACATGTTTAACCTTTACTGCACGCTACAACAACTTCTAATACTCTGCAACCAACTTATTGCGCCTGTAACCGTTCTAGTCAGTCACAGCGCCTTAACTCTGGGAAATTCTTAAACATTTGCCATTAGCATCAAATACATTTATTTTTCTACTGGGAGCGTCGGTCTCCGTGCATTTTTTATGAAAACTAGACTTATAGAGCTACACTAGATCTACGTCACGCGATGCCACGCGACTTCATTCTACGTACAAATCAGGCGTGATCCACGTGTGTGGTCTAATGTAGTTCTAGCTTTATTTTCGTGTTATGCGACAGACCCATCGTTCTTACCTGAGCAGCAACTTGGGTGCGTCTTTATTCTTGAAGACCATGTCTCTGGCCGAGTACATGAGCCGCTCCTGTTCCTCCTTCTTCTTCCTCAGGTAGCGCGCGTAGAACTTGGTGTTGGTTTGCTCTGCCTGCAGGTTTCGCGCAATGCGGAGTTCCTCGTTGCGTTTGTTTACATTCTAAAAATGGACACAGGAAGTTAAGCATAGTGCTAAATGTGCCGAAGTTATGGGGAGATTGTTGACCATTCTTCCATGGTGTAGTTGCAAAGTCCATCAAGATTTTGCTTAGGGTTTGTTATTATTATAGGTTACAGTATACTAACTGCTACCAGCGGGCCCACACACGTGATAATAGAAATTTTTCCAAGGACACATACCCCTGATACAAAAAGTCCTATGTTCCGGGTTACGGTCTACCCGCGCGACAAACATCCAAATCCGTTCAGTTGTTCGAGCGTGACGAAGTAACAAACATATACACACATACTCACCATCTTTCGTTTGTATAATATTAGTGTGCTGTGTGACTCATTCACATTCACAGTTGATTTACCATTCTTAAATCAACGGGTTCGATTTCTAACACGAAATATTAATTTTAAAAAAATATGAAAATCAAGCCTGCGACCTCCTGATAATTTTCACTATTCCTCATAGTTTTAGATTTGGCCGTCCACACCCACTGTATAATGGAGCTTCTGCCAGCGACTTCGACCGCGTGAACATCACAATGCCTCACGATTAAAACGTCTATACAATAACCTCTGAATAAAAAAAACATCTAAATATAAAAAAAAGTCTAAGTAGTAAATTGTCTATAAAAAAAACTTCTTAGTAGAAATATGTTCTATTTTCATGTAAACTGTGCTCGCAGCAGGCTGCTCGCGCAGATTATTACATTCAATAAAGTAGCAGCCACTATCAAGATTAATGACGTTAAAGTGCCTCCAGGACTGTAACTGGTGTAGTGGCGTCCGAGCTTTTTGCGCCCGTTGCAACTTCGGCCATCGGGTAAAAACAGTCTTGTCTATAAACAAATGTTTTACATTTACCCTATGTACCTACTTACTTCTAAAGAGTTGGGCCAAGTCTTAGTCATCACTTGGCTAGTTTCGTTCAAGTACTTGACGTATTCCCGCCGGCGCACCACCTCCGGGTCCTCGGCATCGAACTTGGACCATCTGTGGATCCGATCCCATTCATCCTTCCTCATTACTATCGGCATCGTTGCTAGATTCTTTGCCAGTTATAACGAGCTCCTACAATAATAAATAGTTTGTTGAAGAGAGTAACAACTCTGTTATCGTTTTGAATTTTTTAATTAAACAAGCGTGATGATTTTCAGTTCTAATGTGTGAAGAACAATGTGAATAGTCAATGAAAATAAAGATTTAAATACTAACTTTCTAGTTCTTATTTAATAAATATAAGTAAATAAAATTATTTGACGATAGTATTTTTTACTTCTAATTTTTGTCTTTCAGTGAAGTTTTTTTCTTTTTTCTTTGCTAGAAGTTGCTTTGGCCAGGATTTGTTTGAAAAACTATTGAGTAGCAGGAGGACGTATTAAAAAAAATTAACTGATCAGAACATTTAATTTTGGTTAAAGAAATAAAAAATAAAATTGGGAACAACAAAATATTATTTTGATTTCTATGGTAACGTACAAACACCTAACATAGGTAATTAAAATTTATTGTTTCGTTCAAGTTAAAAGGGCATTTTATAGCGCTATATTGGTATCCAAAAATTATTGTGTGCTGATTTTGGAATAAATTGTTTAATTAAATTAACTTATTTCGAAGTAACATTTTAAAAAATGAATAACTTTTTAATCTGTATTTATTCAAATGACGTGTCGCCTATATTTGGTTTCCGAACGTACTGTCACTTGATCATCTGTCAAATTAAATTGAGAATATATTTACGTCAGCCACGTTGGAAGTGCCAAGTTGGTGTTTTTATGGTAAATATAGTATTTTTTAATTGAAACCATTTGAAATCGGCTAGAAAATAACATTATAATTCTTATTAGACCATATGCTACCCTGAAGAGACAAGTTCTGATTGTTAATCGGCAGTGGGAAGCGTTCCAACTCTGTGACATAATTTGGTAAATAAAACAGTTTTTCGGTGATTTTACTGGTGATTTGTGTTTGTTATAGTGAGCCAGTGTTGTGAAGATGAAAGTGAAGGAGCTGAAGAGGACGGTGAACGTGTGCTGGTCGCCCGCGGACCACTACCCAGTGACGATCGCGGCCGGCTCCGCGGCGCAGCAGGTGGACTCCTCGTTCAGCTCTAGTTCCCACCTCGAGCTCTATGCTTTGAATTTGGAAGACCCTGGACTTGATTTAGAGCTTAAATCTAGTTTGCAGACAGAGCACAAGTAAGTATAGTCAAATTTTGTTAAGTAGTAGGATTATGGGATTAGTAATCCACACCTTCTGCCCATGATGTCTAATTAACAAAACAGTAACATTATTTAAAATACATAATTCAGTTTGTACAAGCCCAACAGCTGTGAGCCTTGTCTCATATCTATGATGTTTACAATAAATACTTGTAACACAAAAGTGGAGCCCTACATTGCCCTCTGATATTGAATGTTTATGAAAAATTTCATAATTATAAATTTGAAACAAAAAATTTAAACTCAGTAATGTTACTGTTTTTCAATCTCACCCATACAGCTTAGTTGGTGTAAATAGTGGCACGTCTAAGAGAAAGGTGTTGTTTATAATAACTGCTCTAGAAATAATTCAATCAATCAATCATTAGTGAGTTAACAGGTAGTACATAAAAAGAAAAATAATTGCACTAGGTTTTGCCACAAGAATGGTGTACAAAATTAAGGCATAAAACCAAGCAAATAGAATAAATTATGTATTTACATTTTAAATATATGTATGTGCTGTTTAAATATTTATAATGTAAGTTTGGATCACAAATTAAATTTACCATTGTTAGCAATGAAAATAATATTATGATACAAGAGAAAAAAAAAATAATACAAACATCCGAATTGAGAACCTCTTTCTTTTTTAGAAGTCAGTTAAAAATTGGAGCTAGTTAATGAGTTAATTTAATTTGAAATAAGCAGCACCTTTTTGCTCTTCAATCTGTATTTGTTCTTTGCATTTTTATGTGTAGGTACATAAATAAATTAGAATTGTACCGAATCTCATACTTAACCTCTTGTATGCCGTAATTAGAGACACAATGAAAAAGTCATTGTGTCCCGCGTAGATCTGCGCTCAGGCATACCTCACTAGAGGGCAGCTAATATGACATAAATGATGACTTCTCTCATCTTAATTTGTTAATTTCCAAGATTAACAATTTACAATATGAATATAATTTATCTTAAATAGTCAACAAAAGAGTCTGTGTTTCCTCATAGCTATAACTGAAAATTGAGGAAAGAGATCGTTATTAATTTTTCATAAAAGCAAAGTGGAAAAAAAACCACCTAGGGGTCTTTAAGTCAAGAGTAAATAGGTTACTTCTAGGCAAGCATTCTCCAACATCAAGCACTTCATCTCTTACCATCAGGTGACATGTTGGTCAAATGTGAGCCTATCAATAATAATAAAACAGAAATTATACCAAATACAAGCAGAAAGTCATCATTTCAAGCTGCATGTTACACATTGATGTTACTTCATAATAATTTTGAAATACAACAAAGTATTTCAGTTGTGTATGTTTTTGATTTTGTTCTAGATTTCAAAAGATAGTATGGTCTGGTGCTGGTGTGATAGTCGGAGGCTGCGATGGAGGGCTCCTTCAGTTCTACAGTGCTGACAAACTGCTGAGCAATTCCACTGATGCACTGCTTGGAAGTAGCACCAAACATAATGGTAAGTGTAAAACATCTATTATCGTTGAGGAATTTAATGATATTGCATCATGAACTTTGTGATAATGTTGCATAAAGCTTAAATTAAAATGCACCAAATAATTCTGTTTTTTAATACCATCTTGTCCAGTAGCAATAGAAAAGTTGTTTAATGCATTTATTATAATAATGCTAATAAGCCAGGCGTCACTATAGATGTACAAAATATGAAAACTGCATTCTATAAATTTGTTTTAAGCTCAAAAAAGATTGCAACTAGAACTGTAATTTCTGGATTTTACTTGTAAGTTACTCTGACCATTTGTTATTTTCATGCCCCTAAATCCCTAAATCTGCCTCTGTAACTTTTATTTATGAACAAAAATGGTTTTGTTTTTTTTTTTATCATATTCTCGTTACACTCTTGTTCTGGCAGTGTGTGTATTATAATACTTAAATATTTATTGTCTCAGTCATTTTTTTCAGTGATGAATTTAAATTTTGCTTACAGATGTATTACATAGTTTTGTTCATTATTTTAACAATAATTCATGTTAAAATAAATCTGTATTTTATTTTATTAATTCAATATCTTGAAACTTTTCTCACTGCCTACTTAATAAATATTTGACTTCTAGAATGCCTGGGCTATTCACATTATGTACCACAAATTATATTTTTAACCTTATTCATAACATAAAACTTGAACATCTCTCTCATCTTTTCACAATCAGGGCATGAAACATATAATCTTATTTGGGCTTGTTATCAATCAGTTTGATTGAGCGAGAAATGGGTCATCATGTAACAATTCATGTTTTTATATACATAGCAACAATTTTTAAACACACTTCTTTTTATCATTTGTTGTTTTATATTGGTAATGAAGCAATCAGTGTATTTGGTAGCAGATTTTTTAAGCCTCGGAAAAAATACAATTTAGATTTGTCATGAAGAAGCTTTTAATGATGCAACAACAGAAGATATCTAGTGTACTTTTAGCTGTGTTAAAGTGGTCTTATTGTTTTTGTTGCATTTAGTTGATAAAAATTTAGGTCAATCACCCAGCCAATTTATTTAAGACATTGTAGTCAATTAGTTTGTCTAGATTCAAATTGTAGCATATAAGTAAGAGCTTGCTAACGGCAGAGGAAATTGCAGCTGTCGATACGGGTCGACGGTTAGTGACACATGACACACACGACGGCTGCCGCTGATGTCTAAAGTTGGAGTATCGACGGCTGCTGTCGATGCGGCAACAGCTGCCGCTGACCGTGTGTCGACCTGTGTCGACGGCTACAGTTATCTCTGCCGTTGGCACATGCCGCTCGTGTGTATGAGCTCTAACATAAATTAACGCCTCGAGCGCCAGGGGTTTAAAGTTTAAGATTTATGTAAACAGTGCAATTTTCCGGGTCAATCCCGGAAAATTGCACTGTTTACGTAAATCACCAAAAAAATCATTCTGATTTTCTCTAGGAAAAACAAATAATATAATATTTATAGAATAATATATAGAGAAACTAAAATGTTCGTCCAAATAAATTTTGTACAAACTTGTGAAAAAAATCGAAAATTAAGCATTTTTCAAGTTCTCCAAGTTGTACGGACGTACGTACACAATCGGCGCTCGAGGGGAGATACTCCTCAAAACAATTTGCTGAAATATGATGCAAAAATGCATAATAATATGTATTTAAATAGTTTTTCGCTCTTGTATTGTTATGCGCTATCTATGAGCTTCTGTCTGTAATGAAAACTTCGCGATAACGCCCTATCTATGGTCACTGTTCCTCTACGGTCTACAGTCATTGTTTAGCTTATGATGACACCGATTGTATGACCTCATCCTTCTTTACACATGCTTTCTATTATGTGGAGGTCATCTATCTCACCGATATTCACATATATTTTGGTAGTTCATTGGATGTCACGAATTTTAATTTTAAAGTAAAAATACTAGAATTTGTGTTAAAATAATAAAATTAGGAACTTGACAAAAAAGGTGCTGGAGAATTATTCTTCGAGTCTCCTTTACATAGAGCTCTAGTGTTATTGTGTAAATAAGAAATCGTGATGCAGTTATCGGCTCACTTAGCGTGTTGATTGGGCCATAAAATTTCTTCACTTTCAATTCACGCACTAAACAAATGTTTTAACGGCATATACCTATTTCGGCAATATTTATCTCGCGTCTGCATTTTTGACCAATATATCATTTACCTAGCTCTTTCCCAACTACGAGTATATGGGGGTCGGGGATACTCTAATCCAATACAGCCAATGGTATTCAAAAAATTTCAAGTAAAACTACCCATTTTTTTCGGTGGGTATTTATTTATTGGCACACCAATATTACAACAGCATTACGTACAGGATTTTTTTGTTATAAAATAATATTAAAATCAAGGCACTGGTATGCATGTCTATTACAGCTATGCACAGCTTACAAAAATGCGTAAAAATCATCCTCTGACTGACTCAAAAAGTACAGCTGAGGAGTGGAATTTCCTGCCGGGGCCTGTTTCCTTCTAGCTACAACTTAGGTATCTTAAATTTAAGAGTGAATAGGTATCTTCTAGGTAAGCGCGCTCCATCGTCGACCACATCGTTGCTTTCTATTAGTTGAGATAGCGGTTGAGTTTCTCAATACACTAATCAGTTTCTATTCTCTCCAGGCAATGTATCAGCGTTGGATATCAACCCTTACCAGAAGAACCTCCTCGCATCCGGGGCCTCGGACAGCGAGATCTTCATATGGGACCTGAACAACACCAGCCAGCCCATGGCACCCGGGAACAGGAACCAGCCTTACGACCATGTGCAGGGACTGGCTTGGAACCAGCAGGTAAACAGGCAAACTATTTTTAGGGTGCCGTACCTCAAAAAGAAATAAACGGAACCCTTATAGGATCACCTTATTGTCCGTCGGTCTATCTGTCTGTCAAGACTCTTTATCTCAGAAACGCGTGGAGGTATTGAGTTGATATTAAAACCGGATACTCAGGTCTGCGGTCCCTTGAAGCTGTGTAAAAAAAGATACTGCAGTTTATGTCGCAAAAAACGTACCTTTCAACACTCTCAAAGTAATCGAAATTTATTGATTTTTTAAATGATATAAACCAGACCTTGACCGCGATTCGACCTGATGGTAAGCAGTAATGCAATCGTTGATGGTGAGGCGCACTAGTTTATTGAAAGCCTATTTACTCTAGCCTTGAATACACCTAAATTATAACCGGTCGGGAAGACCGAATTTGTTGTTTTGGTTATCGGCGCTATAGCTAGTCGATGTCTGAAAGGTTTTAGAAAATAAAATTGGAATGATGTAGAAGCATGTTAATATTTTTATTGCTCATCAAAGTAGTCTCCGTTCCTTTCTAAGCACCGTCGTATGTGAACCTTTGATTGAAGCAGTGGGCCCACTCTTCTATGCCGTGCAAAAGCTTCTTAGCTTTCGCACGGTATTTTTAAACGCAGACACGGCATTTTCAAACGCAGACACGGCATCTTTAATTTTCATAAAACAATTTCTAAGTTTTTCTTTTTTACGTTGAGTAAGAACCGCAACCAAAGTCGTAATGAATCATTGAGCGAAAAATATACTCTCGTCTATTTTTAGTCAAATCCATTTCGACGCAGAACAAACGCTTTAAATTGCCGCCAATAAATTATGAAAACAAATGACATAGGTACTAATTTGTTACACATATCTAAAAAAGGATTCTCAAAAGGTTACTAATTCGAAATTTAAATTATGTATTTTTTTATCTGCTGCTATTGTTACTGGCCTATTCTAAAATCTTTCAGTTATTGCGCACTCTTAAAGCTAGGAGTATTCTAGACTTCCTGGAAGCCTCCCGGCTAAAAGAGTTACTCTAACAAGGTGGCGAGTCACAATAGATCTTTTAGGTCGCAGTGACTACATCTCCTACACTATGGGAGATGCATAGCCCCTTTTCTTCAAAATAATAATAATATTGCGCATTTATTTATTTAAACTTCATACATAGGCGGACTTAATGCAACAAGGCATTCTCTCCCAGTCAACCTTTGGGTTAAAAAGACAACACTGTGGTAGGTTTGCACAATAAACAAATAACAAATACTTTAAATTGAAAAAAAGTAAATTATGACTAACTATGTATGTATAACATAATTCATGTTGAGTTATTTGAATTATGCCACAAAACCAGATGTATGCCATCCTGAGATTTTTAAAGGTTCTATAAACTGGAACACACCATTTCCATCGTCTTAGGCAACTGAATTACTAGGTACGGCTATCTGTAAAAAGCTAATGAGAGTACTGTATAGCATTCACTCAGAATTACTAATGGGCGCTCAAGATTCGCATGTGAGACGCCTGTGGACACATCGTTTAATGAACTCTTATTTTATTATTCAATATGTCATTATTTTTTTAACTCAATTGATTCTTAACTGATTCGAATTGCATCGTAAACGGCCTGTAAGAAATTGGTCACAAGAACGATAAGATTGCATTATTGTTTATCAGTACACTTCGAGAAAGGTCTCTATCTTTTTAAAATTTATGAATGAAAAGAATTTTATCAGGTTTTTTTTATTATTAATGATAGGCCCGCATTTGACCACTATGTCGCCTTATGGTAATGATGTGATAGACGATGAAGTATGTTAGCCTAATAGTAGTCTATTCACTCTTAATTTAAAGACCATGAAGTTGTAGCTGTTACACAGACTCGGGCAGGGTATTCAAATGGTCACTATAATGAACATTACAGTAAGCTAGTAACTTGGAGGACTTTATTACACTATCTCTACATAATAAACAATTTGCCTGCTGCGGTTGCCCCGTCTGATTATAATTTAGGTGTCTTCGAGGCTAGAGTGAATAGGCTCAAACTAGTGCGCCTCACCATCAACGACTGCATCACTGATTGCCTTCAGGTGGGATCGCAGTCAAAAACTAGTTTATCTACATTTACACTAATATAATAAAGAGATTGTTTTTTTTGTTTGTAGGAGGTAATCTCTGAAAGTACTGGTGCGATTGCTAAAATTTTTTCGACGATAGAAAGCTGCTTTATTCCTGAGTGAGCAGCCTATGTACGCGGCTGAAGCTGCGGGCAAAAGCTAGTTTTTTTTTTTTATATTAGCCTGTGCTGTCCCACTGCTGGGCAAAGGCCTCCCCCAACTTCTTCCAGGCATTCTTTTCCCGAGCCACCTCGAACCAGTCCCCACGGTAGGAATCTAGGTCGTCTCGCCACTTCTTCCTTGGTCGACCTCGGCGGCGTCGTCCATCTTCGGGTACCCACTTTGTGGAAACTCTTGCCCAACGGTCAGAGTGCATGCGACTGACGTGACCCGCCCAATCCCATTTTAGCTTGGCAGCCCTTTTTCCTACGTCTATAATTCCTGTCTTTTGACGTAGCGTGGTGTTTCTCATTCTGTCGACTCTTTTGACACCTAGAATGCTGCGTTCCATGGCTCGTTGGCAAACCCCAAGGCGAAACTTTTGTGACTCGGTGAGCGACCATGTTTGGGCACCGTAGGTTAGGACGGGTAGAACACACATATCGATGAGTTTTCGCTTCAGGGAGATCGGTAGATCTCCCTTCATTAGCGTCTTCATGGACCAGTAGCTTTTCCTAGCTAGTATCAAATAAAAAAGAAACTCAATCGTGCGTGCCATGTTAGTCTTCTGTTGTAATTCCTCTATTTCCCATGCTGCTGTAATTAAACGTGGATTGTTTTGCTTGCTAGGTGCAACACATTCTTGGGTCCACATTTGCGACAAGATGCGTCGTGTGGGATCTGAGGAAGAATGAGCCCATCATGAAACTAAGGTAAGCAGTAAAAATATAAAAAAAACATATTTAGATGTGGGCTACATTATTATTCATACGTCTAGCAACCAAACCAAATGGCTGTGAACTTAGCTCAGTTTAAACGCTTGTGTCGGATTAGTCTGATCAGTGTTCTTGTACCCATTTCGCCAGGTCGTATGTTTGCGAGCGGGTACTCCATCTCGTTTAGCTCTTCAATTCCCATAGGTGACAGAAGAACTGATGAGATGATATTTAATAAAAAAGAATGAAGTAGTCTGTTTTAATTTGCATAAATTGTAAAAGTATTGGTGTATCTGAATTGTACACACAAAATGCGTAATGTCATTCTTAATTTTTAGTGAACTTCGCGAGTTTCACAAATCGTTTGCCGAGTAAGTTTTATACATCTTTCACTTTTTTTTACGAAAATACTAAAAAATGGTATCGTTTCCAGTGACTCCCAGTCCCGCACGCGATGGCGCTCGCTGGCGTGGCACCCGAACGTCGCCACGCAGGTGTGCATCGCCTCCGAAGACGACCAGGTGCCCGTCGTTCAGCTCTGGGATTTGAGGTAACGCTGAATTGCCTGCTGTAAGAATCATGCCGTTCTCAAAGAAATACGATACGCTTTACACACGACCTACACACTACTCACTAGGGTTTAGAAAGACTCTGAACTATGACCAGAATCCCGGGAAGTTTTAAGACTTCGAAACTTTTTAAAATACAATTATTAAATCTAATCACAAAATGTATGATATAAAATAAAAATTACTATACAAATTACAAAAAAAAAGAAAAAATATATTTCACATATGCTTACATGGGCACTTATAAAACGTCAGAAGCTGGTGCACGGTTCCAAATAGGTCGTTTCCTATGGACAAGAACTGGCAAGAAACTCCATGGTTACTCTTTTAAAAAAAGTGGTTGATGTTACAATATTTCCATATTACAATATTAATAATATCTATTATATGTTATGTAAGAATATTGCAAACCAGTAAAACTCGTTTATATAATTACCCAATTTTAAATGTTACATCATAATGAAAAGATGATTAGCAGATATAATTAAATCTTCTCATTAGTTATAGTTATTCGATTTTTATTCCTAGAGTACATAAAAATATTCCATATTATGTCGTCAGTCATCAAGCAACATCGTCGTGAAGCTTACCTTTGAAAAAATATCGAAAGAAAACTTATAGAATATTGATTAAATATTAATTTGTCTACAGATTGGCTGCCTCTCCACTAGTGACACTAGAAGCTCACAACAAGGGCGTGATGTCGGTGTCCTGGAGCCGACAGGACCCCGACCTGCTGCTGTCCGCCGGCAAGGACGGCAAGGTGCTGTGCTGGAACCCCAACAACACCCAGCCCGTAAGTCCTCACCACTACATCCTCTAGTAACGCTGGAAGCTATGAGTTTAGACCCTGGAAGGTGCAGGTGGCTTGGCGGAAAAGGAAACTTATCAATCTTTTTTGGTCTTTTGGTCAACCATTGTTGTAGATGGAATGTTACTTAATTCAGAATCTAAGGTTTAAGGCAGGTTAAAGGGTTGACCCTTTAAACCGTTTGCGTCGGATCAATCTAACGAGTGTTTTCGTGTCCTGTTCGCCAGGGTCGTGTGTTTGTGACTGAGTATTCTATCTCGTTTAACTCTGCCATCCCCGATGACAGAAGGGCTGACGAGATAGAGTATTTGGTCGTACATGTGCGATGTCTGTCTTCAATGTTAGCGGATAAGTTTAACCTCAGGTGGTATTTTAGTTAAATGTTTTTCTGTCAGGTACTTTAAATATCAGATCATTTTTGACGAGAAGACTGATGTAGGGTTTTTACAGTACTGAGGTGATTCGATGTCGTAACCGTAAATAGATATTTATTGTTTGTTTTTTGTGTGCGTGCAGAGGGAAAACTAGAACTGTGATTAAATTGTTTAGCTCTGCTTTGGTTTGGAAATTAGAAAAAAATCGAAAACGGTTGCTATTAATTTTTAGATAATGTCTAATACTGAATTTTATTTTTTACCACAATCCCTTGTCTCCAGGGAGGAGAACTTCTATCAGAAATCAGTCATCAACAGCAGTGGGTGTTCGACGTGTCGTGGTGTCCCAGAGACCCCAGCCTCATGGTGACCGCGTCCTTCGACCAGCAGGTGGCCGTGCATTCGCTGCTGGGTGGCTCCCGGCCCGAGATTGTGAGTATATTACCCAGGCGCTATCTCCTGAGTTTTTGTATAATATTTGTGTATATCACGTCAAGAAAAGTCAGAAGAAAACACTAGTAGTTATGCGCTACTAGTTGGGGTTTGAAGAAGACTGTTAAGGCGGTCTTCTTTAAAACCCGACTAGGGTGTGATGTGCCTCAAAACGTTATTATTAAATTTGAGTTTTGAAGAAGTATTTTTCGAAGAAGAGGTAAAAGATCGTGAACTATTTAAAATATGGCTGTAGGACGGATGTGGATAAAGAAACTCTCCCAGTGCTTGGGAGTTAATTATATAAATCCCTCACTGGCGTTCGGGTTTAAAACATTCCCCCCGCGACTTAAACAAACTGCTTTATCCCCTAGTCACATGATGTAGTATAATTTAGTTGTTACATGGATGCTTCCCCCATCAGAACACACACAACCAGAGCAACATAATGGATTCGTTCGGCGGCGTGGACTCGTTCAGCGCGCTGCCGGCCGTGGCGCGCGCCGCCGCGCCGCCGCCCGCGCCCGCGCCGCTGCTGCCGCGCGCGCCCGCCTGGCTCAAGAGACCGGTTGGCTCCAAGTTCTGTGTGAGTACTACTGTCATGCAACTGCAATTACAACATAGTACTGACTCTACAAATGATTGGAGCGCGTGTGATGCGCCTGACCGCCGTTACAGCACGCCGCGCTATAGCTCCGCCTCACTGCGCCACGGCTGATGGCTTGCTTCGCGCTGGTGACCGTATCGTGGCGTGATAATAATAATAACTTTTATTGACACAAAAATTATAAAGGTAGAAGCTAGGTAGCAACCTGTGTTACAGGAGCCAGTGTCTTCACCCCGTCGCAAGTGGTGCACGTGATCACTTATTTATATACGTTTGATAATGGTGGTGATGACCTCTCTATGTCGAAGACGTTTGGGTACTGACTGGAAGGTCGTATCGCCAGTATATTTTTATGTCGCACCACACGCACTCAACTTTACTATAAGAGCTGTATTTTGACCCGACTGAAAATAAATTCTTAAAACAAAAACTAATTGGAGCCTAACACCTTTGTTGCTCGAAGTTATGCCCCTTACCTATTGCTACTGAGTAACACGATATGTTTAAGTTAGTTATTAGGGTACCATATTTTGTTTAAATTGAATTTTCAAGTATTATGTTAAAGTTAGCTTGTTGATTGTCAGAGTAAAATTTTGGATTAAGAAAAGAACTACGTCCTTTTGGTGGGCGGTATGTTTTATCTATATGCATGTATTATGTGATAGCTAAGTGTTTACTAGCATCTGTATGCCCCCACCTCAGTTAGTCGCAAATAAATCGTCTTTAAGCAAACACGCATTTTAAATTACCAAATTCCTGCTAAGCAAATATACACCTTATCAGAGAGAACAACCTTTATTGCAGTATCCATTTACTCGCTTACAGTAATAAAAAAATGCCGAAGAAACATTGCCTATATGTTTGTAATAATGTAATATTATGTCCATTTTAGTTTGGCGGCAAATTGGTTACGTTCGAGAAATGTCCACAAGAGGCAGGCCCACAAAAGCTAGTACACATAAGTCAGGTAAGACAAAAACTAATTCGTAATCTTTTATAAACTTGACACACACATGACATGACATTTGCACTCTTGGTCAACTTTATAACTTTCCATAATTGCTTATACCGACATCTGTGTTGCCACATAAGAACTAAACTGCAAAATCCTGCATCGCGATATTAGAATTCTGCGCGCGATTAGAACATTTACAACACACAGATCTATTGGGCAATTGCCCGGACCAGACATAATATCCGTCTGGTCATAAGATCTTCCCTTTTCAATGCAGGCATGTGGGAATTTACACCCTGTTCCACTTCTAATCATGTTTTAATTGGGTATTCGAATATGTTTATTTTTGTAAAATATTTTGTACTGAGAAGTACAAAATCCCTATCCCTACCAATATTATAAATGCGAAAGTAACTCTGTCTGTCTGTCTGTTACGCTTTCACGCAAAAACTACTGAACGGATTTAGATCAAATTGGGTAGGTAGGTAGAAGAGACACTGGAATAACACATAGGCTACCTATAATTCCACTGCTGAGCACAGGGACTCGTGCCAGCGCGATATAAACTGTAGTACACGCAGGCGAAGCCGCGGGCGGAAAGCTAGTATTATATATGTAAGAATGAGGGCGTGATGGAAATATCTTGCTATCTCTTTTCTGCCCGTATAACCTAATGGTAACCGTAAGGTCACATAGTAGTTTATGTTTCTAACTTATTTAATTTTGAACGGTATAAAAGTACTTAGTACCCGAAATTTGATTAAGTACTCGATTGCCTACAATATTAAATTAAGTGGCGAAGTTTCAGTATTTGCACTACTACTACTAAACTAGTAACTTATACTACATACAACCAGTACTATGTAAATATTACTATGTTACTTTGTAAACAGGTTATAAGTGAGCCAGAGATAGTTGAAAGAGCTACAGAATTGGATGCTGTGCTGGAGACCAGTCTCAGCCACGACCCTGCCGCCACTGAGAGACTTGCTGAGTAAGTACAAGTTAAATAAGCCTTTATAACTGTTGCTATAGAGTTGCTAATTGCAGTTCCGAATTGGAAATTACTCGTAATTCATTGTTCAATTTTACACTTGAAGCAATTTAGGAAAATTTGTATTTTATTGTAACTACATATATACAGTGCTACTTACTTCAAGACCATTTAAAAGCCCCTTAGCAATTTTGAATGAAAATATCAGAAAAAATATTATGTGAAAAGAGGGTTGTATGACGGTTGGTAGCAGGGATGTAACGGAGGTAGTTTTATCGGAACCGAAGTCGGAGTCGGAGTTTTTAAATTTGATTTATCGGAATCGGAATCGGAGTCGGAGGCAGGGTTAGAAGTGGTGGCATGAGAAAGAATTTTTCAATTGAATCAATTTCTTTTTTAAATTATAAAATAAAACACAAACAATGAAAAAAAAATAGCATATTATTTCCAAATAAACAAGAACACACATTATATTAAATCTATGAACCTGTTCATAACAGTCGACAGAGGCCGCCGTCGCCGCTGTGTTATGCTTCGACCTCCGAATAAAATCTCCGATTTAAAAGTGTCGGAGCCGAAGTCGGAACCGAAGGTGTAATAATAATCGGAAGTTCCGACTTAACGGAACCGGAGTCGAAGCTCCGTAACATCCCTAGTTGGTAGGCTCAAAAATGTTTTTTTTTTTTTGACTTTCTGCTATTACGATATTATATGAGCAATTTTATGCTCCTGCTGTAGTTTTGTATAAAGAGTATATCTACCTTGGCTTAAAATCATGGATACATACGTATCCATGATTTTAAGCTATAATACGATTGTACAAAAGCAAATATTCGCTTACACAGGTACTGCCGTCAAAAGGGCGACGCTACGACCGACCAGAATGAACGCTACACGTGGTTCTTCCTCCGCGCTAACTTCTTGCCGACTTTCCGCAGCGAAGTGCTTAACTTATTGGGTAAGTTTTATGATGTTAGGTTACGGTGCTGTCTTTACGAGCCAAAGAATCGAGGCTGCACCCGCCGGACCAAAAAAATCGGTCATACAATATCCTTTACTAGCCGAGTTTGATTCGGTGTTTCTTCTATAGGTAGTCAGCAAAAAAACACCGACTTGAACTAGCTTAAATCGAGGAAAAAAATTTACATGTGAAATAAATATCATTTACTGCAATATTATCGCTGCGGTGCTCTCACCTGTAGAGAACGGGCCAGAGAATCGCAGCACCAAAATATCGCGGCAATACAGCAGGGACGTGCGAGCAATACAAGCCAAAAAGCCCAGCTTGACCTACCACTACCACACACCTAAATCATAGATCACGGCTAATCATTTAAATAAAACAAAAATCTAAACTTTAAACTTCGCGCGCCTACGCTGTTACGCTCGGTTGCCACTTAGTGCGAAATTCAAAAATTCATTAATAAGATGCGATACCATAAGCGAGGTTGCCAATCTGACCGCAATCTCTCCGATCTCACTCTAACAAAAGAAAGAGATGAACACTAATATATTCCTGTCACTTTCTACCACAAATGCTTCATATGAGGCTTGCTCTTCTATCTATTATATTCTACTTTTGCTATAAAAACATAAAATTTTGTGTCTGTGTGGGTAAAATATGAGAGATTCATCGAACATTTTTGTATTAAAATAAAGCTCGGCTTTGGAAAAGTTATGAATGAATTTTACGAAAGATCTCCGTTTTTACGCATGGAGGCGCCCTCTATGACGCTTAAAATACGAACTACAAATTAGTTTAAAGGGTATAGCCGGATGAGTATGACGATCCGGCCCCCAAATGGGAACCTATATCGAAACTTATGTTCTAATATAGCCTTGATGTACAAACACAATTTATGTACTTTTCGCGGCCAGCTTTCGCTTTGACCTTGAGATATGGGAAAAAATTATCGCACGCATGACTTTTATTCAAAGTCATATATCTCAAAAATTTATTACGCTAGTGAGTTGAGACCAACGCGAGTTTTTAGATTACATTGCAGAGTATATCATATATTTTTCTAAAATTTTTAGGGTTAAAATTTATATATAAAAAAAAAATAAAAAATAGGTAAATCATATTTTTTTTTCGTGTTCTGTGAGACTTACAATCATGAAAATAATATATGTTATGCTCCTTTACGTGTTCTATTACTCATAAAAATTTGGTAAAAAAAAGTTGGTGCAACACTTTGAAAAAAAATTAAAAAGTGTTTCGCACCTTGTAACTTATAGAAATAAACATACTCAACACGCACAAAATTTTATTGCTCGTGGAAGGAATTGTACATACACAAGTTTAGACTTGTTTTCACGTTGTTTATTATATTTTATGACTAGGGCCTGCGCTCACTTGAAACAAGACGTCTTAGACAGAACTGTCTGAGACGTTTTAGACCAGTCTGAGACGTCTCAGACAAAACAGTTTCGTCTGTACCCCTAGCCAAGTTGCTAATCTGCAATAGTTAACGCTAGTAGAAAGCTTCAAATGTACGGGAACGACGTCGTCTCAACGCTCAGTCACGTGGTCAGAATTGGCGACAAGGTCAACTCGAAGCGTTCGACGCAAGCGAAACCGTTGTAACTTGTCTAGGGGGCCTGGTCTTCCAAACTTTCGCTAAAATTGCCATATCAAGGAGAGTGGATACAGATACAATTGAAAACCATGAAAAGTTTTTTATTTAACACTATTTCTTTCCATTGTGTAGGTTTCAAACAAGACGAGATGTCATCAAAGTTTAAGAGCTCCAACATACCGGCAGGAGATGCAACTCAACCAGACGTAGCCGCATTGAGTAGAGTGAGTTACCTCCTTATACTTTATACAGTAATAACGTGTTCTATATTAACTTGGCTTCCGTCCTGCCAGTGCTGTTCTCTGTGCTTATAACATTGTAATGATCTATGTTTCATTCAGCTAAATTGTCATGCTAATATATTAACGGATGTTTTCTGTAGCACGGCGTATTTCGTAGCTAACTGTTCTTCATTTATAGTTGTTTGCTTTTCACGTCCTCCGACTGACTGGTCAAAAGATAAATGATTTAGTAGAATATATTCCTAAGTGCGGCGCGGTGTGATTGGTACTGCCAAACAAATTTCAACATTGCTAAGTTTAAAATACGGTCGTAATTAGATAACCTGAGACGAGCCCTTTTATGCGCTTTCGTGCTAATAAAAAAAACAAACATAGGCAAACAATTAAATTGAAAATGAGTTAGAACTACAATATTCTTGTTTGCTAAGGGGCTTTTAAATGGGTAATTTTTTATGTAATATGTGGCTGTATTGTTGGCAACTAATTCCCGGCTATCACAAAAATATGTTATTGTAATTGATGGCTGAGCAATCCTTGGGTGGATAATGTGTAGCAATATATCGGCAAAAGTATGACCCATGATGATTCCTAAACGGGCTACGCAATTCGTCTACAATGGCTATCGAAATCACACTTGTCGTAGCAGCTTGTATTAAAACAGAAAAATTAAAAACGAAAAAATAACAGATAGTGAATTTGACTTTTTAAACGTTACTTAAAAAGTGTGAAGTTGTTGATCATTTAAGTCAAGAGCCCTTAGTTAAACGTTATTTAAGAACTTACCTAGTCAATTATATCGGCACTGACAATTGCACTGCACTGCGCTTTGTAAGGTCAACTTTCCGTAGGTAACGATTTAAGTTTGAAGTCGGTGATAGTGAAAAGCTAAACAAGACTAATGTAAAATAACATCTATTAATATAATCTGTGCTCAACTGCTCACATAACTATATATAATCTGCCACTGTCTGTCTGCTGCCGCGCTAGGGCGAGTCCACGGAGACCGAGGCCGAGTTGTCCACTGACACCAGCACTGACCTCTCGGTAAGTACGGCTATTGATGGTAATCGCTCGTCTTACTGTAGTGTATTTGCGTTGAGAAAATAGTGACTCATCGTTTTCACTCATCTTAGTGAAACCCCTTGATCAATTAGATCATAGTAAATTAGGAAGATTTGTTCATATTGACCAGTTGAAGTAAACCTGAAGAATGTATGGACGCATTTTTTGTCAATTAAAAAAATTACCTCGTCCATTTCTAAATATAAAAGTGATAATTCAGATGATAATGATTAAGCCCATGGACCGGAGTTAGCGATTCGCCTCGTCGTTTATACCGCTTACATTGAAATATTTAAACAATTTGCGGGTAGCGGTCTTCCCGCCCGCTGCCAACGATGGCATCACTGCATTCAATCTGGTAGGGTCGCAGTCAAGCACTAGTTAATATCATTAAAAAGAAATTAAAAATAAATATTAACTCAGTATATTTGAAAATCAGTAGAGTATTTAAAAGTTTGCTTTAAATATCAATGGTTTAATTTTTACCCCAGTATGCATACGCATTTACTTTGCATTTGTACTGATGTGTCACTATTTTCTTAACGCGCATAGACTGTAGTAAAACAATTATTTCTGAAGCTATATACAGTCAGGGGAACTTGAATTGTCACACTTTACTTCCATACGGCTATCACATGGTATTTTCTTTATGCTAAGTCTCATCTTCCGTCAGATGTGTTAACAATCTAACCGTGCATTCTCCTACTTCTAAATAGCTGATGAAAGTTCTTGAACCGGTTGCATGTTTTATTGTCAAGGAGCCAAAGTAAGATACGTTAAGTAAAAAATACTTATGTTATATAATTTGCTCTGCTATTAATGTGCATTTGAATGTTTCACATTACAAAACTTTAATTTACCGAGAGTGTTGCTACTCTTTATTTTGTCGGAGATATGACGTGTGTGAAGTTTAGCGGCGTAACAATATTCAAAGACATGTGGCATTTACCAACCCGCACAGGGCCTGCGTGGTGGATTATGGCCCATACTCTCTCTTAGAGAGGAGCCCCAGGTCCCAGCAGTGGGAACATAAAGGCTGATTATGCTCATGTAAAGATAAACTTTGATTACAGGACGCTCACACACAAATCGAGAGAAAACTGGCCAACCTTGACTTGACACCCAATGTCTCCAACGTGGTCATCCCGAACGGAGAAGGTATTTTATAATTAGCGTTTTACTAATGCCATGCCATCCATCATCATCACATGCCATCATTTGAAGTTCTATCATAAGCTCTGAAACTAAATGGTAATTTGTTATAGACTGTTTAGGACGGTATGGAACCCTTAGTGTGCGAATGCGACTCGCACTTGGCTGGTTTTTCACGGCAGAAAGAAGAAAGAAAATTACGTTTACTGATTTTACAAAAACGGAAACACCTTAAAAATTAAACAAAAAGTACATCAGCCGAAATGTCGAGCTCAGCATAATGCCAAAGTGTAACCACAAGGCCACCACCTCACGCTGATTTTCAGCTGCAGCCCTTGGGAGCCATATGCTCGAAAACAGAAAATATTCATTAAAAATTTAAAAGATTCTGTGCAGAAACCAATTAAAAGTAAATGTAACGGTAACAGCCTGGATTTACTAATGTGGGTGTACTCTATACATCTGCTACCACTTATGTATGTCGTTTTACTAGCATTCGTGTTAATTTAGTATTCTGTTGTGATGACAGACTCCACGAGCCTGATCTGCCGCGCTCTGGTGTGCGGCCACTTGGAGGAGGCGGTGGAGCTGTGCCTGGACGCCAAGAGAGTCGCCGACGCACTCATCATCGCCTCGCTTGGTGAGTGTAGTCCGTCTTATAAATCTAATTTGTAAATCTAGTTGTGTGTTTTTTTTTCTGTAGTCTGCACGGCTGCGTACTGCACAAAAGTTTGGTTATACAGTTCCTTTGTTTTTTTTTTTACATGAGAAGGAGGATTTTACGCATTTTAATGTTTTTGCACAAGAAATCAATTTGAGAATAATTTAAACAGCTAAATTTCAATTCGCGGCAAAAACCTTAAAATTTTCAAGATCGCGTATTTAGTGATGTGTGGTCGAAGCGGTCCTTGCAACATTGTTTTGAATTCCGAAACCGATCGTGGTCATTGTCTCTCTTCTCTTATGCTTCACTGGCTAACTTATTGATGTTTCCATCTGCAGGCAGTCCAGAGCTCCTATACAAAGTGCAGAAGTACCACATCAACACGACGGCCGGCGAGCCGGTGTCGCTGGTGTGCGGCAGCTTGCTGCTGGCACGCTGGGACACGCTGGTGACGTCGGCAGCCCCGAGCAGCTGGAGAGACACACTGGCTGCCTTACTCACACACTGCGAAGGGGACACGGCTAGTCATTACTGTGGTAAGCGAATCAAGCGAAGAAGACAATCAATTCCAAATATTCTCAGCGTCGTCTTTAAACATGCACTCATTAGGTACTAGAGTATCTAACGACTTTAGACAATCTTTTAACAGGAATGGAAGAATATGTGAACAGATGTGGAAATATAAGCATAATGGTCTTTTCCCACAACAATTGTTTTATTTCTTCCATAGAAATGCTAGGCGACAAACTTTCAAAGGAATCCGACCCAGCTCTATCAGAAGCCGCGACCATTTGCTACCTCTGCGCCATGAGTCCCGAGGAGCTGGTGGCGCGCTGGAGTCGCAGCAGGCGAGGAGACGTGTCCGCGCTGGCCGCCCTCACGGAGCTGGCGCTGCTGGCGCGGCGAGCGGCGCTGGCGAGAGGGAGACAAGTGCCGGTGAGTTGTGACAAGTGCTGGTGGCGCGCTGGAGTCGCAGCAGGCGAGGAGACGTGTCCGCGCTGGCCGCCCTCACGGAGCTGGCGCTGCTGGCGCGGCGAGCGGCGCTGGCGAGAGGGAGACAAGTGCCGGTGAGTTGTGACAAGTGCTGATGGCGCGCTGGAGTCGCAGCAGGCGAGGAGACGTGTCCGCGCTGGCCGCCCTCACGGAGCTGGCGCTGCTGGCGCGGCGAGCGGCGCTGGCGAGAGGGAGACAAGTGCCGGTGAGTTGTGACAAGTGCTGATGGCGCGCTGGAGTCGCAGCAGGCGAGGAGACGTGTCCGCGCAGGCCGCCCTCACGGAGCTGGCGCTGCTGGCGCGGCGAGCGGCGCTGGCGAGAGGGAGACAAGTGCCGGTGAGTTGTGACAAGTGCTGATGGCGCGCTGGAGTCGCAGCAGGCGAGGAGACGTGTCCGCGCTGGCCGCCCTCACGGAGCTGGCGCTGCTGGCGCGGCGAGCGGCGCTGGCGAGAGGGAGACAAGTGCCGGTGAGTTGTGACAAGTGCTGGTGGCGCGCTGGAGTCGCAGCAGGCGAGGAGACGTGTCCGCGCTGGCCGCCCTCACGGAGCTGGCGCTGCTGGCGCGGCGAGCGGCGCTGGCGAGAGGGAGACAAGTGCCGGTGAGTTGTGACAAGTGCTGATGGCGCGCTGGAGTCGCAGCAGGCGAGGAGACGTGTCCGCGCTGGCCGCCCTCACGGAGCTGGCGCTGCTGGCGCGGCGAGCGGCGCTGGCGAGAGGGAGACAAGTGCCGGTGAGTTGTGACAAGTGCTGATGGCGCGCTGGAGTCGCAGCAGGCGAGGAGACGTGTCCGCGCAGGCCGCCCTCACGGAGCTGGCGCTGCTGGCGCGGCGAGCGGCGCTGGCGAGAGGGAGACAAGTGCCGGTGAGTTGTGACAAGTGCTGATGGCGCGCTGGAGTCGCAGCAGGCGAGGAGACGTGTCCGCGCTGGCCGCCCTCACGGAGCTGGCGCTGCTGGCGCGGCGAGCGGCGCTGGCGAGAGGGAGACAAGTGGTGGTGAGATATTTGTAACGGGCGCCCGAGGATCCATTTTATTAATAACCCGAATCGCCCTCTTTTGCAATATGAAATTTAAGTCTACGTCAGCGTTAAGTAAACTAACTTAGCTATGGCAACATTAGTAATTTGTCTTATTTTTCTTTTCGCGTATGCGGCTAAATTTACTCTTCTTGAGACACTTCTAAAGTGACAGCCCACTGCAATTTTAAATATCGATTTGGGTATTTCTAAAAATACAGTTTTTGCAACAACAGTTACAGTTTGTCCATACTTACTTCCTATTTATTGTGAAATGTGTACATTTTATATGGATGTTGATCGTAAAGATTTTTTTTAAATTCGACCGTTGTTACAGGCCGGCGGCAAACTAGAAACAGTTCTGAACGAGTACGCGTCGCGCCTGGCCTCGCAAGGCTGTCTGCAGAGCGCGCTCAACACGCTGGAGGGCATACAGCACACCGAGCTGAGAGACCGGCTCATGCATGCCCTGGGTATGGTGCAGCAGAGGAGGGCTAGCCATGTAAGTGGTCTGCGTTCACGAAAATTATATTTAAAAATGGAAACCATTTATTAAGAACTCTAATAACCTTTCATTTGCGCTTTCAATCCCCTGCGCTGTTGCCAATCTCATCTAGAATTTACCAGTTATGCTGATGATGTCGTCTGCTATCTCGTATTTTCATTTAATGGTCAACGTAATTGGCTATATGTAGTAAAAATACTTTTTTTTGTGATCAGCAACCACAGCAGCCTCGTCACTCCGTGGGCCACGTGCAGCCACACCGTCGTACACACTTGTCGCACACAGAGCCCAGCTACGCACCAACTGGTAAGTAACTAGATTTTCGTCGTTTTACTACCCAATGTGATCTAACAGATAATAACAATTTTTTCGAGCCCTAAAATACATTTTAAAACCAGTTACCTATCTTCCCAGTCTCCGGCTATGAGCAGCCGTGGCCGCAGTCGTCAGTGGCGGCACCCGTGGCGCAGCTGCAGCAGCAGCGCGGGGGCTACTTGCAGCCGCAGCCGCAGCCGCTGCAGGCGCCGCAGCCGCCGCAGCTCATGCAGCCCGCAGTGCTCCCGCCTCAGGCGACCCAGCCGCCCAGGCCGGGCAGTGTGGGGCCTACTGGTGAGTTGTTGTAATTATTAGGCAAATGTGTTATCAGTCTTGGGCTTTGCAAACTTTTGAGAAAATTACCAGAAGAATGCAGTCAAAACACGCAGCAGAAGAGTACGAAAACCACGATTAATCATTTAAAATAATGTGCTCTTAAGGTGGAAGCTGTATTCTCGCTAGATGGCGCTGAACTCAAAATTTTTAGTTTGTTGTTTTAGAAACAACTTCCCACTAACAAAAACCCTTTTCTTTCAGGCATAGGATCCCGCTCCAAATACAAAGTGGATCCTTCCGTCCAATCTGCACCTTTATACAATCAGTACAGTTTCAACAATCCTGTCACCTCGCAACCCTATGGAGGGTTCAACAGTCCAGTACCGGACACGTACGGAGGTGCTAGCGTGCCGGCTTACAACCAGGCTCCCATAAACCCTGGCGCAATGAACCAGATCCACGGCCCCCCGGGACAGATGTCGGTGAACCCGGCGCAGTTGAACCAACCAGGTTTGAACCCGGCCGTGAACGGCTCGTACTACAACCCGGCGCAAGCTCCCGAGCCGGCCGTGGCTGCAGTGCCGTCCAAACCTGTGCCTCCGGGTTGGAATGATCCGCCTATGATGTCTTCTAAACCTAAGGTATGTGAAAGATAACAATTTATTGTTTTGACATTCATTTGAATATTTCAGAGACCAGAGAAGAGATGAATGCATTAAATTTATACACAAGATGTTTGTTCAAATAACGTATCCTACGTGAATGCGATTGCGAAGCGATCTGATCTGATGTGCTTCACGTTAATGTAACGCAATGCGGCCGCTAAGTCCTACGTGCGCGCGGTGTCGTCGCTTCAGCCACAATTAATAAAAAAAATGAGTTTGCGCGAAAATTTCGAACGAACTGATAGCGTCCGCTTTGCTTCGCTCGTCGTCGTACCGCACCCACGTGTCACGTAGGCCACCGCAATAGTTTGCAAGTATAAATTGCTTTTTCTTTCGCGCCCTTTCGCTTCGCAATCGCGTTCGTATGGAATCGCCTTACGTAGGACACCGTGTTAATTTGGTGGTAACTTACATTTGAATATGTAAGTAAAATCTTTTGCTGCAAGCAAGATCAAATCGTTGATCTGGAGATACTTAGTCGATAAGTTTTATGAAGCTGCTCAAACATGTATGTTTTGTTAACTAAAAGATATCAGATTTAACTATAAATAGGTTTTTTTTTGTCTTATTACAAAAGATGGTGGAAGACATTATGTTCCAAACATGTTTTGTCGTTTACCCAGAATAAAGATCATATTTTAGCAGAGGGTGTTAATATTTGTGTGTAGTCTTAGGTCAGTATACAATAGTATTTGATGGAGTAACGTTATCAGCATTTAGACACGGGTGACATGTCGGCCTTGCACGCGGGCACGCGGCGCTGGAACGACATTATCGAACATAGGCGGCATATAAACGAGGTATCCAAGCTCCAGTGTTCGTGTGTTCATCCCGATTTGATCAACTTGTTTATTTTTTAACGTATGCTTTTAAAACCGAGTATTCATTGGGCAAAAATTTGTTAATAAACATTGTTTTTAAACAGTTTATAAACCGTGTTTCACATTGTTTCATCATCTTTGGAAACAGTTTATCTATATTAATCTTTATTTTAAGAATTCCAAATTACATGATGTTGTTGATAAAGCTCTATGAGCATCGTAACCTGATTGTTAGACCACACTACTTCCATGTTTATGACTCGCGCAATACACGTTCACACCTTTATAAACTAGATGTTTTGTCTTGCTCTTCATTCGAAGTGAGGAATACGGCAACATGTTTCTTCAACAATGTTTCATCACCTTAGTTTATAAACTGCTTCCAGAGATGATGACACATTGTGAAACACTGTTTAAAAACAGTGTTTATTAACAAATGTTGCCAAATGAATACCCGAATTAAGTGGTTTAATAAATTGCATCCCCCCTGCTGCCATCATACTGACATTTTCATAAATTGTAATAAATTCAGATGCTGTAACGTCGTTTTATGTAGACCAAGCTCCCAGTGCCATTAAAGCATAGTATCGCGAAAAGACTTCTTGTAAAATGAATGCATCCATTACTAAATTGAGTTTTTGTTCTTTAATTGTTGTCTTTGAAAAGTAGAGCTAGTTAAATCCAGAGTGTCGTGATAACTAATTGTTTAATTGTAAGTTTATGAATTGATACGATTTTGTGTGCATATTTTTTAAGTCATTGTAAAAATCATGGACAATCACAACTGTCAGTTTTCTTTTTCTTAACTTAGGTTTTATCTTTATTTTGTTTATATCAACTGCTGAGGCGTGGCGGGGCTGGTTCAGTTCAGTGAGGAAGGGTATGCAAGCTTCAGTGGATTTTATGAACTATATTATACCAAAGTACCGAGGTTGTACAATGAGTAGCTAGTCGCGTCTACAGAATGAACAAGTAATATTGAGGACGCACTCACGCGGACGTTCGACAAAGCGTATAACAGCTGACCGGTGGTCGGCGTGGCAGCTGATTCCCCGTTGTCCCTACACCCCCCATTCACTGCTGCGATGTTGAGAACATCAGTCTCAACAGCATCCGCCTTCGCCTTCTAAAGCCAAGCTTTGATAAATGGCGTGTGTTGTAGCCGAAGCAAGAGCTGTCGGCGCAGGCGCCCATCACGCACCCGCTGTTCGGCGTGGAGCCGCCGCAGCACGTGCCGCTGGCGCCGAGCTCCGCGCACTACGGCGGCCAGCACTTCCCGCAGCAGTACGGCCAGGCGGCGCCGCAGTATGGACAGCAGTATCCTAACCAGTACCCGGATTACCAGGCCGCTGCTACTATGTCCCCAGCTTATCCACAAAAGGTATGTTCTTAGGTACTAAAAAGGAAAGAAAATTATTACCAAAATCATGTCTTTTATTACAACATGAATCAACATATAATCTTAAACACCTTTGTGATGCAGCCGGAGAGCCCCGCTCCCCCCGAGCCAGCCGCGCCAGTACAGAAGGCGCCGCTGCCGGACCAACACGTCATACTGCAGTCGGTGTTCGACGCCATCAGGACCGAGTGCTCCAACAGGGCCACTAACCCGGTAAGCCACATATACTTTCATACAGAATCATGAAAACTCCGTATATGTCCCGTTGGCCATTTAAAAGTTCCTTTTTGAACTTAATTCTAGACGGCGATTCAGATCTACACCATTAAAATGTATTGTCATCAGAACTAAATCTATATATGTAATTTCAATTTTGTAGGATAAGAGGAAGTGATTGTAAATCAGCTTGCAAGATTTGACCCCAAAATTAGACATACAAACATTTCAACTTAAAAAAAGACTTGTAATAAAACAGTTGTTATTAATTCGTCTTCTTTAATTGCAGCAAATGAAAAGAAAGTTAGAGGACGTCCAGAGAAGACTAGAAACCCTTTATGATATGCTACGTGAATACAAGGTACGTTGTATAGCCATAAGTGTAGCACTCTTATCATCAGCAGATGATTAACAAAACATTCAAGAGAATAATGTCCTGTTAAGTCATATAATAAACCCCCTCGCAGTGCTCGGGAGTTATTTATACAAGTTTATCACTGCGTTCAGGATTAACAACTTAGCAACTTTCGATCCGTTCGGAATTTGCAACTTAAACATACTGCTTTATCCTCTAGTCAAATAATAAAGTATTATGTGGTGTCCCCTTAGCTGTCAGAGAGCGCGTGTGCGTCGCTGCACTCGTGCTGCGCGTACGCACAGAGCGGCAACCACGCGGGCGCGCTGCAGGTGGCGACCTCCCTGGCCACGGGCGCCGACTTCGCGGCCGTGGCGTCGTTCCTGCCCGGCCTCAAGATGCTGTGCCAGCTCGCGCAGCAGCTGCAGGTCTACGTGCGGTGAAACGGTTACACGTCCACTGCGCTTGAAGCCACTATGCTGATTGACTAGTTTTGTACCACAAGTAATGTCTTACAGTATGTAACCTTTTTATAATATAAAACTTGGCTTTATTTGTTTATCGAATAGTTTATGTACACAAAAAAACAGATGAGCCGAAAGGAAAAATACCAGGGGTGGGGTTGTTTCAAGTAAAAGTGAGTCAACTGCATTACACACGTCACTTGATTTTTGACAGGGTACTTACCTAAGACCTCGCATTTACGTATAGAAAGATTATGATGATCCTTCTACTCTATACGTTTATATGTTTAGTATCGCCCCAGCACTTTATTCTTAAAAAAAAATGTAGCAATGTATTGTAAAAATCATGTAGCATAATAAACACACCGGGAAGTAGTATGTTCAGAATCGGCTACTTAACCGATTTCAGCTATATTTTGAATTATACCACTTTTGTTAAATCTCGATCGCGTCAATAAAGTTTCAAGTGTGTTTATATACCGATGCACTACCAATGTAATGCGTCGATGCCTATAATATTTGACTATAATAAAAAAAAAAACACTGCCAAGTGCATTTAAGTTAAATTTCAGAACTTGAATTATGATTGGGATTTATAGAGATGTGCATTATTCTAGGTACATGTTGTATATGCATTGTGTACTCACGGCTTGCTTGAAGAGAAAAATAAAGAGTGTTTTTAAGAACAAGAGACAGATATTAAAATTTCGTCTCTTTGCAATATTATTGCTTTATCCTACCAGCAAAATTCCGCGTGGTACAAAACTTATTTGATCAGTGTATGTCCAGCTATGTACGTTCAACGTCTATTGACGGGTTTAATTCTAACGCATACCTGGTTCAATCTGAAAGTGCCTACTTTTGGGGCACATAATTAAAAGTACTGTCAATATAGAGAAAATAAAGATCTCTACATACAACTTCTAATTCATTTATCTAGCGAAACCCTACAGTCTTTATAGGTATATATGAAATAAATGCATACGGTATATAGGTATGTATTACATAGATTCTGCGAAGTTTCGCTAGTTAAATTAATGACGTCAAATAACGCATAATGTACACAGCAGCCGCAAAACGACGTTTGAAATAATATTCATAATATGACTGTTAATGATTCTAAGACTCCACTCGATGCGTGGCCTCATTGTTAACATAAATTAATTATATAACTTAATATATTCATTAGAAAAGTAATCAAATAATATACACTGAAGAATGTTTTGTAAAAAGATTGCTCAGAAATGTATTTAACTTTTCATATCAAGCATAATTATTTATTTATAACATAACTGTATTAAAATTTTGGTAGTTTGTGTGCAATCCAGGTAAATAATTTATTTAGCACAGTATTGTTTAATTTTCTAACTTAACCATTTTCTGGAAAATCTTGTGAGACTAATGTATTGATCATACGTTCAGAGTAAAATAGTGAGACAGTGACGTAAGCGAGTACTAGAGCTTTGTTTATACGTCCCGAGTGTTCGGCCGACAGTACTGTCTCGCCCGTTTATTCGGTACGCATGATCAAGGCCTACTGTCCAGGAACGTTCAGCTTCATAGACGCGTACTACAGCTACGCGCGCTCACAGCTTACATACGAAACTATAAAACTGTTGACGAAGTGGCAGCTTTGTGCTATCGTGTCGCGTGTATGAAGCTACGCGTCCGTGGACGGTATGCGTAAGACGAGCGCGCGTATTGCTTCCCTCAGCTTGGCAAGCAAATAGTAACTGCACTCAAATTGTTATTAGCACTAGTTATCGAGCACAAACGTTAAGTAAGGGCTGGTAACAGATATGCTGAGCAGATGTAACAGATTTGGGGACCTACCATGACGAATTAAAATGTTGGTCGTGCGAGCGAGAAAGAGCGATAGGGCTCTACACACTATACATCATTATTTTCAGTATATGCGGAACCTGAAAAACGTGCCTAGTATTTTTATGTAAAGAATATATGTACTAAATTTCATAACTAGCATGAAAAATCACAAAGTTATACGCTTGTTATGTTACCTAGTTGTCCGCACAAATTCATGGCCACCGGGCCATCCAGGCAACTGAGGGGTTATTTTGCCCCCAATTTGGCGCCTAATGCCCGCTATGACCTGCCGTCACCTATGTTGTACTTAGGGTCGGTGGTGTCGAACTTGTGACCATTTTTAAACATTTTTGGAATAAATCTAACGTGGTGTAAAAATATCGATTCAGTTACTGATTCTGAACAAACTATATTCAGGTTTCGCTATTAAAAATAATGTTATATGGCTCCATCCTTGTAATAGTTCAGTTGAGGTCCTCAAATAGATCGCGTTAAAAGCTCACGGTAGTACAGTAGCTGTAAGACGGAGAAACATTCTTATAACATTTAAGACATTGCTAAATGCGTTTACACAGAAAACTAAAATGGTTATCCATACATCTTTGATGTTGCTTGAATACTAGGTCGCATGAGCAATTCTGAGACTTGAAACCTTCCAAACTTGGATATCTTGCCCCCTATCCAAGTTACAACCGTTTCGCTTGCGTCGAACTCATCGTGTTGACCTTGCCGCCAATTCTTTTGTTCTGACCACGTGTCTGAGCGTCATTCCTGTACATTTTAAGCTTTCTACTAGCGTTAACTATTGCAGATTAGCAACTTGGCTAGGGGGGCAGGAGTTAGTAAAATGTAATACAAGTATAGCTATCTAATGCTAATTATTTTTAGAAAATTAAATAATACTATGCACCAAGTCTCGACTACAAAAACTCGACGTGTATCCTTTAAATTAACATCGTTATGCTGTCCTATGCATGTCCAAAGACACACAAATGGTATGATCTAACTGATTAACGTTGTCTATGTGTGAGTACTGTACGAGCTCTGTTACTAATATATAACTTATAATAATGTATTATAGAATTATATTATTTGATGAAAAATATATTTTTTAGTAAATTATTTTTGTTGTTTTTTTTTTTTTATCAACCCCCCAATTGTTAGATGTAACTACATTGTTTCTATATAATTCTAAAATTGAAATCTAAATATCGGAATTAGGTGTAATTTCTCGAAATTTTGAGTTACTAGTTTCTGGCAGCAGCTTCGCCCGTGTGGAAGTCGGTTTCTTCATAGAAACTTTGGACCCCCGTTTCATATCCTGAGAGGCCGAATTTCGGAAAATACGTTCTTCGTGCTTGCTTACGTCATAAAAGGAAACCTTGTTACAAAATTTCACGCTCCTATGCCCTGTAGTGTCGGCTGTGCGTTGATCTCGTATGTAAGTCAGTCAGTTTCTATTACATATTCTACTAGCTTTTCGCCCGCGTGGACTACAGTTTATATCGCGCGGGCAGAGGCCCGTGCTCAGCAGTGGAATTATAGGTAGCCTATGTGTTATTTCAGTGTCTCTTCTACCTACCTACCAAATTTGATCTAAATCCGTTCAGTAGTTTCTGCGTGAAAGCGTAACAGACAGACAGACAGAGTTACTTTCGCATTTATAATATAAGTAGGGAATCTTCTTTTATATCCTTAATACATGTGGGTGATTCACATATATTTACATTTTATACACATACACAATAAAAATATACTCACTTAAATCTATTATGTCTATTTATACAATCATATATATTTATATATTGCCATACATATTCACTAATACTAAACACAACTTACACATTGACGTGACGCATTGGACACGCGCACCGTCGATGACGCGCGGCGACTTATTTTCTTCTACCGTCAAGTTGTAGCATACAAGTTACATTTCGTTTCTCACCAGTCACGATCTATGCTGCGCGCTAGACAGACGTGCACTCGCGCCGGTAAAATAATTGTGAATACTACCCGCGCTAACTTAATAGCTGTGCTTGAAAGGACTATAATTATACTATTTCGCTGCTATAATATACCAGTTTGTACTAGGCCCATTTGCGCCTTCTATTTTATAGTGCTGTAGTGCTGTTTGTGAGGAATATACCTGGAGGATTCAACAAGGACTTTCATTTACTCGACATCTATCCAGTGAGTACCTACACCATACACACACCACCCAAACAACCAAATACATAATAATATACGTGTAATCCAAATTAGGCATAAACACGTAACTGAGTCTGGCAGCCTTTTACCAAACTCAGCCTTCAACTTGAACCTGGCAGCGTTTTTAGGGTCATGCCAGCCGTATGCATTACTACCGCTCGGCAAACGTATTCACACAACGGGTGAGTGAAAATAGCCGGTGCTTTCGAGGCTGGCCCAGGGAGACACTGGAGAAGATTTACAGCCTTACGGTATTCTATAGGATGCATTTTGGAGAGTGTGCGCGGGTATTACATAACTTGATGCCGCCATCGACTTTCTACCATCGGTCAAACTGGCGTTACGGTGAGTAGGTTGAAACCTTTACGGTCCGGACCATCCGGACAAATCGTTTCGCCTTGACGTTTATACCTCGTACATCGAAAGACTGGAACAATTTGCCTGCTGTGGTCTTCATGTCCGATTATAATTTAGGTGTCTTCTAGGCTAAAGTGAATAGACTCATAATAAACTTGGGTTTCACCATTAACGATTGTATCGTTGCTTATCTTAGTCAACTATTGCATTTAAGAGGGTCCTTCTCCACTCGCTTATCGTAAACATCGAAAGTGGTTTAAAAGCTTGTTACTTCATTTAATGCAATCCAACGCGATGTTTGACGAAAAGGCAACGCAAAAAAAGAGAGATAACGCCTGGAAACTCTGTTAGTATTCGGTAATTCCGAGATTTACTCAAAAATTTTACGAAACTTGCTCCAGGAAATAGCTGTTTTTTTTAAACACTTAAAAGTTTTTGGAAAAAGTTGTCATCATTTAGAATCTTAATAAAATTTGCAAGGTCTCTAGAGGATTACTTTTTTGACTTTTTAAATTTTTAGGCAAATTATGAAGTGTCAAAGTTCATACAAAATAGGACATTTTCAGAGGTCTTTACTGGATTAATTTTACACAAATTTAAATATTGGTTTCTTTAGAAACCTAGATAATATCCACAAGATACTGTGTTTCCAAAATATCTATTGAAAAGTGTGTAATAACGTCATAATCAGTTATGAGCGGTTGTATGAAAAACAGTGAAAATGTGAGTCGTGATGCACCACCTTAATTTCAATTTAAAAAAAAAGTTGAAGATTGCTTAGCAGAGAGAAAGTATAACAAAAAGATATTAAGAATTTTATCATCTAGATATACTTGAACCGACCCCGATATAGTTAGAAATAGGGCTAGAAAGAAGAAGAGAAGAGGAGATAGTTTTCATTATCATTAGGTACCTACTTAAGGATTCATAACGATTGCGAAGTTTTCCCAGTGAGTGTATTTAATTCGATATTCATAAACCATCATGTCTGCCTGTACCAACGTTCTTGTAAACACTAGGTACAACAAATAAATATCCCCGTCCTCCAAGCCCTCGCTAGACAAATAATTTGCGACTCAAGGACGATATTGCGCGTTTAAATACTTTTGAGCACTTTCTGTGCACTTAGGTACTGCAGGCATACCCGGGAGCGGTCTGAGTGCATTCTGCGACTGCGAGCGTTCGTTCGGAGCAATCTGGGGCCTATTTCGATAATTACTATCGCTGCGTTTAAAATAGAGTTGCAAGGATTTTTAGTAGTTTTTCCGTTCAAGACTATTTTTAAATACAGCAATAGGATACCTACTTAAATGGTTGTAGGTATAGGTCCACGGGGGTGTTTCTGAAAAGGAAACACGTAGTTCTAGAACGCCAAGGTTTGACACGGGTGTGGTTTTAGTCAGTAAAAATCTGTCAGTGAAAGAGCCCAGCAGGGCCAATGCCTTCTAGAGCCACGGTGATGGTATGAAAGGAATACACGTGGTAGAAGTAGACAACTAAAAGAACTTAGGTGTGGCTTTAGTTAGTAAAAGCCTGCCACGCTCTCTCACCCCACCATAGAGCAAGAAAATTGTCATTGGAGGATTTCCCACCACAAAAAAAAAAGAAAACTGTCGGGTGAAGAACTGCCCCGATTTCAAGGCCCCTTTAACAGATTGTAGTTTTCTCATTTACAACGTAAATATACTCAGGAAAACATAATTAGATTCACATTAGATTTATTACAATACCACCTACATTGTACCTATCTGTGTATGCCAAAAAACGTGAATTCTTTTATTTCTTTGTTATCTTTTCATTTACATACAAGTACAACATTATAATGTTGTTATTATACGATCGGCTGGTGTGTTTAACATGGATTACAATAAGTGCACTTGTCTGTTTATCGGTAATAATCTAAACGCATGTAAGACCTATCTACGTCTTAGCTTAGATTAGTGTAGTCATATAAATAATGGATTATCATATGCTTCATACAATGCGTTAGATAGATGAATATGTTTTCACGCAAGGAGGATTCAGTGGTTTTATTCTGTATACATCCTATATACACGGTAGAGGCGCGCGTGGAACACTACGTGATGTCGACGACTTGGGCTTGGTATCACGGCGTCTTCATCTTCCGCATAACGCAGCTTCTCACTGTACATGGTAAGTTCGGGCAGTCTCTGCACCGGATTCGTGCGGAAGAAATGCCCGGATCACAATGGTGATCATTGTGTGGACCGCCCGGAGGACACGGTGGAACATACGGTAGAGGTGTGCCCCGCTTGGGCAGAGCACCGCCGTGTCCTCGTGAGTGCGATCGGCGGCAACGATCTCTTTCGCAGGGCTCTGGTACAGGCCATGGTCCGGAGTAAGGAAGAGTTGCAGGCGGTCGCCTCCTCCTGCAAAGCACTAATGCTAGCGAAGGAGGTGGCCGCACGCGTGAGGGAACGGAATAGACGCCGCGCCGGGGTCGCGAAACAATTTCCAGCCACCGCGAGCGGCAAGCAATGCTTCGCTTCTTCAAGGAAAACATGGGATCCTGGAACACAAAGCAAAGAAGGAACACGGAAGTAGGTTTTAGTCAGACTGACACGTCCTCTCGGTCCGCCTTAGAGCGAGAAAAGTCATTGGACGATTTCCCACCTAAAAAAACGCCTACACGGTAACTGTTTATGAAATCAGCCCTAAAACAGTGCAACAAAACATGAGGAACGCTACCACTTCAGACGTGAGTGTGGTGATAGCATTTTTAGTAGATAGAATTTAGGCTTCATGGAGGTCGTATGGATGAAAAAAAATTTGCAAGAAGTGGATATGAGAATGTTGAGAGGGATGTATGGTGTGACGAGAATGGATAAAGTGAGATATGAGTATCTTATTAGAAGAAGTTTGAAAGTGTGAAAGTTGAAAGGAAAACGTTTTTCTTGGTATGGTCACAAAACAAAATGCTTTTGCAAATGATTATACTTAGGTATTTTTACATACCATTTTGTAAAAAAAAAAATGTTATTTTAAAATCGCAAACAGACTCTTCAATTTTATTTATACATGTAGATGTATATTGTATAAATTTATTTAGTCGTGCTACCTATGTATGTGACCTATGTGTAAAAGAGTCATCGACCTCAATTACATAAATCAAGCTTAAAAAAAGTTATCTCAGCCCATCTACCCTCAGTTCTTTACAAGAGAACGAATGTAACATTATCTAGAACGCATTTTTAACAAGTCAGTAACTGTTCCAACATCGTATTCATGCATCCAACAATGAGGGTACACATACAAGTAGATGCATAGCAGTATTGTAACGGTATAGAGTATGAAAAGTGAGTCGAGAGCGATAAGTTGTAAGCATGCAGTGAATAAGATGGCACGCTGTTATCTGTACGATCATGCAGTGCTGAGGTGAGCGCCAATGCACGAGGATGCGTGTGTCCAATGTTTCACAAGTTATCTTTGTCGTATGAAATAAATCGGAATTGGGTTACATGTTACAAAAAAAATCTACTATATTAGGCTGAGTACACGTGGGCCATGCCTGATTTGTACGTGGAGTCGTGCCGCGTGGCGTAGATCTAATTTAGAATGTAACTCTACAAGTCAAATTACCATAGGCAAAGCAGCTCAAGAACAGAACCAGAGCACGGTTTCATATCTTTGAATAAAGGAGTTCGCATAAACACAAATCTACTCAGTCAAAAGGTGGGTTTTCACATAACCTAATGCTCTAGTTCAATGATATAATAATTGATACAAACAAGTTAGAATGTTGTTTACCTTTCATATATTTACGTTGGTAAACACACCGTTTCGAGTTTTTTTTACGGATGCGAAATTCATCAAATAACTTATCCCAGTGGAGCGAGGAGCGTCAGACTTTCGCTGACTAAAACCCATCTGTGCCTTCCTTCAGTTGGATTCAGTTGGACATCCATTGGATTCACACGGCTCTCACCAGGTCATCTCTCTATCTTGTGGGACACCTTCCAACGCTACGTTAACCGGTGCGCGGCCGCCACTCCAGAATCTTTCGACCACATCGATCACCTGTTCTGCGAGGAATATGCCCTGCCCACTGCTATAAGTTTGGCGATTACTTATACCTACATAGTATTTAAATAACAACCACAAATCCTAACCTATCCCCATAATCCCGCATCGTAGAACAATGGCCACAGCTCCGTGGCTCGGATTAGCCGTGCCGTGTGCGCTGAGGTCGCGATGCATTGTGTGCCGGATTAAAAATAATACATGACACGGAGGTAGGGCGAGATGAGACGGCCTGCGCTCGCGACACACTTGCAGGCTCATGACGTCTTGTGATGTGTCACTTGGGCATTGAGACTTGTGTGGCGAATTGGGAAATTGAGGCGGCTTCTCTTTTTTGTTTAGAGCTTATAATTTTAATAATTTATTTTGCTTGTAAAACATAGGTTAATAATTTATTTTGCTTGTAACCACCCTCTGTAATCAGAGGGTGTTATAAATACACAGTGCGGAATGTTGTGTGTGTAGTGGAGGGAGGCCTTTGCCCAGGAGTGGGACAAAACAGGCTAACAAAAAAAAAATACCCTAATATATTTGCATTTTGACGGTACTAGATGTATTTTGGGTCGAACTAGTAAGCAGTAAAACCTCGGCTGACAGTTCGGTTGGTGCTGAGCGCTCTCCCGAGCTGGTACTCATAGTAAAAATGTGCATGTGTATCACACACACAAGTAACGCCAACTGGCCTTCGTGAAAAATACGCGAGCAGGACATAGCAACATAAATCATAATACTTATTATTTTATTTATTTTTCATGACACTCTCAAACAGATGAACAAACTCGCATTGATAAGATAACACAGAATATAAAGTAGTAATTAATTTTAACAGATTGCCAGAGTACACTGGTACCTGTTGTTTGTTGCTAATGCTACTGTGAGCTAAATGTGTAGCCTATGTTTTTAAGGTTTGCGGGATTTTTCTAAAGAAGCAATGGCAGGGGCGCAGTTACAGTGGTTACAGCCGTATCGATGATGTGTGGCCCCCAGTTTACAGGGGCCCCCGTACGACGTGTGTAAAATCTAGTACGTTTTATCCACTCGCCATGTTCGTTCCTCTGCCCTATCGTGACTCAATGTCACTGTCTCTGTGCTAGTAAGGTCTATTTTGTAAAAACACAACACACCCTCAACTATTATGTACTAGCTTTTTCCCGTGGCTTCACTCGCGTTAAATTCCCCCATTTTAGGAAAGTGGGGGGGTTAGCAAGCAATAAAAGCCTACGTCACTCTCCATCCCTTCTCCCATCCATTCAACTATCTCCACCTAAAAAATCACGTTAATTCGTCGTTCCGTTTTACCGTGAAAGACGGACAAACAGACACACACACTTTCCCATTTATAATATTAGTATGGATTCTGTTTTAGTGTTTATTCTCATTGTATTTTTTGTGTTAGAATTACTATTATTAGCTGTTAAGGCGTATTAATTAGTTCATTTAGTGCTCTTCTTTAAGTGATGAGGCATTTATACACAAGATCGAATTGTTTTTCTTTACATTTAAAAGTGTACTCTCATTATTGAAGAGCCAAAGAAAAAACTAAAAAAAGAACGTTTTTAAGTAGCTTTTTCGCTTACTTTGGAATTAGTAATGCCACTGTGCGAAACACGAATGGTTTTAAGACAGTAAAATACCGACACTCCCTCTCGCTCCACCAAGAGCGGGAAAATTTATTTGGCAATATCCCACCTCGAAAAAAAGGGTGCGAAATATAGGTCTTTTTTTTTTCTGTCGACGGGGAAAATCATCATTGACGAAACCCGCTCTTGGGTGGAGCGGGAGACAGTGTCAGAGTCTTACTAACTAAACCCCGAAATATAGGTCTGATTAGTGATAACACTTGTCGCATTGTGTGTAATTATAGCAATTACATAATACACGTTATCAATCAGCTTTACCCTGATAACGTTCACTTTCGATTACTATCACAACAAAACAGTATAATTTCCTTGTAATCAATCGGACTGTAGGTACTTATACTGCAGACGTCAGAGCTAATTGACTAAAACCTACCTGTGTTCCTTTAGTTGCCATTTGTGTTTTAAGGTAACGGTATCATTAAGTATAACATTCTTGTAGCCCATTTAGGACGATAGTCACCGAACACAACTCATTTAAGATTTTGTTGAACAGACCTAAAAGTCTTGGGCACTCCACAATTATGCCGCGAGCCATGGATAGCTCGCTGTCCGACCGTCCGCTAACTGTCCGGACCGAGTCCAAGACGTCGACGGCGCGCTTTGTTCCCGCGTGCCTCAAGGAGTTTTCAGCAACAGCAGGGGCCCAGCTGGGTCGAAGCCTACTGGACCAGGGTTATCCGAAAAGGCGCTCGAGCCTCGGTATGAAGGCTAGAAGGAACGGGGTGGGTTTTTTGTCAGTAAGAGTGTGCTGACACTATCTCCCGCTCCACCCAAGACCGGGATGATTTTTTCTACAAAAAAAAGAACTTAAAGTCTAAATACTCTGAAAGCCTTTCTTTTCTTAAGGAACGTCCTTTGTACCTACACAGGAAGAAACAGTGTGTCAGACATGTTGTTTTCTCCACATCAAACTAAGATAACTTTAAAATTTCGAGCCACATCCAGTTTAAAATATAAATTTATCTGAAACACAAATATCAAATGAAAGATGGCGTGCATGGTGAAGGCCTTTTGTTGAGTAGATCGCGAGCGGGTCGCGCGGGTGCAGGGGGGGGGGGGGGCATTGTAGTGAACTACCCGCCGTCGTAAAGTTTTAGCTTATTTGTTGTGGCGGTCCACTGAAATGTGGACGTTTAGTGAGCTCGATAGTGCCGCGGATGACTGCGTTTTAATATTTTGGTCTCGTTTTATAACCACTGCTGAATACCGTCCTCGTATGCGGATATTATAATGAATACGTGGGGGTACTGTCGTGATTGCAACGTTTGCATACTGCATAATCCATAAATAGCCTCAATACATGACGTGAAGAGCGGGGAAGGTATTACTTTTCTGAAAATCACAAAAAACTTTTGGTTTAATTACGTCTGCTATAAATATTATAGTACTTTACATACTTGTGCGAAAAGTACAACTTGAATTATACCCACACCAATCAGTTTGTATGGTATTTGAAAGCCTGAACAGCTTGTCGGATCTATCTCCACCTCAACTTTACGGTGCTTTTTTTTAGGTGGGGAAATCATCCAAGGACATTTCCGCGCCTTTGGGCGGAGCGGGAGATAGTGTTACTGACTAAAACCCACTCCTGCCACTTCGTTGCCTTTCGTAGCGGGGCCGAATATTCCTTACAGAAGCAGATCCTTGGCCCCAGTAGGCTTCGACCCTGCTGGGACCCTACGGTTTGCTGACCACTGACGAGCCATTTCAGTGCGAGGCAACGTGGTGGTTTATCCGCTGTAGCGATGCCGTGAAAGTGCAGCTTTCTGTCACAAGCGTCTACACAATGGAGCTGCAAACTATATCAAGCCTACACAGAGCGACATACAAGTTCAGAACAACGACGCGGTGCGCGCCATATTCCCCTTGCCTCTATGGTGCAGAGTTCCCACACAAATTGGCGTTGCGACGCCTCGCCGCATCTCAGAAACCTGTGATCCGAATTGCTGCGAAGATTCTATGATTTCGTTCGACAAAACATCGGCATTGATTGTTTTGCACATTTTATGGTCACCTAAGACCATACAATTTGCAATTTGCGATGTTTCATCTGTGCTCGCAGATTTTTATGATGTGACATCGCTTCGCAATTTTTTTTTTTAGGCCCTATAGGTGACTATATCATACCATTATGTACCTAAGCCGATTAACTGATTCACTGCGTCAAGTGTAGTCATACAAATATAGAGTATTGTTTTGTATTGTACCAGTGTTTATGAATTATTTGAATGCATTCTGGAAAAAAGAGAGAGCAGTGGTGGCCGAGTGGTAATACCCCCGACTTATGAGTTGTAGGTCGCAGGTTCGAACCCAGCCAGGCGCATTACTTTGTGTAATTTATTTCATCACCACTGCTCTCAAAACGGTGAAGGAAAACATCGTGAGGAAACCGGCATGTCCTAGAACCAAAAATTCGAAGACATGTGACATCCACCACCATGCACTGGACCCGCGTGGTGGATTACGGCCCATTCCTTCTCTTAGAGAGGAGGTCTGAGTCCCAGTAGGGGGAACATTAAAAAGGCTGATGATGATGATGATGATTCTGGAAAAATATATGTATAAACAATTAATGTTAATTTTTATATCATACTCGTATCTATTCAACCATAGACTTACTTTAGTCATACTTACACAGATAGTAAAATCAGAAAATTACCTCTTATTTCTAAAAGTTTTTTTTTTATCAACTACATAATGTGGTCTTTACATCCTATAAAAACATAACTTACTTACTGTAACCAAACACGACGAAACTTAAAACCCGCTCCGCAGAATATTGATGACGTCACTGTTTGCTGTCCCCCGAGTGACGTCAATCAAGTCGATACTACCCGCATGTGCCGCACTTTTGAGCCTGCAGCACAAACAAGACTATACCGTAGTTATCAATAGATACCTATCGCAAGGCTTTGTCGACGAGGGACCGTGATTTTCGGAGCTTGAGTATCGGTATCGGTTCTTAACTAGACCGATACTCGCTTGTTTTATTGATAAACAAGACAACTCTAGGAGCGAATTTTGCAATACGACTAGTAGAAATAGGGTCCGAGTTCGGGAGTTTTAGGCGACATTTTTTTTTAGTGATATTCAGTTTCACCAACACACAAGCGGGGATGTGGTGGTCCTTGGATCAGGCTTCAGGCAGGCCTAAGAAGCCATGCCATACTTAAATAGAACCCTAATCAGCAATCGTCTGCGCCTGGTCGCGGGGACCATCACCGGATACTGCTCACTGATCAAACAGTTCTTCTCGATAGGTATCACGAATAGTTTGTACAGAGCATGCTCGGAGTTGAAGGAAACTGTCGCGCATGTGCTCCTCGAGTGCATAGCCGTCAGTGAAATAAGAACACGAACCTTGAGAGCACCGAATTCACTCATAAACGCTCTGAGCAAACTTAAAGGACTCGTCTACTTCTGAAGTTAGCATTACCAGCCCGTTGCTGTTTCATTGCAGGGCAACGGCCTATTCTTTTAAAGAGAAGGCCTTCTCTGTATAAGAAGATTCCGTTTCATTAATCACCAAGCTTGTTCAAGTTGACGATTTCAGGATTACCCTTCATGTTCAGGTTTTCTGAACGGATTTTCCGATACATAAAGTTATATTGGTTTTATGTGCCCGGATTTGAACGCACATCCTTGTGCATGTTTTTTTTTAATTGACTAAATATAGGTAACACCCAATAATACACGGTATACAATTCGTGATAATCATTTATCAACCGACCGATAACACAGTCAAGGTCTGTCATCAATATTCACAATCAGAAGGCCAATCATTCTCGTACTTTCTTAAAAATGTTCTCAAGTCTGTTTACTGTTTCTCAAAATACTTGTTACAACCTAGTTTGAGAGGCAGGGTTCTAAAATTTTTATTACAACATCATCATCATCAGCCTTTTTAATGTTCCCACTGTTGATGACCAAGGCAAAGCTGGAGAGATGAGCTTAATAAGTACCGGAGGGACTGGTCCGCAATGGCCGAAGACAGACGTGTGTGGAAAAGGGAGAGGGAGACCTTCGCCCAGCAGTGGGACATAAATGGGCTAACTAACTAACTAACTAACTGCTGGGACTTAGGCCTCCTCTCTAGGAGAGGGAATGGGCCGTAATCCACCACGCGGGCCCAGTGTGTGTTGGTGGATGTCACATGTCTTCGATTTTTTGGTTCTAGGACATGCCGGTTTCATCACGATGTTTTCTTTCACCGTTTTGAGAGCAGTGGTGATTAAATAAATTACACAAAGTAATGAGCCTGGCTGGGTTAGAACCTGCGGCCTACAACTCGTAAGTCGGGGCCATTACCACTCGGCCACCACTGCTCTCCATTACAACATACCTTAAATGAACTCTAGAACTCTGCAACCTACTAATGGTGGCTTTAAGTATCTGCATTTTTTTTAATGAATAAACATAATATGCCAAATAATTACATTATGTCAAAAACTTGTCAAAATGTGTAAATTTTTTATAATTAAAAATATTTCTTTTAGTAAATTAAAAAAAAATCATGCATATCCCCATGCTGCCCTATAGATAACGTAAACATAATATAAATCACTTAACTTACGCGTTAACGTTTTAACTGTAAATAATTTATAACTGCGTTAAGTACGTAAACATTTGAACCATTAACTCGTGCTAATGCATTACGTTTGCGTTAACTTCGTAACGCGTTTCAAATGTAGTTGAAATAATTATGAAATGTACCTATTGTTCAATGGCGAACAAAGATTTCCGGGGGTGGGAACAATGTTTGAATTTGGTCCTTAATAGGTAGGGTATTAAATGAAGGGGCAATTTTGTTTCAAGCCAGCTTTAGTACCTACTTACTGTTATTTGATACAAAATTATTTATTACGGTACCGTTTGAAATGTTATAAGTAGTAGGTCTGTCTTAGACATCATCATCATCATATCAGCCGAAAGACATCCACTGCTGGACATAGGCCACCCCCAAGCGTCGCCACAACGACCAGTCCTGTGCGTCACGCATTCACCTGATGCGTGACATATTTCTTGTTTTAGACATAATTATTTGCGTCGATTCACACGTTAATTTTTAAATTTAGTATTAAATTAAATTGATGTCTTGCTACAGCTACCCAGGTCGTCTTCAGCGGCGTTGACTATCCTCAGGTGAGAGACGAGACTTTATAGAAGCTCTTGCTCAGCGGTCAATGTGCATGCATGTGAAGTGACCCGCACAATCCCATTTTAGCTCGGCAACTATTTTTACCTAGGTCTATGATCTCCGTTTTTATGGCGCAGCGTGGGTTTTACTTATATTAAGAAAAAAAATCTTTTAATATTTTTAGCCATGCCTCCTACGTACCCTTTTCAAGACTAACAAACGAACGCAGTAATCCGCACACAGTCACTTTCCTGCACGAAACAATTCCTCGCCGGCCCCGGGGCGGGAGAGACAAAAGACGTGTGTTTCTTTGTTTTAGCTGGGCTGTGGCTGTAAGCTGATGTATTGCGGGCGGGAGATCGCCGACGTCGCGGCTTTGCTATCATCATAGAACGTGGAATGTGCGTAGACTATTTTTCATGTTTTTTTCCTGTTAGTTACCCTAGCGACGTATTTGGCAATTTTGTCGCGATTTGTTTTTTTTTTAATTTATTTACCAATTTATGTACACACACAATACAATAAAGACAAAAAGATGGAAACGGAAAAACAAAGGTGATGCTTATTTCTAAATGACGAATAGTAATAGTGATTAATAATAGTATTTCTTACACTAATTCATGTACCACTTCAATTCTTCACACTCACTTCAACACACCCACCCACACCACACACTCTTGGATGGTACTAGCGTTTTTTTTCTGTTTGTTTCTGATGTATAAATGTTTGGATAATCAATTCACATAAAATAAAATGACATAAACACCAAGGTTAAATTAAACCCGGGCCTTCCTTCCACTTGAAATGTTAGGCCTAATGAGCATGATTATAGAGCCAAGTGTAAATTCTGTTTTAGAAAGCAATCGCACTACCATTCCATTCTAGATATAAATAGAATTGGCTGAATGATATAAATAATGATACCTGCTTACTACCTCATATTAAAAACAAAGTCAAGATAGTCAAAGTCAAAGTCAAAGTCAAAGTCAAAATATTTTATTTCACATAGGCCTACATGGGCACTTATAAAACGTCAGAAGCTAGTGCACGGTTCCAAATTGGTCGTTTCCTATGGAGAAGAACCGGCAAGAAACTCCATGGTTACTCTTTTTAAAAAAAAGTGGTAGGTGTTACAATATGATAGTATGTAAGAACAGTGTATATCAATACTGTACACAAAAGCAAAAAATAAAAAAGTAATTCAAATAAAAAAGTAATTTAAATAGGAAGTAATCTAAAGGTTTGTAAGGTATACAGTGTTCTCACATTCACATTACAAAACGAAAAAGAGGCTATATAAAAAAAAAGCAATAGAAATATAGATAATTGCAACTATCAATAAATTGTTAACAAAATAAATTATCAACGAGTTTAAGGTAGTTGAAGTCTCAAAAATTAAAAAAAAAGTACTTATTGCAAAAGCAATGTCCAATAGAAAAAAAAAAAATACAAATAAAAAATGTATATATATTAAAACAGAGGTGGAGCAGTTAACAGACACAATATTGGTGAGTTACCAGGGAGCCACATGTGCAGAGGTAGTCATTGCCAAACAAGCGTGTCTTCGACATAGTCTTTAACCTTGTAATATGCTTTTTTGGTTAAGACACGCTTAATATGCGTTTTGAATTTTCCCTCACTAAGTTCAGTTACCGCCTTTGGTAGCTTGTTGTAAAAACGTATGCTGTTTACTAGGAATGACTTGCTGGTCTTAGCTAATCTCCATTTGGGTAATACAATTTCGTGTTTACTACGTGTATTTTTGTTGTGGAAATCGCTTCTAATTTTAAAGAGTCCTAAGTTTTTACGAACATACAAAATGCATTCCAAGATATAAAGAGAAGGCAGAGTCAGAATATCGATTTCTTTGAATTTATTTCTGAGGGACTCGCGAGGACCCATCCTATAAATAGCCCGGATAGCTCTCTTTTGCAATATGAAAATTGAGTCCACATCAGCTGCAGATCCCCACAATAAAATGCCATAAGACATAATACTGTGGAAATAAGCATAGTAAACCAACCTAGCCGTAGCTACATCTGTCAATTGCCTTATTTTTCTAACTGCATATGCAGCTGAGCTTAATCTTCCCGAGAGAGTTCTAATATGAGCGCCCCACTGCAGTTTAGAATCGATAGTCATACCCAAGAACACAGTGTCCGCAATAACATCAAGTTTTTTGTCATCAAGAATTAGACTGACGCCAACTTGGGGGACACTAGGTAATGAAAACTTTATACATTTAGTTTTATTGGCATTTAATAGGAGATTATTAGCTTCGAACCATTTCGAAAGAACTGCCAGACTTTCATTAACATGCAAGACATCTCCATCTTTTCTATCTACTTTAAAAATAAGAGAGGTGTCATCAGCAAATAGAATTATATCGGATAAATTAGCCATCATGTAAGGAAGGTCATTAATAATAATAATAATAATAACCATTTATTTCAGGCATCGAAGGCCCATAGAAAAAATACATAAAATAATCTTATAAAATAATAAACTAATAAATATCATAACAACAAAACTTGAACTATTTATAATTTAACACGTAACATCGGCGTCGTGTTCCGCTGCGTGGTGTCGCGTAGCCGTCCTCGGAAACGTCGATACACGACACCTTTCGGCCAAAAGTCCTCTCTCAAAAAGGTCTCCAGATGGTGGGTTGGAACTCGTATCACGAACGACTTGAAGTTGGTGTCGTGGCGCGAATCCAGCCTTTCGACCCTCAGAGTCCAGTTGCTTTTTATCTTCATATACTCTACGACTTCCTCAACCTTCGTAGAGCAATGTAGACGTGAAATATACAGCTGCGTCGTAGGCACAGCAGGACGCAGCAGCATATTTGGTCCAGTCGGTGCGGTACTAATGTAAACTAGAAAAAGGAAAGGGCCAAGAATTGAACCCTGAGGCACGCCCATCTTTACTAGAGATCCCGAGGACGTCGCCCCATTAATGGATACTTTTTGCTGCCTGTAAGATAAATAGGAAAAAACAAGATCAGCAGCTCGTCCACGAATTCCGTAGTGATGTAATTTACAGATTAGAGTATTATGGTCAACACAGTCAAATGCTTTAGAGAGGTCACAGAATATGCCAATGGCATCCTGGGATTTCTCCCAGGATTCCAAAATGTGACTGATGAGTTTCACTCCTGCATCCGTCGTTGACCTTCCTTTCGTGAAACCAAACTGATGACTGTGCAAAATCCTATTGGAATTAAAGTGAGACAACATCTGGTCAAGCATGATTTTTTCATAAATTTTACTCAATGCTGGAAGCACAGATATTGGTCTATAATTAGAGGGATCACTCTTACTACCTGATTTGAAAATAGGTACTACTTTACTATGTTTCATTAAATCAGGAAATGTACCGCTGTCCAAACATTGATTAAATATGCCTGTTAGGACAGGAGCAATTGTATCAATAATATCTCCAAGAACCTTAACAGATATACCCCATAAGTCTTCAGTGTTTTTTATATTAAGACTTTTGAATGTTTTTAAAATTGTATCAACAGAGATACGCTTAAATTCAAAGGTTGGTATATCCTTAGTGAAATATTGTTTTAAAAAAGATTCAGCTAACAAAGATGAAGAAGGGAGAGATTTCGTAATTTCTATTGGGATATTAGTGAAAAAGTTCTCTAATGTCTCGGCCACTTTTGACGTATCTGAGATGATTTTGTTGTCAATTTTTAGTGACAACTCATTCCGATTTCGTTGGTTTGCCTTTCCAGTTTCCTTGTTTATCACCTTCCAGACAGCTTTTATTTTATTATTAGAATTTTCGATTATCTTACTTATTGATTTAGATTTAGCTTGGGCACAAACTCTTTTGAATATCTTTGAATAGATTCTAACGTGGTTATGCAAGTTAAGATCAGGAGACAAAGATTTTTCATGGTACAGCTGATATAAAGTGTCTCTGCTTTTTCTTATCCCAGCAGTAGCCCATTCATTAAATTTGGATTTATTACTGATTTGAATTTTTCTAAGTGGACACGCCTTATTAAATTCTTGGCATACTGTAGAAAATAACGTACCATAGTTTACATTGGGGTCTTGCGAATCAAAATTGGCTGTTGAGAGACTACTAAGAACATTATTATTAAAATTATTTAATTTATTTTTAGTTAGCGGTCTAAACTCTGCAATTGAATCTAATTGTAACTTTTTGACTAACTCGAAAGATACGAGTTGGCCAGTATGGTCAGATCTCACGCCACTAATTATGGACGAGTCTTTTATATTAGAGTTAGTAAAAATGTTATCTATACATGAAGCTGAAGTGGGGGTTATTCTTGTTGCTTCATTAAAAATACATTTTAAATTAAAAGAACTAAACAATGAGAGAAGTTTACATTTTTCAGGTGAATTTACTAGTAGATCAATATTTAAGTCCCCACAAACGAAAACTAATTTGTTATCTCTAATAAGTTTGTTTAGCATTTCTTCTATTACAATCAAAAAAGATGTCAAGTTTGATGCAGGTGGTCTATAGACACATAAGAACGTTTGGCCTTCAACCTCCGCACATGCTACCTCACACAAGCGATCAACAGAGCAAGCAGTGATATCTTTCCGTTCCTTATATCTTAAAGAATTATTACACAATATTAAGGTACCACCCCCTATTGATGATCTGTTGTATGCACTGGCAACTGAAAAATTATTTACATTGAACAACATTCTATCTGATTTTAACCAAGTTTCACAAAAACACAAGATATCCATATGATATTTATCTATTAACATTTCCACATCTAGAATTTTGCCGGAGAAGCGATTTATATTCTGATGGTATAATAAAATGTCGCTATTACGCTTCTCTTTTGTCGTTTCTAATAGTTTAAAGAGTTTATATCAGCATTATTAGGTATACTAGATAATACTGATTCGTCACTTAACCTAGTCTCAGTTAAATTATCATTAACTGCATTTATATTATAAGCTAACAAAGTAGCCAATAAGTGTCGACTTTTTTTGGGAAGAAACATATGTTCCCGTATCAAAACAAAATCACTAACAAAGTTGTTAGTGTCAAAATACAATAAACGGTCACTATGACGGCAAGACAAGATATGCATCAAGTTGTTTAAACTGTAAATATATTCATTTTCCTGGTCAGATAAACAATTAGAATAAGGCAATGCACAAAATATTAATTTACCTAATTTCAATTTAAGTAGGGTGTCAATACCATTAACTAAGTCCCTTTTGGTAACATTTAAACTATTTCCCATTAATAGTACCACTGTGGTTTGCTCATTAATATGTGTGTTTTTAATTTTACAGACAAGCTCATTAAAGTGCAGGTTATGGTAACAATGACTGACAATGGTATGTTGTTAATATCGTTTGGTAACGACCACATATTGCATAGTAACGAAAATCCCAATCTTCGTTATATTTCTTAAGATAACGCACTGATGTAAAAGTCAGCTATAAAAGATTAACGACGACGTGAGGGAAGTAACGAGCTAATCGTTAATAACGAGATCACCCGCGCGATAACACTCGGATACATTCCCGCCGTTTCTAATTCCTCTGATATCGCCCAGATAGCATTTATAACATGTAATATCAAATGTTTTTACTGATTAAATTGTGCATATCGAGCAATTTAATCTCTGGAAGGGATATATAAAGATTTTCCTCTAAGAATTTCATTAGTCTAACAGAATCTGCCAAAATGGTGTCCGATTTTAGAAAGAAAAAGTTACTTCATGTGTTCAACGCTTTCTTTGACACTAATAAGAGTGGTAGTATCGACAAGAAGGACTTCGAACTAGCCATACAGAACATTTCAGAGTTTCGAGGCTACAAACCTGGTGATGTTAAATACAAGAATGTAGAAGACACTCTTCTGAAGATCTGGGATGGTCTGCAAAGTCGAGGTGACTCCAACAACGATGGTGAAATATCGAAAGATGAGTGGATTGAGATGTGGGACCAGTATGCAAAGAACCCATCTGCTGCTGCTGAATGGCAGACCCTGTACTGTAAGTTCATCTTTGAACTAGAAGATGCGGGTAACGATGGAGCTATCGATGTCGAAGAGTTCTCTTCTGTCTACGCATCTTTTGGTTTGGATAAGCAGGAATCTGTAGAAGCTTTCCAGAAGATGGCCAAGGGTAAGAAAACCGTTACGTTTGAAGAGTTCCAGCAGCTGTGGAAGGAATACTTCGTGACTGAAGATCAGGACGCTCCAGGAAACTTTATCTTCGGATGCTACGTCTGCAGTCTGTCGAAACACTCACATTCTCACTCGCACTCACATTAGTTTAGGAACCATTTACTAAGTGTTAATTTATTTAATGTAACTTGAATAATATATTCCACAGTGATTTAATAATATATACCTAATTATAGTTTTAAGATTTCTGTCGTTGTGTTATTTTAGAATTATTTCATCAGTACCTAATGTAAATGGTCGAAAATTAAATCAGCAAGAACGTTTTTATATCAATAAGTAAGCACATGATAAGATTGAAAATATAGATTATGCCGTGTTTTTATCCATGCACAGTAAAAATATTGTGGGCTCTAAGATTACGAGGTAATAATAGAAAGGCTTATGTAGGATTTATTCCTATATCTTCTCCATTCGTGTATCTTCTATATATAAATATGAAAGACAAAATCCTGACTCGCACACCAGTCAGTGAGAGAGTCAGGTTTTTGTCCTTCAATGACCAGCTCAACAAACCTTTGGGTCTAGAACGCTGAAACTTAGCAATTTTCCTTTTATAATTTATAAAATAAGAAAGGATTATGTTGAAAACTATTGTTCAACCCCTGAGGGTATAAAATGGGGGTTCATAGTTAAAATGGGGTTCCTAGCGGAAGCTAGTTATATATAAAATTACTAGCCCCTGTCGCCCTCACAGCCATCCTAATCTCTTTCAACTCTTTCTTTTAAGACTCCACTTCTTTTATTCAAATTTTTCCATTATTCCATTTCTTTTATTTATGTATGCCAGTTCTAAACTCTCTATATATGTTCTGATGAAAAAGTTTCCAAAACACGTTAGTGAAGGTGTCTTAAAATTGAAGGCTACGTGGCTTGCAGACGATGAGCAATGGATAGGTCGCCCGAGTCGTCGTCGTCGAGAGATGTTAGTATACCGTAGGAGCTCAGCAGAGCCAAAGCCCTCAAGGGCCACAGGGTATTTTTGTTGGGGAAATCGTGGTTCTAGTGACAAAGGGTGTATTGCTATTTGTGAAAATATGCTTCGGGAATCGTTTACTCAAAAACATAAAATTATCTTGCGACGTGTGTAAGCACAATATGCTAATAAACTATGAGCCATCACAAATGAAATAAGTAGTCTCGATACCCAGAAAAGAAAAACTATTTATTTTTTTGATTCATATTATATTAAAAAGCGATCTGATCTATGAGCACTCAACTCAAACCACTATAAACTCAAGAACATAACGATCACCATCTGCAGGCTTCCATAAAAAGTCCCATTAGACATGCAACAATGTAATGGCGGTCATTACTCTAGGCTTCTAGATAGAAGTGGCCATAAAGAATTCTATGAGTTTGGACAATTTGGCAAATGAGTGGCGTACCCCCGACCAGCCCCGCGTCGTTACAACTCTCTTTTATCGCATTAGCTGGTCGGATGTTAGAAGATTGGGGTTGGAGACGAATGGGGTAAAATCTATACTAATATAATAAAGAGGTAAAGTTTGTATTTTTGTTTGTAGGAGGTAATCTATACAAACAAAAAAAAAAATGAGTTAATCTCTGGAAGTACTGGTCCATAATCTGCCTTTCAATGTTCCTACTGCTGGGATTGAGACCTCCTCTGGAGAGGGAATGGACCGTAATTTATCACGCGGGCCCAGTGTAGTTGGGTAGATGTCTTCGAAGTTTTGGTTTTATTTTGTTTCCTCACAATGTTTTCCTTCATCGTTTTGAGAACAGTGGTGTTGATGAAATAAATTACATAGAGTAATGTGCCTGGCTGGCAAATAAATACAAGCAAATACTAAATAAAATATACAAAGATTTGTCCGTACTTGAAACGGACATTTATATTTTTTATCACTAAAATGCCGCATCCATGCTTCCTCTTATTTCCCCGATGTTGTGTAGATGTCAGAGGGGCGTGTTTTGAGCGATGCATGGTATCTGTCACGCGGCAGATCAGCTCCCAGCTGTTAGCCGCTGTACTCATATGTTATCTAATGTTACAAGACAAGGACACTTTTGAATAAAGGCAGGAGTGATTGGGGAACTCGGTTTTATAATTATGACTCAATCGATTTCTCCAAAGTTATTTGAGATTAGTTTCCGACGCGACGCTAGTTTTGTCTCTCTTTAAGGTTTTTTTTTTTTTTTTTTTTTCTGTCGACGGGGAAAATCATCATTGACGAAACCCGCTCTTGGGTGGAGCGGGAGACAGTGTCAGAGTCTTACTGACTAAAAACCCCGCGCCGTTCCTTCTAGCCTTCATACCGGGGCTGTAGTTTCCTTTCGGATAACCCCGACCCCGGTAGGCTTCGACCCAGATGGGCCCCTCCTGTTGCTGACAACTCCTTGAGGCGCGCGGGAACAGTGCGCGCCGTCGACGCCTTGGCTCGGTCCGGACAGTTACCAGACGATCGGACAGCGAGCTACCCATGGCTCGCCGTCCGCGAGCCCGCGTCTACGGTGGCCGGAAATCGGGATCGGAATCCCGGCGGCGGCGGCGGGGGCGCCGTTGCCTGATGCGGTCTGCCTCCTCCTTTGCTAGCATTACTGCTTCGCAGAAGGAGGCGACCGCCTGCCACTCCTCCTCGCTCGACCATGGCCTGAACCAAGGCCCGGCGCGAGAGGTCTCCGCCGCCGATCACCCCCACGAGGGCACGGCGTTGCTCCGCCCAAGCAGGGCACACCTCAACTGTGTGCTCCACCGTGTCCTCCGGGCGTTCCGCACAGTGGCGGCACCCGGGCGTCTCTTCCGCTCGAATCCGATGCAGGAACCTCCCGAACTTGCCATGTCCGGTGAGGACCTGCGTCATGCGGAAGGTAAGGACGCCGTGAGGTCTTTCCAGCCACGCCTCAAAGAGGGGACTTACCGCCATAATTGTGGCGTGCCCAGCACTGGGTTGCGATAGTCGCTGACGCCATTTCACCGTGAGATCTCGCCGGAGCTCTGTCCGCCATACCTCGACCTGTCGCGGTAGTGGACTTTCACCCCGGCGTTGCATCTCCACGCGCTTATCGTGCATGTGTGCAAGGACTGTTGCCTCCAGATCCCACGGTGGTAGGCCAGCCACTCTCTCTTTAAGGTGGTGCATCACGACTCACATTTTCACTGTTTTTCATACAACCGCTCATAACTGATTATGACGTTATTACACACTTTTCATTAGATATTTTGGAAACACAGTATCTTGTGGATATTATCTAGGTTTCTAAAGAAACCAATTTCAAAATTTGTGTAAAACTAATCCAGTAAATACCTCTGAAAATGTCCTATTTTGTATGAACTTTGACACTTCAAAATTTGCCTAAAAATTAAAAAAGTCAAAAAAGTAATCCTCTAGAGACCTTGCAAATTTTATTAAGATTCTAAATGATGACAACTTTTTCCAAAAACTTTTAAGGGTTTAAAAAAAAACAGCTATTTCCTGGAGCAAGTTTTGTGAAATTTTCGAGTAAATCTCGGAATTACCGAATACTAACAGAGTTTCCAGGCGTTATCTCTCTTTTTTTGCGTTGCCTTTTCGTCAAACATCGCGTTGGACTGCATTAAATGAAGTAACAAGCTTTTAAACCGTTTTCGATGTTTACGATAAGCGAGTGGAGAAGGACCCTCTTAAGTTCTGTTGTCGAATCTTTGAAATGTGACCATAACAGTGTCCGTACTTAATTCATGAATCCCCAAGCGACCACCGGTGGCCGCGCATCTATTGTCTTACTATTGTGTCTCTAATTGACGGTATCTGAAGGGTTAATGAAGTCTGCAAGCATGAGCAGTGCTCGCGGCGCGTAGTGCTCCACGCGCGCCTCAACGAGATGCAGCACACCGTAGGGGCCAAGCAGGGTCGAAGCCTACTGGGGCCATGGGTTCGCTTCTGAGAGGCAAATCCAGCCCTGGAATGAAAGGCAGCAAAATAGAAGTGGGTTTTAGTCAGTAAAAATCTGACAAGCCCTCCCACCCCGCTCAAGGGTGGGAGATGTTATTGAAAAAAAGAAAAGGTACCTCAGTACTTTTTGATAGATATATCAATCAATCAGTCATTTATTTTGTAAAATATAGGTGAATTAAGGTATTAAATAAAAAGAAAAATAAGTGCACTATATTTGACTATATATTTATTCAGTATCTTTTTGTTGATTTTTTACTACCAGTAATCTGTTCTCGATATTCCTTAAAAAAATCTACTGCCTACCAATTTATTTCACTAATTCTGCGACTCACCTTAAAAAAAATGAAAAATGTAGTAATAGCTATCGGCTGACAAGCTCATTCGAACCGAATCCGTTTCACTGAATTTTAATATTTTCACTCAACCTGCCTGCCTTATCCCAATTTTATTGGATTTATTGCAATTGGAGAGATTCAGGTTAGACTGGAAGCCGACCAGTCTAATCGGACGAACCTGAATCTCTTCTACCCAGTAACTGGTATCATGGAATTCATTGGCAACACGGTTTGTAAGTTTTTTTTCAAAGACTATATCATTGTGAGCATTAAGAAAATGTATGTCGCCAAGATTTTATTCCCTCATCAATAGTTGTTCCATCCAAGTGTACTTATGTGCTGGCGTCATAATATGCCATGGGGGCGAGCGATGAGTGATGTGTAATATCTGTCAGAAAGAACATTAACGGCTCAGTTTACACTCGTTGTCCTTTCTAGTGATAATATCGAGGATTTCTGAGCCTACGATCAGAGAATGGCAGTTTGCACAATTTTGATGATATATTTCCTTGGTAGGACAACACCCTACTCACGCCGCCGACCTGTTTGATGGATGGTGGTGGCAACACTAATAAATTTGTGCATTTCAAAATTATGTATAAGAGCCTCGTGTGTTTCTTCACCTCGAATTGTACTCTTTTACTATATACAGTAATTATGTCACTGTAATAAAAATGCATCTAACTCTCACGTACAGTCTGATTTCCACTTTTTCATTACCTGCCGAGGTCTGTGTTTCTTGGTAGCTACCTAGGAATCTTTAAGTCAAGGTTACTTCTAGGTAAGCGTGCTCCATCGTCGACCAGTCCGTGTCCACCAGGTTATACATCTACGTAGCCCATTAGGTCATACTATAGTGAAACTTACTGGCGGGCGGCGGTTAAAAATAATCAGCGCAATCTTTATCAATGTGCACGTAATTAGATAATATTTTTATAGGTGTAGGTGTTTACATAAGATTGATAAGAGAACAAACACCGAGTGGTGCCCTGCATTGCAGTCGACGAGATAGCGACGGACGTCAGTGCTATCTAAAGAATCAGTATTAATTACTTTAATTATAGCACTAGGCTTGATTTGCGAGTTCGTCTGTGGATTTTAATAAATTAAATTATTTGATGGAGGTCTTGTTTGTACACACATTACGGTATAGTACAGCACAAGGGCGGACTTCAAAAGGAATTTGACCGAATATAATCTTGACTCCTAATAAATGATCTTTTCCCAACTAGCTTGAGATTGACTTCCAGTCTACCCAGATGCGGCTGAACTGAATATCCGACTTTCACTCAAAGTCAAAGTCAAAAGTCAAAAGTCAAAGTCCTCCAGATCCTGAACGTCTACCTATTTGTAGGCGGTATAAATATTTGTTCGGTGTGGGAATCGAACCCGCGACACGTCGTGCAGCAGTCCATCGCTCAACCACAAACAAAGAATGGTCATAATAAACATTGATCAATTATTCTTTTTTTTTTTTATTTGTGTAGGAGTTATTTTCGTCAGTCGAAGCAACCTCGGTATCAACTGAGGAGTTCATTTTATGAACTGTCTAATTCCCAAGTTTCAACACAAAAGGAAATTACGCAGAAAGATTAAAAACAAAATATATTTCTTTTCACCCAAAAACCAGACGCATTATAATTTGGTTTCCGCAGACATATTGCCCTCGCAGCCCCATCAGAGGGTGCTCGTGATCCATACGCCTGTCGGACATGGGGTAATGTATAATAGATATTTCACCATTAATACGCCATCTATCTCCGTCTTGTAGCGGCTAGTTAGCTTCGATGGCGTCTCATGTTCAGGCTCTATGGTTCTTAAGAATGATCAAATATCTCGTTAGGAAACCAAACTTGTACGAGTTTTTAAATGCAGTCTAGCTGCATGACCCAGTGACTAAATTACATAATTGGTAATTACAGTTTAGAGCAACCGACTCCGGCAGATCGATACTGCGTGACCAGAGGACTGGCGTGTTCTTCGTCCAAAGCTGACACAAAAATGTAACACTGCACGACAGTCTTTTGGGCACATTTCCGGATGACAGCAAAGCACAAAATACACTCCGTCGACGAAGAAGTAGTCCACTTCGTCGCCTGAGTGCATTTTGTATTATATATGCATAGTTTAAATGTTTAGTTAATATTTAAGTTACTGTTGTAAATATTTATATAGTTTCTAAATTGATTTAGATATTTTAAATGACAAGATTTTATGTTAACGTCAGATTATAAATTCAGAACCTTCATGTGTATTGTTACGTACGTAGGTAATTAAATGCCGATTTACCAATAAAGAACTTTATTTACCACAAACAATAAATAATTAGTCCAGTCAACAATAATCCAAATCACAGTTAGCACTAGAGTTCCGTTATACTATCGCCTCGGTCGTTAGATAAAATCACTTTGCACACTTAGGTAGATCGCTCTCGTTCGCAGTCGAAATCAAGAGTTCGGGGGCTCGTATTTATACGCGGAGCAAAGAAAATTCTAGATACTGACGTCTCAGGATAGTTCCAGAACAATAGAGTCGCGTCGCGGGGCCATAAATCAATTTTATTGCTTTGTCCTTGGCGAGTCACTCACGCAAATTTCGACTCTATTGTTAACGGCGGAAAGTACCATTTCCCTTATCCACCTACAGATACCTACAGATTACATACCTACTAAATACTAGGTACAACGAGTACTTATGACGGAATGTTCGAGATCTTGCCAGGCTAGGTAGGTACTTTGGTTCTAGAACTTTCGAACAGCAATGCGTTTTAATTATTCGTTGCCACTCTTTATTTTGTCGGAGATATGACGTGTTGAAGTTTAACGGCGTAACAGTATTATGTAATAATAAGCTCATAAATCAATTCCTAAAGGTAGAACTACCACACACGCCAGTCGGGGCGCGTCGCCGTCGGTCTCTTTACATTTTATATGGAAACTAGACTTGTAGAGCTACACTTGATCCACGCCACGCGACGTCGTTCTACGTACAAATCAGGCGTGCGTCGGCCTAATATAGTTCCAACTTAAAGGTTACAACGAAAAATAAAGAACAACTTACCAGAAACAAGTTACAATTTTCTGCCCAAGTTGCGTATTGCATCGTAAAGAAAACTGCAACAAAAATAAAACGATCAGAACATTTAGACCGTAAAATAAAGTCGGGACAGATTCCGGCTCGTACAACGACACTTTAATGACCCCAAACCATACTGCGATGGCCCCGCTGGGGAGCTCATTGCAATAACTGTTCCACAACTCTATGTGGCTGCGACAATTACTGTTACTAACCATTTTATAATTCCCTCGTGACTATTGGAACGATTGTCGCAATTATTGGACGTAACATGTTTTAAATTTTCGTGTAATTAGGTCAGTATTTGACCAATTTTTTCTTGATTGTGAAAGGGTACTTTATTTGCATAGCCTTATAGCAAACTGTGTTGTGGCTGGCTGCCAGTCTAATTGAATGCAGCTACTTATAAAGGCTGTCTATCTGATAGCCAAAACCCAGTTACTGGGTGGAAAAACCGGCAGTGAGACTTTCGGGCTTCTTACCCGTAACGGTAGTCAAAAACCTAAAAACGACAGCTTGGACCAAGAGCTTCACAGGCCTGAAAAGGTCAGATGTAATTAATGGTGACGCATCCAGATACTGACCAAGCATTGCTTAATCTTTAAGGTCGACCCATGTTATGATTTAGCTGCCGTTATTATCTTCCTCCCCTTGTCTTATTATCACTAACTTTTTGATTCAGCTACCAAGACTAAAAAAATTTGTTTGATGTACAGACAGATAACATACAAACTTTTAAACAATAATACTTTCACTTTAACTTGACTAATCACTATTATCTCATGATTCATACACAAACATGGCCACGTATCACCCGCACTATGTACGCTACATGAGTATATAAGCACCACGCCAGATACTGAGACTATTTACCACTGAAACACACGACAATCAGCAAACATGGTGTCCGACTTCAGGAAGAAGAAGCTCCTCCACGTCTTCAAGTCATTCTTCGACACTGACGGCAGTGGCAACATCGAGAAGGATGACTTCACTGCAGCTATCGCGAGGATCACCAAGACCCGAGGCTGGAAAGCAGGTGATGACAAATACAAATTCATTGAGGAGACTCTACTGAAGATCTGGAGCGGTATCCAAGAAGTTGCTGATGTCAACAATGATGGGCAAGTCAGCGAGGACGAATGGATCGCCATGTGGGACAAGTTCTCCAACAACGAAGTCTTCGAATGGCAGAACCTGTACTGCAAGTTTGCCTTCACCCTTGAAGACGCCAGCGATGATGGATCCATTGACGCTGATGAGTTCTCCTCAGTCTACGCTTCCTTTGGTCTGGACAAGGACGAGGCTGTCGAAGCCTTCCAAAAGATGGCTAAAGGCAAGGCCCAGGTCACGTGGGCCGAATTCCAAGAACTGTACAGAGAATACTTCTCATCTGAAGATGTCACCGCTCCTGGAAACTATATCTTCGGCAAGACTAGCTACTAAGTAATCTATTTATAGGTTTTGATAGAAACTTGCGTACTTTTGGGCTGATGTTTTTTTTGATAAGTGATCTAATGATTAAATTATGCATTTATTATGTAAGTAGCGAATAAACTAAATTATTAAATTTACGTGGTATTTTTTATTTGCCAGACACTTTTGGTAAATGGTCTCAACATTCAAACGCACATATACAATTACACATACAAGACGTAAGTACGAAATAGGAACTAGGTAAGATACTTTACTAGGCCTCCTTCTCTAGCATTCCTCCAGGTTTCGTGCACCTATCCAGTTGTTGTTTGTTGTTGTTGAGCTTTCGCTTGACGACTTCGCCAAAGTTGCAGAGAATCATTTAGAATTTTTGTAGAAATGTTGACGCTTCGTGTGATCTACTTCTTACAAGAAAGGCCTCCCAAGACAAAGTGGGATTGACAACCTGGTGAGGGTCGCAGGAATCCGATGGATGCGAGATGCAAAGGACCGGCCACTGTGGCTACACTTAGGGGGACCTACGGGGATTTTTTAATATATATATTTTTTAAATCTGGTATAAACTAGTACTTGACTGCGATCCCACCTGATGGCAAGCAGTGATGAAATTCTGATGGTTGGGCGCACTAGTTTATTAAGAGCCTATTCACTCTAGCCTTGAAGACACTCAAATTATAATCGGACGGGAAGACCGCAGCATGCAAATTGTTGCATATATAATGTTTGGTAGTTTATAAGTATACTCGTATTGTAGAGTTATATACGGATGTATTGATAAAAGGTAAAATTCGAGAATTAGATTCAAGTGTGGTATTTTTAAATTATTTCATGACCTGTCTCTAAGCAGGCGATGTCATCATTTATTTATATTTAATCACAATCAGTAATTCAGCAAATTTATAGATATCAACGTGCAATGTGCGTCAATTTCTGATTTTTATTTTTAATCTATATTTATCAATCACAGGTTGATAAGGCGATTAAGATAACATTTAAAATCACGACAATATTTCCTGAGAGGATGGGCAGATTTAAATAATAATAATAATATATAATATTCTGCAACTATCACACAACGCCGTCTAGTCCCAAGCTAAGCAGAGCTTGTCTTATGGGTACTAGACAACTGATATACATACATACATATTATAGATAAATTACACCCAGGCACAGAACAAATGATTAGCTCATCACACAAACATTTGTCCTGGGTGGGAATCCAACCCACGACCTCAGGCATAGCAGTCAGGGTCACAATATATAATATTCTGCAACTATCACACAACGCCGTCTAGTCCCAAGCTAAGCAGAGCTTGTCTTATGGATACTAGACAACTGATATACATACATACATATTATAGATAAATTACACCCAGGCACAGAACAAATGATTAGCTCATCACACAAACATTTGTCCTGGGTGGGAATCCAACCCACGACCTCAGGCATAGCAGTCAGGGTCACTAACCACTAGACCATCAGGCTAGTCGTATTTCTGTACACTACAGGTGTAAGTACACAATGTTAAAAGTTCCATGTGTTAGCAAGGGTTTGAACCTATTGATGTTAACCTCATAAAAAGCCAGACTGTGCATGTCACTTAGAATTTCGTAATGGAAAACCCTAATAACAGTTTGCCCGACCCGGGGACAGAACCCAGAACCATCTGCTTAGCAGCTGTTGCGTTTGGGACTAACAAGGTGATTTAGATACGGCCACGTAACATTTCATCGCACGTCCCTGTTTAATAAGATTTACTAACATTATATTTGAAGTTTACGTACATTTTAATAAAAGGTTTATCAAAGTATTAACCACATCTAAATATAAGATAAAGCTGTTGTTATTAACAAATTCAACAAAATATTTTGAGATGATTTTGATTTATATTCTGATAGCAATTTTGTGAAATCTGAAAATTGTTTCCAACGCAATGTTTGATAAAGAGGCAACCCGAACACCAGAACGCTCTTGCTCGAATATTTCACAGAGCTTCTTCCAAGAAAAAAACCTAGATAATATGGAATCCACAAGATATCTGTGGTTCCAAAATATATATAGAAAAATGTGTAATGGCGTCCTAACCACGAAAGAGTGGTTGTATGGAAATGTGTCTCGGATTGGCCTCTCTTAAGTCAATAGGCAAGTATTGATTGTGGAGTAAATGTAGAGTATTGAATCAATAGCCCCGAATAAACAACCTTCTTGCTTTAACCCATTTTCCCCCACTGGTGGGTATAGTTATCCTCATAGGCAAAATTACAGCTGTATTTAAAAACCGCATATAATAAAAAAAAGGTTTAAACTAATTAAAATAATTTTCCAGTGAGTTTTCCACAAGGACCGCGGTCAAGTAAGATCCTTGTTAAGATAAAAACGCGGGCTGATCATAAATATAGAATAATTTCACAAAACAGTTGGAATATGGCGGACATTTTTGTTGGAATACGACGAGTGCTAATTACCGGGTGAATTATCGTGCTGAGCGGACGGCACCCTGGTATGATAGTGTGTGGGGCGATATGGGAGCGGTAGCGGGGAGGCGGAGAAAGAAAACATATGAGATAAGACGGGAACCAGTACATAGTGGACATTACACCATACGAACAAAACGATTTGGGAATACACTCATTGTGCACACAGCTAAGCTATTCTGTTTTACCCGATAACTGCAATCTGCGGATCTTTCAGTCAAGAGTCAATAGGATACTTCTAGGTAAGCGTGCTCTATTGTCGTCCACATCGTCGTTTTCCATAAGGTGAGATAGTGTCCAAACACCAGCCATTCAACAACAAACAAAAAAATTGTTTTTGGCAGGATTTTTCCGTGTGAAGTTCAGTGATTGTTTCGATTATTCACAAATTAATTCTTCATGGATATTGTCATGTAAAAATGGTAAAGTTTTGTATCTCCAGTGTCTGTGTAAATGGACAATATCTCTACCTATAAATCATTAAAATAGGCACGATCTCGATAAAAAAGAGCTGACAATTTTGACTGCAGTATGACAACCTCAGCGAAGTAACTGCCTGCCGAGGCGCATTTGGTTACGGCCTTTATAAATATTATGTGTAGATACTGTATGCGTATAAATAAAAACACATTTATTTAGTTTCTATCCGCTATAGCCTATCTCTTGCACCACAAGCCCGCCGTCCCACTCGAGGGCTACCTGAAGTGGCTTCGCGATATTTATTGCGGTGTTATTACGTGTAATCGCCGTTGAATCTACTGCTTTATAATGTGATCTCTCGGTTATTAACCCGCCAAATGAAATGTTGCGACGCTGACCTATTTACAGGAGAGCCTGTTTTAATTTTAATTTTTGGTGGGTGCTCTTGAGGAGGGTTTCATTTTAAGATGTTTCTTAAAGTTGTTTTGTTTTTTTTTAATAGAATGGATGTTGCTTGCAATTTTCCTGTATCAGGTTATTCAAATAAGTCAATTGTTTGGTGTAAAAGAAAGCATTTATTTTGCGTTTTCTCATTTAAAAGCGTGATCATTTTTCATTATTTGTCGCACATGGTTTGTGCCCGTTCTGTAGTTGTGACCGCGTTCCAAAAGATGCAGCGTTCGATGACAAGGTGAATCAATGACCTGGTTAGCGTCGTGGGAATCCGATGGATGCGAGACGTATAGGACCATTCGTTGTGGTGACACTTGGGGGAGGCCTTTGATCAGTAGTGGACATCTGAAATGATGATGATATCTGAGGTAGATGTCACTAATAAAGGCTTTGTTATGAAGCTGAAGAAGAAAATGAAGTATGAAAATTTCCCTGCATTGCCGTAATTATAGACCAGTAATGTTTTTTAATACAGTGCACCAGTTGTAAACTGTACCGTCACAAATCCTAATTTATTACGAACTAAAAGTTCTATACTGCAGTTAGTTTTACGGAAACAAAACCACTAAAATATAAGCGTTACCGTAGCTATACAAGTATAGAATGAATCTGCGCGCGTTCAAACCGTACACGCGACCATCACAGATTGATGCCCATAACGCCATGTGGTTTTGACAGATGACAGTTTTTTTTTGGGGATCCGTATGTCAAAGTGCCAATAAAAATCAACTATCTTACACAAAACTTATTTTATTATAAGCTTTTATTTAGTTTCATCTGTCCCGACGTTTGTCTGTCATCAAATCTTGCAAATAAAATTTGATCCACTTCCCGGTTACAGATTGAGCTGAAATTTTGCATGCATGTGTAAATCAGATGACAATGCAAAATTATTATGACAGGAGGAACAGAAAGGAAGAATCAAACGATACAAACCCATCGAGTTTGGGCTCGTATGATTCGTCTTGATGGGAAGGTTAATTATATAGGTACTATACCTGCTGTGAAAACAACATTTTCATTAAAAGCTTGTTTGATTCTCGGAATAGTATACTGTTCTTCTTTTTTTGGTCAGTCATTTGTTTCTTGTGTTCCACCCACGTTCCCTTTAGTTGCCTTTTGCGATCCAGGATGGCTGTGACTCTTTCGAATAACCACGTTATCTTTCTGTTAAGAACATTATAGGATGCTCAACATACTCGTAGAATCGTAGAGTTCATCCACCGTTTTTTATCAGGCGTGTTCATTTTAAGAGCATCGGATAGTTCTTCTTTGTCGGAATCACTCATGACAGAGTGGTCGAGGTCATCAGTTCAGGTGTTGGTGGCAAGCTTCACAACACGCCGCCACTCCTCTTTGATGACCGCCTTCTTCGTGCATCGGATAGTTATGGGGGCTATTTGCTCAGGACAGACACGAGTACCTTGCGCTTATTGTATTAATAATTGAGAAAAAAAAATACAAAAAATCTTAAAGCGACACATCTTAATAAACATGGGTTTCTACAAAATGAGGAAGCATAGAATGAATGCTTTTAGCAAAGTATGACCGCAATTTAAAAAAAAGCGGCAAGTTTAGTATTTGTGCGGTAACGAGTCGAAGTTGTTAGTCGGACGTGCGGAACCGAGCGTGATATGCGCCGATCCACGTCACTGTACCTCACTGCAGTATAGTGCAAGGACGGGAAGTAACCGATGGATGCGGTAGTTTTATACTTAGGTCTAAAGCCTGAAGCACAAAATAGATAGGTACAGAAGACAATCTTCATACAAAGCGCGCTCGACACGATATGTCTCGATTCAATCGCCCGGTCGCACTCGTATACAGTTCGGAGCAACGCGCTGACCCTATTGCGATGGGCCTAGTTCATAATATCGACAGTCACTACATCGACAGTACGCTGCATCGACTACCCGACCCGAGCTAGCCTTAAATAAAAAAAGCAGGATTTTTATAAGATTTTTAATCACAATTTGTTAAATCTGTAAATTGGTTAATTTTGATAGAACCCACATTAAATCCATCAAAATTAACCATACAACATATATACATACTACAAATATATGTAAATTGCTGACATACTTTTTAATTTTTTTGTACTATTTTATTTAAGTTTTGACAATTTTTATTTGCTGATATTGTATTTTTTTGTATTACGACTAATTTAACTGTGATCACATCAGCACTATTTTTTATGCCTTTCGGCGGAACATGGGCGGGACCACACACTACCTATATAATTATAAGATCATTGTACCCTGTGTTCACGAATAATAAATGAATTTGAATTGACGTGACGCATTGGACACGCGCACTGTCGATGAGGCGCCGGCGACATATTTTCATCTACCGCCGCGTTATTATATTCGTTTCTCACCAGTCACGCACGATCTGCACTGCCTGCTAGTCATACGTGCGCTCGCGCGGGTTAAATAATTGTGAGAAATCTACCCGCGGTAACCTACCGTTGTGCTTGAAAGATATTATTACCTATATATTTTGTGCAGTTATATACTTATTGCTGTGTTCTTTCTCTGCTTCATTGTGCATGGCTTATTTGCGCCTTCAACAAAATAGTGTTGTTGTGCCGTGTGTGAGGAGATTATACCTGGAGATACCTACAGCAAGGACTTTTCGTCATCCACCCAGTGAGTACCTACACCACACACACCACTCAAACAACCAAAAAACTAATACATAAAGACGAAAGTTTGGCGATTATCACACTGCCACGCGTCACGCTGCATGTTGTGTGTAAACTGCACTTACGCGCGTACATGCGGGAGTGCAGATCTGCATCATCGTTCGGGTTTTTTACGCACTCACGCACGTCGTTGCGTTTTGTAGATTTACGCAGGCTCTGACTCATGTAAACCAAAATCGAGCATGACACTACGAGATTCAGTGTGCCATACCTTGCGTCTCGGCCCGCACCCACGCGCGTGTGCGCATGTGTCTCCGCTTGTACGCACGTGATCTGCATGAACGCGCGTGGATGCATTTTCTGTGCGTGTTTTCTACACAAACTGAGATACTTACAAGCATAGTTAAAACACGCATTTCTGCGTGGTGTGTGGCAGTGTGACAATCGCCTCAGTCTTTGTTACTTATTGACGCTGAACGAATCCACCATATCTTAGAATAGCATCTCATTCCGTCGTGCGATTGAATACGGAGTGGACGTGTTGTGGCTTTCTGGAGCTTGTAATTTTGTGATTGGCTACTTAGTGTAAAACTCATTTCTCGCTTACTCTTTAAGTGTTTTGGGGACTAATCCCGCCTAATGGGCTGTCTTAGAAAGAGATAAACAGTTTCGTTCACCCCAGTGTCATCGTGGACCCGCCTGGTTTCGTACCTGCGACGCTTGGATTTGCAGTCGGCCGCCCCGCCATCGCGCCACCAAGGTTAGTTGCTGCGTGCCGAAATTGGCGACCGCGCTACGCGCCCCACCTCTGCGTTGCTACGTCACTCCTCCGCTACAACGTCGTCGCCCGTCGTAGCGCCTACGCTTTATCTAAGAGCAATATTACACTGCAGCGCCTACGCTTTCGCTTATAGCTACTTGCTGTCATACAAAAATATTATGTTCGGCACCAAGCATTCACCACCAAAGCCTAAACTACGATCGGAGCAGTCTACTTCAGAGCCAGACCTAGCAAAGCATCCAAAAGGGGGTAAACGTAAATACGCGGGGTGTGAACATGCCGCAGAAATTGCGAGTATGCTGGAAGACTTAAAAAACACTTTCGACGAATGGAAGATCAGCCTAGATGCCAACTTATTGAGTATCAATGATAACGTAAAGTCCATAAGAAGCGACTTAGACACATACATGAAAGAGTCAAAAAAGGAAATAGATTATCTTCGCTCTGAAAACACTTCTATTAAGAAAAAAATGTTGGAAATGTCAGAGAGGATCGAGGTAACTGAAACATCAGCTCAGTTCATCTCGAATAAATATGATGATCATCTAATTCGACTAGATAACTTGGAAGAGCGCATTTCGAATCAAGGTGCAATAAAAGCTCTTGAAGCCAAAATTGACGCTTTGGAGCAACAAGCCAGACAGTGTAATTTGGAGCTGTCTAATGTTCCTGAGCGGCGAAATGAGAATTTGCTCACGTTATTGGAGGACCTGGGTAAAAAAATCAATATTAATATACCAAGGGAGGAGATAACTACCGTACATCGCGTTCCGCACGCCGCTGCAGCTAACGACAGACCAAAAAACATAATTGTCAAGTTTAAGTCCCGCATTTTAAGAGACAACATCTTCAGCGCTTACCGTCTAAAAAAAGGCCTGAACTCCACTGACTTGGGTATTTCAGGTGTATCTCGAACCATTTATGTCAACGAGCATCTTACTCTCCAGAAAAAACAACTTCTACGGGAAACCCGCGAGTTGGCAAAGAAGCACGGGTACAAGTTCGTTTGGATTAAACACTCCACCATTCTTGCAAAACGCAATGAAACCTCTCCTACTGTAGCAATAAAATCGTCAAATGACTTATGTAAAATTAAGTCATACAACACTAATTGATAGAAAACGTAATCATTTTAATTAGCAGGTAACGCTTTTCTTAAATATTTACAATGGCTACCAACTTGAACAACTTAAGTTTATATTACCAAAATGTCAGAGGTATACGTACGAAACTGAACACTGTATATATGAACATCTTATCTAATTGTTTTGATGTAATTATTTTAACAGAAACTTGGTTGACCCCGGCTATTAACAATAATGAATTTATAGACAGTCGATATGTTGTATTTCGATGTGACCGTAACAGAGCAGCAACCAATAAATCGGATGGAGGTGGTGTTTTAATAGCTATTTTACGGGACTACAACCCTATCTGTGTACCGCTTCCGTCGCAGACCTCATTTGAAAAATATCTCGAGCAAATAGTAGTGGCCATTCCTAATGCTAATAACGACATCCATACTCTTATAAGCGCTGTGTATTTACCTAATAACTTGTCGCTAGGAGTTTATAACATGTATTTTGATAATATGGATACTTTAATCAATGGTACGTATTTTGAAAACTTGCTGCTATTAGGGGATTATAACATTCCAACGGCAAATTGGAAAAAATCTCCTCCCTCATCTAATTTTTTAACATGTACGGGCGATTCTTCTATCTGTACCCGGTTAAGAAACTTTATGACAGTTCATGACGTCAAACAATACAACCATGTAACCAATTCAAATGGACGTATCCTTGATCTCTTAATCTCCAACACTACTTGCCGTGTTTTGAAACCTAATCATGACTTACTTCAGGCTGATGACCACCATCCTCCATTCTACATTATATTCCCACTGAATATTAATCTAAATTTTATACGACCTCTATGCAATCCTAAGTATAATTTTCGCAAGGCTGATTACAATCTTATAAATGAAGATATAAAGGTAATCGACTGGGATAGCGTATTGGATAACAAATCTGCTGATGAAGGTACAGACATCTTCTATAATTACATATACGGTATAACCAAAAATAGAGTTCCTCTATCTAAACCAAAAAATTCGAATTTCCCCGTTTGGTTTTCCAAAGCACTTATTCATATTTATAATTATAAAAAAAAATCCTGGTCAAAGTGGAAAAAGTACAAAAACCAATCTGATTATGAGGTATTTTCTTTATATAGAGCTCGTTTTAAATCAGAATGCACAAAATGCTATCGCGTATATATTGAAAGCGTAGAGGATAGTATTCCCAAAAATGTGAAACATTTCTGGACTTACATAGCTAATCGCCAAAATAAGGCTGGCATTCCTTCTCGCATGTACTATAATAATGAAACGTCAAACGACCCCCTTGGGATATGTAACCTATTTTCATCTTTCTTTCAATCTGTCTATGAACCCTCAAGTCTTACATCAGAATGGTGCCCGGTATCTGAACATACCAACAACAGCAACTCGCCTCTTCATAGAATATACTTTAGCCTTCCTCAGATTCGTACACAATTAAAGATATTGGACATAACTAAGGGCTCGGGACCTGATGGGATTCCTCCTTGCTTCTTGAAATGGACAGCAAATACAATATGCAAACCGATTTATATAATATTTAATAAGAGCATCAGTACTGGGTCATTCCCTTCTATCTGGAAAACAGCTAACATTGTACCTGTCCACAAATCCGGCTCGAAACAAAACATTGAAAATTACCGACCTATATCTCTCCTTTGTACTCTTGCTAAACTATTTGAAAGACTCGTCCATCTTGAAATATATCCATTTATACATAATAACATAATTCCAGAACAACATGGTTTCGTAAGACAAAGATCTACTGTAACTAATTTAATGATATTTACCAACTACTTGTTTAAAAATATGGACTTTAGAGCACAGACTGACGCTGTATATACAGATTTTAAAAAGGCTTTCGATAGAGTGGACCATAAAATACTGCTAAACAAAATCGCATTTAATGGCATCAGAGGCAACTTACTTCGTTGGTTTCAATCATATATCAGTAATCGCAACCAGACTGTTGTATGCAACGGATATCAGTCTAATGCATTTTTGGCTACATCAGGAGTCCCACAGGGATCGATACTGGGTCCTTTATTATTCATTCTGTACATAAATGATATAGCAAACTGCTTTCATAACAGTAAATTTTTGTTATACGCTGATGACCTAAAAATTTTCAAAAAGATCACAACATATGACGACTGTTATCTCCTGCAAGAAGATTTAAATAGATTATCCAATTACTGTGAAGATAATAAACTAAAACTAAGCATCCCTAAATGTAAATTTTTAAATTTTTCTAAAAATAAAAATATAATAAGGTTTGATTACTCCCTTTGCAATGAACTCCTTATTAAAGAGGTGGAGATACGTGATTTGGGAATTCTTTTAGACTGCAAACTTCACTTAGACTTACATATTGAAAAAATAACCTCGAAAGCTTTTCAAATGTATAGCTTGATCATGAGAGCTTCTACTGACTTTAATCGCCCGGCTACTTATCTGTACCTATTTAATAACTTGATACGGCCACAAGTAGAATACGCTTGTATGATATGGGACCCTCATTACGCTAAATATAATCAGGCAATAGAAAGAGTACAGCGCAAGTTTCTCCGTGCGATGCAGTTTAGGTGTCGCCTGGGCCGTCTTTCGTACGAAGATTCCTTGCAAAAATTTAAATTATTATCTTTGCAATCAAGGCGGCAGTTACTTCAAGTTATGATGCTTTATGGATTGGTGCACAATAGGTTTGACTGTTCTGAACTAGTAAGCAATATATCGTATGTCGTGCCGAGAACTGTTATAAGACGAAGGGTGCGCGCTTACCCGACCTTTGCTACCACTATCTGTCGCACAAACGCGGGTGAGCGGGCTCCCCTTCATAGATTAGTAAATTTATATAATAACCACTTTGAAAAACTGGACATATTTGCTTTGAGACAAAATGATTTTAAGAAGAGCGTTGTTAAAAAGTTACAGTGTCATTTTCAGACTTAAATATTTAGTTATAGTATAATTACTCTTAAGCACGTTCTCTCTGTGTAATTTTCTTATAAGGTAATACGTGGAAACGTAGTGAATTGTACAATAGCCTATTTTAACATGTATCTAGACATAAGACAAATTGTGCAATTGTTTGTTTTCCCCAATAAAATAAAATAAAATAAAATAAAATAAAATAGCACTTTTAATATGTTGCCTGAGATAATTTTGTACTAACACACGCGCGAAGCCGCTAGTAAATAAAAATAAGACATTTTTCTTAAGCCAACTGTGCTCAAATATCTTCTTAGCTCTGTGCCACTGCAGGCAATAGCTGTAGCACACACGAGCGGGCGCGACGACGACGCCGACGTCGTGTGCTACCGGCTTTATTTGCTTAGCTTGACACCCTTCGATGCCTGACATGGTTCGGTTTCTGGAGGAAGCTACGAAACTAGACTAATGTAATTTCATGTTGATTTTAGACGTGACGATTGTTAGGGGAGTAGTGACGAGTTTAAACCACTTTTTTTTAAAGTTTTGCACCTTTGTACTTTCTTTTTAGTCGGGAAATCATCTAACGACTTCTCTCTCTCTAGGGCGGAGCGGGAGGAGAGCGTGTCAGACTTTTACTGATTAAAACCCATTCCGATGATCTTTCATTGTCTTGCGTTACAAAACTCCGAGATTTTCTTTTAAAAGCGGACCCATGGCCCTAGTAGTCTTCGACCCTGCTGGGCCCCTACTGTTTTGCTTACATCTCTTTGAGGCGCACGTGAAACGGCGAGTTACACAATGCTCGCCGTCCGCAAGCCCACGCCTACGGTGGCTGGCCATTGGGGTCGGGATCCCGGTGGCTGGGCCTTGAGTGCGGTTTCATCGCGCGTACGGCCGCCTCCTTGCGCCTCTGTACAGGCTTTATATTGGCTAGTAACAAAACTCATCTTCCTGCCCTTATCCCGTTTTATTTGGGGTCGGCGCAACACGTTTTTTTCTTCCACTCTGTCCTGTCACTCGTCACGCTATCACTAACTCCCTTTTCATTCATATCACTACAAAACTAAGATAGTGAAATTACTATCCAAAATTTTAAGAAAAGTCAGTATGTAACTTTTTCAATTTCTGTTTGTTGAGAACCTTCCTGAGACTACAACAAATTGTTTTGAAATAGGTATGTTTATCCACACTGCTCCAATCATCCTCGATTTATCTTTAGACTATAGAAGATAACCGGATAAAGATAGCCGAATAACCGTGGAATAAAGTACATTGACCTTTTCCTAATATCTCTGCGTAGGTACCCGAAAAACAACCAATGAATTGCTTTTCATTACTAGATCATGTAAAGGATCACGATACATTTCGTTTCAGCCAGTTTTATGTCTTTATTTCTGTTTTTTAAATTAAGAATGTCAACAGATGTAGGAGGGTCAACGACCGGTATTCCACAGTTATCAAGCACTTACCTTAGTGTAGCGACATTTATGACGCATAAGAACTACGAAGAAAATACGAAATCTTGCATCGCGCAATCAAAGTTCTCCGCGCGATTTGAACATATACGACAGCCCGACAACATCTATCGGGCAGTAGCTCACCAGACCATAACCCCTGTCTGGTCGGAGGATCCTCCCTTTTCAACGGAGGTATGTGCGACTATACTCTCTGTTCTGCCAACCTCCAAATTAGTAATAATAACCTAAATACATTAAAATGTTTTAGACTCACAGACAAATCTTCTGTAGGAAATGTAAGCTTTCAGTTTTTAAAAATAATAATTTACGTTACAAGGAAAATGCATGTGAAGAGAAACAAATTTGTTTTATGTCACTAAGTAGCTCATTTGTAGAAAGTACAGTCGAAGCACTTTCGATACAAAGGGATTATTAAATATAACTCAATATTATATTCTGTTCCCCCGAGCTGCAAAGATGTGTGACAGTTGCGTGCGGCCACGAGAATAGCGGGGATTTTTAAATATTGGGTTTATAATATTTACATTAGAAGTGTCAAAAAATGCGAGTTAACAAATATCTTTTTTTACGTAGATGAAGCGGAAAAGAATATTTGATTTTTACTGACTAAAACCTGCAGTATACATTCAGTTATCTTTTTGCGATGGCTGCAGTAACTCCTTCGAACAATCCGCAACCCAGGTCTTTACTGGATTAGTTTTACACAAATTTATAAATTGATTTCAGTATAAGCCTAGATAATATCCACAAGATACTGTGTTTTCAAAACCTCTGATAAAAAATGAGTAATAACGTCATAATCGAGTAAGAGTGGTTGTATGAAAAACAGTGAAAATGTGTGCCGAATTGCATGCCCGAAATACAACTTGCCTTCAACCCGGGCTTGGTCCTTCTGGACGGCTGGACGGCCGGACGGCGAGCTATTTACTGGTAGGCATGTCGGCAACTACGGTAGCAAGAATTCCTCCTGCGACTCCAGACGCCTGGAGCTTCTCCGGCGGTAGCTGTAATAAATATGTAGCTATAAACAAAATTAGGCTAGATATTCGTCAGGATCATATTAGATTTATTGTCAGTACTAAGTTACCACAAACGTGATGAATATTCGTTATGTAATCTAATATATAAAAGGAGAAACTGACTGACTGACATAACAACGCACAGCCAAAACTACCGGGCCTAGGAGCGTAAAATTTTGCACAAGGTTTCCATTTAAGACGTAGGCGAGCACTATGAGAGGATTTTCCAAAATTCACCTCCTAAGGGTTGAAGACGGGGGTCCAAAGATTGTAACTTTCTTTCACGCGGGCGAAGCCGCTAGCAGAAGATAATTCAGTAATTCATATTGAAACAAAAAATATAAAGAACCTTTCGAATACCATAATTAGTGACACAATAGAAAGACAATGAAATCAGTGAGTGTTCGCTGAAGGTTTAATGAATTATTAGTTAAATTCATCAGCAAATGCAAATATTGATTTCGTAGTTGCTACCTATATACCAAGTGAGCTCGCTTATAGTTAAAGGGGTAAGTTGAACCACAGTGTTCCTTGCCGTGCACTCATTTCTGACATTGTATATAAGGCATATCTATACTAATATTATAAATGAGATTACCTCCTACAAACCTCCTACGAACAGTTTGTTTGTAGGAGGCAATCTCTGAAAGTACTGGTCCGATTGCGATAATTTTTTCACTGATAGAAAACTGTTTTATTCCTGAGTGACTTATGTTATATTTGATGTACGCAGGTGAAGCCGCGGGCAAAAACTAGTGCGAAATAAAATTATTTCAATTTAGAAAAAAAAGCCTTTCTCATCTACTTTGCCAACATCACCTTTTCAAAAATTCACACGCCAGGGCAACAAAACCTGCGTGTCTCATAGCCTCACGTCATAAATTCAATGAATATTTGAGCATACGCGTCCCGGCGCACCTGACGTCACGCCGTCATTTTGACGTCGGCTCGTTATAAACAACACGCGGCGCTGGGCGGCTGGGAAGGCCATTTTTTCTGTTCATTTTTTGTTGAATATATTGGTACTGGAAATTAGTCATTGGTTTGATTGCAAGGTAAGCCTTTGTCATGTATTCAAGTTCCAACATCGGCATCGTTCGTTACGTTTTGTAAAATTAGTTCAAACTTTTGCTCATAGATGGTGTGTATTAAATTTGTTCTAAATTTGACTAACAGATGGCGTTGTGCAATTGTGTCCTATGTCTAAATGAATTTCCCGGCCTTCTCGAACCATGCATCGTCAACCTTAGCATGGTTTAAAAGCTCGTTGGTTCAACCAATACAATCTGCCATTTACGCAAATATTTCACAAAACTTGATCCAAGAATGTATTTTTGTGTATTTTTTAAATCTTAAAAGTTTAGGTTTCGTTAAAAATTTCGTCATTCAAAATTTCGATTAAGCGTAGGTTCTTATAGATATATTTATTATAATGTATATTTAAAAAAGGTAGTATCACGCACAATAGCAGATTTTCAGAGGTTATTACTGGCTTAGTTTTATACTTGCCACAAGATGTCCGTTTCCAAAATATCTAGAGAAGGATGTAAATAACATAATAATCACGTAAGAGCGGTTTTATAAAAAATAATAAAAATGTTGGTTGGCTTGGACGCTCTTGGAAACATAACTTACCCAATTAAAAACAAAAGAAAGTCCTCCCAATTTGATCGACACACATCGCACAATACATTCCTAACACAGGGACTTTCAACCTAAAATCCAAGATATTTTTAATCAGCACATACCTAGCAGAGGCCCGCTGATTGGAGCTATTCCTTTGATGCTGGATCAAAGCGGCCTGATTACTCGCTAGTTAGATCGACGAGCATTTTCACTTGCCGCTCCGCACTTAGATATAGATAGGTAAGGGATATTTTTAGAGCAGTTTGTGGTACTTCGGTTAAGTGTGTTTGTGTTTTGAAAGAGATTATTTTTATTTTTCGAGTTGGCAAATCATCCAATGAGAAGTCATATTAGATTCGGTCTAGGGTAGAGCGAGAGGTCGTATCAGATTTTTAGACTAAAACCATATCTGTAACCTTCCTTTGTGTTCTAGGACCGCATGTTTCGGTTATGGAATTTTCCCGTGGCCCTTCCGAACGAAGGAACATAGGGCTAGAGTCCCAGATTTTCTTTTCAGAAACGAAATCATGTCAGTCTTCGACCCTGCTCGGCCCCTACAGTTTTGCTAACATCTCTTTGAGTTACGCGTGGAATACTACGTCGACGACTGGGGCTAGGAACTTACCGGATGCTGGGACATCGATCTACCCATTGCTCGTAGTCCGGAAGCCCTATGAGGGTTAGGAGTCGTCTTGCAGAGCTCACCTCCACCATATACAGTCGCTTGGCCATTCTTTGGTAATCTTAGAAATATATAAAAGGGCTTTAGAGCTCAAGCAAGTTTTACACGCTTCTATATTTAAACCTAAATTATTTATATTGGACTAGTTATTTCACAAGGATCTTTAAGGATAGATATTAAACTAATCTTAGAAATATATAAAAGGGCTTTAGAGCTCAAGCAAGTTTTACACGCTTCTATATTTTTAAACCTAAATTATTTATATTGGACTAGTTATTTCACAAGGATCTTTAAGGATAGATATTAAACTAATTTACTGTGTGGAAAAGTGCTCGTTTCGGTATTAAATGCTTCAAAATTCAAACTCATTCCAGAAAATAATTTTAATATACGAGTCGGCTCCTAAAAGTTAATAATGGTACTAAGGTCAGCCTCGGTCCCATCCTGTTTATCCCGTTAATTGCTTTTCCAGACATAAAAATAAGCAAAATAAACAGTTTCATTTTAAAAATTAAACATTCATATAAGGTCAGAAAAATAAAAAAGGTTTTTATTTGCTGAAAACTCTAAATTTGGGCCCTAAACAGATTAAGCCTGAAAATTACAACATAATATATTTGAGGTAACGTAATCTTCACTGCAACTTTTGGGTATTATGTAAACTTTATATTGTTACCTACACTTATTATTATATATCTATCATAGTACTAAACACACTAATGATTAGAAAGGCATCAGATTATCAGTATGTGTATGTTTGTTACTTTTTCACGTTTGAACGGCTGTACGGATTCAGATAAAATTTGGCGCACTGGTGGACCATGCCTGGAAATAACTTATAGGATACTTTTTAACGCGGGAGTGTTAAAAAGTGTCCCTTTGGGGTAATATTCTACTTTCACGCGGGTGAAACTGTAAGCAGAAGATAAATCTTCAAACAGCCGCTCTGGTAGGCTGTAGAAATCTTATCATGTCCTGGGGCTAAAAGTACTCTGTGTTCTATTCCGGGACATGTCTACCCGCGAATTTCACCCTAATTCAGGCTGTCGTAATACCCTGAAGGATTAACAAAGATATACACACATATACACAAACTTTCGCTTATATTTTTGTATAATACTAGTTATTTTCAGCGGATTCTTTCGAGTGTAAGTATGAAATTGTCTCAATGGAATATACTGTCGAAATAACATGTATCTATATGCTATTCAGGTGAGTCTACGGTTACAAAGTACTCTGTGGTCTACGGTAAGCCGCTCGAGCGTGAAGTAGAAACAAACATACATACTCACACATACACTCTAACGAACGTTCACTTTTATAATGTAATTAAAGCACGTCAAATTTAAGATGTTAAATTGAAATAAAATAAAATAGTTTTCTTTCTTTCTTTCAAATTAAGTGACTTTCAAGTTAAGTGAGTGATTTCAAAACATAATAATCTCTCGCAATAGCTACCCGATTGGCTAGGCAACAAAAACTGAGCTTATGTAGGTATAATAACATACCTAGGTTCTATATCCCCGAAATACACACAAATCTTGTGAGAACCGCCTACGAAAATAAGCCCCCAGGACAAATAGTGGATAAGTCTTACCTATGTAATTGTATTATCTACATAATACCCTTGATGAAAATGAGAAGATATGTTCAAAATCCCTATTGGAACTCACTAGCTATTTACGTTTTCTGCTTTAGAGTTATGGGGAATGGGATGTAAACTTCTGCGGTTAAAAGGAAGGATCCTCCGACCAGACTGATGTTTCGTCTGATCTGAGCAACTACCCTGATAGATAGATGATTTTGGAATGTTATATTTGTTCAAATAGTATGGAAAACTCTAATAGCGCAATGCAGAATTTCAAATTTTTAGTTCTTATGTGGTACCATAGATGTCGCTACACTACTCTAAACAATATATTATTGTCAACTCGATCTACGCTTGTCGTTAAAATAGACCGACTTTGACCGTCTCTTCGATTGATCGACGCCAGTGTGGAAACAGGCCGATTTTCTCGATTGACGGCAAACGATAGATCACGCGGCAGATTTCAGGAGAGATCCGGCTGATAGACGTCGCTCGGCAACGTAGCGATGGGTTAAACTGACGGTTAAACTGTTACACTGTCAGGAAATTGAGTAGAACGACGACATTCCGGTTTCCTGACCATACTGGCTTAGGTATCTACTAAAGCAAAATATTGTCACAATTATATGCTAAACAGTTATACAGGGTTATTTGTAGAACACTGGCATTCCTTTAGGACTATTTAACTAACATCATAAACAACAACTTTGGTTCTATAACTTATAAAATTATTATACTTTAGTTCATAGGGTATACAAGACACTCAGACCCGGAACAATTTCTAAAAATAATTTTAATTTCATATCCATACAAATGTGCGCAAATCGACACCGTGATACGCAGCGAAGCAGTCAATCGCTCAACCACTACGCAACCGTGCTCTAACGTCTAAATATGCTAATTCATCACAAGCAAAACCGCGAGTACTTCCAGTCAAATTACGCTAACGTACTGTCACTAATATTTTCTAAAAATAACAAAATTGCGGTCTGACCCAGCTGCCTGTGGTTCATCCTTTTTAGGTGAAAAAGCCTATATGTGCATATATTAGTAGATTGCTGTGTTTTATGTCAAAGACCCAAATATACGAGGTTGCGGCCACCGGTAGGGTTGCTAGTTGCCATCGGCTCAAATGCACTGTTTAAATATGTAAAATATTACGTTCAAATTATGCAGAAAACTTTCCTCTCGATAAAGGTGCGCTACTTAGGAATTCCACTTTCATTAAATATTGCAAAGTTTTTATTAAGATATTTTGTGATGCTGGCTCTTTATAACGTGGAGATGAAGTTGAAAAGTGGGAGAAGCTGCTAGTCCGAAGTTGATAGCTAGGATTAACTGTGGTCTTCGGTTGGAGCGCAAGTCTTGTTTTAATTATGCTGTCGGTAGTTTCAGACAAAACTACCTTTAGTATCTGTTTTGATTTTTTTTTGTATTTTTGGAAAATATATAAGTCACGAGTGTTCAAGACTAACCTATTACATAATTAGGTAGGTCAATAACGCTTATCAATTGATTAAGCATTGTCATATAGCGTGACAATACCACCAGTGTTTTGGGCACATTTCCAGTCGACACTGAAGCGAAGGAATTTTTTGACGCCATATTTTATCTTGTTCTACCTAAGTTAAATAAATAACGCAGATACGTTCGTAAATAACTGTGAATTAGTTCAACTAAACTAAACTTCGCAAATCAAGAAAGTTTATCTTAGCTCCCATAGCTTTTAAGCAATTTTTCTTATTTAATTTCACAACTAGAATAGTTTGTGAACTTCTTTTTTTAATGATATGAACTAGTGCTTGACTGCGATTCCATCTGATATTAAGCAGTGACGCAATCGTTGATTGTGAAGGGCACTAGTTTATTAAGAGCCTATTCAAGCTTTGAAGGTACCTAAATTATAACCAGATGGGAATACCGCAACAGGCAAATTGTTCTAGTCCTTTAATGTACGCGGTAGAAACGACGCGGCGAAACGCTTAGTCTGTTTTTTATTATCAAATTAACTATCGTGACCGTTTAGCATGTACCTGTTTGCGCACACTGTCACTCCATACATTGTCCAATTTACTCAAACACATTTTTTATAATACGAGTGCCCTCTAAAATAAAGTCCTCTTCACCGTCCTGCCTACACCATGAAACAGTGCCTTCCTCAAACAGCGGCGGCACATATCGCGGCCGTCAGACACACTCGCTCCTAAACTCGACGGACACTCGGATATTGGATGCAGGTCCGACATACACACGGATTTTTATATAAAAATATTTGTGCAAGGCATAGGAGATAGCGATCGCGACATAGAGACTAAAAATATTATTTTTATTATTATTATATATAAGCACAACCTGCCTCGTGATGCGCTTCTGGGACTCAGACGTCCTCTCCTGGAGAGGAGGTCATTGCCTGTAATCTACCACGCGAGCGATTGCATGCGATTTCAGGGCACTGAGAATGAAAATATGAGTCAAAACCTCGATTTTTTTATCTTAGATGGTTAAAATATCAAATTCTCTCGCTCTGGGTGGAACAAGAGGAGGAACCTACGATTTTTCAGTTGCTGTTTGCGATCTAGAGCCCGTGTGACCACGGCATTTTTTTAGAATATTTCCGCTGTTTCCTTCACTTGCCTTTTGCGTTCCGGAGCCACGGTTAACCACATAAAACATTGACACTCCGTTTCCGTGATATTCATTTATTTCTAATAATCTTGATTGATACATATTATAACCAAAAATTTCAAATCAATCCAATGTCTACATATATACTACACAATAAAAATATTACACTTTATAAGTAACTTGCACCACACATCTCTCCCAGCCGATTTATTTATTGAATTATGGGATATCTTCCTCCCACGAATATTCACTTTGATGTGACGCAAAAGGATTGTCTTATTTCGCTGCCAGCTCGCCGGGGTCCTATCAACAGCAGTACATACCAGACAGCTACTGGTCTGCTAGTACTGGCGCATAGTGCAGCTTCAGCCAATCATTCTTCCATAGAGTGGAACTAACTAGATTATGGCATTGTGACTTTTAGGCGCGTATGGTTTTTGGCTTTTATTTTGAGCTTGGAGGATGGAAGTACAATTATAGTGAAGCGAATGGCGTCACATTGGATTTGATGGCTTTTTAGGGGACAGGAATTTTTTACGCATGCTTTAAAGTAGCAAATTTCGAAGATGCAGTAGCCGGGCTGAAGTGGAAGTGGGCTGTCCATGCATCTGAAGTGGTGGGCTATGATCGTTGCTCACGGGACATCGGGAAGTCGCCGGCTTCGATCTCGATCATGGTGATGGTGATGTAATGATCTCACCATGTTCACGGGGCAAACTTGGCTAGTGATCACTCAAGACAGGATGATTTTGAAGGTGACGGGGCAGCCCTCTGCCCAGCAGTGATACCCATAGCATAGTATAGCATAGTCGGCCTTATAATGAGTAGGGTAGAGTAGGGTAGAGTAGGGTAGAGTAGGGTAGAGTAGGGTAGAGTAGGGTAGAGTAGGGTAGAGTAGGGTAGAGTAGGGTAGAGTAGGGTAGAGTAGGGTAGAGTAGGGTAGAGTAGGGTAGAGTAGGGTAGAGTAGGGTAGAGTAGGGTAGAGTAGGGAAGAGCGGGAGCGAAGCCGCGCGGGCAAAAGCTAGTATAGAATAATTTAATTAGGAAAGACCTAAGAAGTTCTTGTAATAAATATTCTCAAAGTGACCGTTATAATATCTGCAATGTACGAAAGGGTTACAAGTAAATTATTATTTAATCATGAAAAATGTATGAATCAGCCACCGTTTATGATAATGTTGCGCCGTTGACTCATTTATTCGTAAAGCCGAAGTTAGGGCACCCTCTAAACTGACACTTAATAAGTCTTCGCAATTTTAACGAGGTGGAAAGGGGTCACTTAACTGTAGGGGTCGAAATCATACCTAAATAATTAAGATTCATCTGAGAATTATTGTTTCCATTTTTTTGGTTTTTTGATTAGTAGGTACAATTAGAGATGTGCTGTTGCCGGCAATCCTCCTCCTTGCGTCGTTTATCCTCAATGCTGAGGGTCGTGACCTTGACGAATAATCTTCTTATGGACTATATTTCGCCATGTTGTCCTGTCTTCGGCGATGTGGATGGCGTCGCAGACTTTGGTCTCCAGTGTAGCACGGATTTGGTCTGACCAACGTAATGGAATCCTGCCCCTGGGTCTTTTTCCATCGATTTTTCCCGTCAGAAGCAACTTTTCCAAGTTATCACCTCTCTTTCTGGCAATATGGCCAAAGAAGTCAAAGATTCTTCTTTGGCATATTGTGGTGAGTCTCATGGGTGACCTGAGTTCGGCTACTATGGAATCGTTGGTCTGGTGCTCCGACCAGAATCTGGGAATATTGCCACCAATATTCATACATCTGGCAATAATCCCACCAATATTCCCACTTCACGGTAATATTGCCGGCAACGGCACATCTCTAGGTACAATTGATGCTTGTACCTAGCTTCGCAACAGAGAGTGCAGGCTTGAATAAGGCATCGATGTTCTGGGAAGCAAAGGACAACTTTTTTAAATTGATTAGCGTTTGACCACTATCTCTCCTGATGGCTAAGCGATGATATGGCCGACGATGGAGCACGTTTGCCTAGAAGTAACCTATTCAATCTAGACTTAAAGACCCGTACGTTGTAGCTATCTGGAAACACAGACTCCGGCAGAGAATTCCACTTCTTAGTTGTACAGCTAGAGTCGCATGATAGATGTGTTCCCAAAACGCTTTGTACTTAAGGATGGAATGTCAACCATGTGTGGTGAAGTCAAATTGAAAGAATATTGGTAGATTTTGGTTAATAAAAGTCTGACAATCCACCCAGAGTGGAAGAAGTTATTTGGTTATAGGGTGGTAATATCCCACCCTATTAAAAATTGGGTTTGGGTTCACTTCTACAGTAGACTGCTCAATCATAAAAGATTTTAATCATGCGGTTTATTGCGTAGACATACCACATTGATTTCGAATTTGCTTTCCCTATTCAATGATCTAGTAGGGACTCTCACCTTTTTGTTATAGTTTTTATGATACCCAACAACTGACTAATGCAAGCATGATGAAGGCGCATCGCTTGATGCATGATGGCTAGAATCCATTAAATTTTGCCTTTGCAAACATGCAAGCGACGCACTGCAGTAGCAACCCCATCAACACCCTGAAACCATAATTTTATTGAACACGCAAAACGCAGTATGCCCTCCGCGTGTGATTTTAAGTGATTGATTCAACGAAAAAAATTCAATTCTGTTCCCCGTGTTCAGGAAAAGAAAGCACGAAGTAATACGAACAAGCTTGTCGCGAAAGTTAACGAGAGTGAGTTCGAGGCACGAGTTTCTCATTATCAATCATTCATGGAGTCATTCTTTTCAGAGTTTTATGAACTTTCCCGAAAAAAATTAAAGATGTGGACTTTTAAATGTAAAAATTGTTAAAGTCGCAACTGGGTCAGGCCCATTAAAGAGTGGGGAAAAAATATTAAAAAATTTGCTCCATATTTTTGAAGTTCATAATTAGGAAGGATTTTCGTTAAATTATTTCTTAAGTTTTTTGTCTTTATTATAATATTTTTCGACCATGTTTCCGATGTTAAATTTAAAATATATAAATAGTTAAATTTATCCAATAGATAGTTGTAAAATGATGCAAAAACAAAGAATTTTTGAGAACATATGTAAAATCGGAATAGAGCGATTTTTATATGATTTTATCTTGAAAGCATATGGAAACATATGAGGGCGATATATTTTTACACGGAGGAGGTGCGATGCGATTCAAGCCACTTGTCATAAGCGACATACATACGGTTGCAGTGGGGCTATAAAACATACGTTTCAAAAATTGCTCTCTACAGGAACTAAAAAAATATACCTAGTTTGATATTTTACAGAGCAAGCAGAGACAGCATGTCTTTATTGTTCAATTATTTGACATCTCAAAAGCTACCTTCTGGTAACTTTGAATTTCCGCTGGTGACCACAACCGTCCGGTGTGCTTATTTGGGTGGTGCAACTAAAATTTAGCAGTACGCTAGAAACGTACTTGACCAGTTCGATATGACTTCTTACCTGCAGCCTAGTACACTCGAACCCAGGCCAAACAGACTCGGGCACATGAGCAGAATAAACGGATAAACCCCACATTGTTTCAAGTACAGATATCTCATAAAACTATTTTAGCTCTTTTCTAACGTGAGGCTGTACTTTTTCTCATGAAAATTCCAAAGATGTAAAGATATATCTGCGTGACAGCAGACTCCGTGGCCACATACTAAGTAGGGCACGCGGTGCGACGCGGCTTGTGATAAATTGCAACAATCGCTCATCTGTCACCGATCCCCACTGATAGTAAATACTTAGCCGCCGTAGAAGAGTACAGGCAACGGCTTGTTATAGAGGGCAGCACAGCTTCAAATATAGAACTTTTAGATGTGTTTTGAATGAAGTAGTTTAACAAAATATCAGTGGTCTCTTGAAGTCGAAGGAGGTTTTGTTATCGACTTCCCTAGACCGATGCGTTTTCGATTAACAACTTAATTTCAACTGAACGTTAGGGAAGCATTAATCTGTCTTGATATGGTCATGTAAAGAGAAAATATAAACCGCATGTTACTAAAAGAGTAATGAGTATACATGTGGATGGGTGGAGAGGGAGAGGGCGGCCAAAGAAAAGATAGATTGTGTGAAGAGTGATATGAAAGAAAAGGAAGTTACTGATAGCATGACGGGTAACAGGATAGAATGGAAGAAAAAAACGTGTTGCGCCGACCCCAAATAACACGGGACAAGGGCAGAAAGATGATAATGATTCATCAGCCTGTAGAGTTTTCACTGCTAGAAAACAGGTCTTCTATCTGTGGAAAGAATGGAACCGTAATCCAATAATATTATCACACAAATATTATAAGTAGAAAATCTTTGAGTGTATGGTTTTTTTTTATTAAAACAGCTAAATGGATTTGGATGTTGACATATGGGGGTAAACCATGGCGTGAAATAGCACATAGGATACTTTTTAGGATAAAATGTATCCTATGTGCTATTCCAGCAGTCAATGGGTGATCTACCACTTAAAAAATCTAATTCCAATTTCACGATACTAAGTTCTTGACCTTGTTCTTAGTATAATCAGAAAGAAGCAATCATTAATAAAACAAAGCCTGGCAACAAACCAGAAAAAACGCTAAGCTGAAGAATAAAAATAACTAGCCGCTAAAGCTCCTTGAAAATATTTATTTCATCGCAATAAGAGAACCGCAGCTTATTCATCTTAACAGCTTAAATAATTCCGTAAAAGAAAATCAAAGAGAGATTTAAAACTACAATTTTCTTTTCCGCGATAAAATATTTTTTTTTAAATAGAGAAAAGGAATAACGTTTTGTTAGATTTCCAATTAGCAAATGGTTTGGAGAGGCTCAAATTAATAAGACGCTCTGAAAGTACCTTTTTGTTTCACTACGGCAATTGATTTGTTGATAGCTAAGACTTTAATTAATTTGTTGTAGGCGTTTTTGTTAAAAGTACCTACTACTTCTTAATTTAGGTAGTAGACTAAGTGTCCAGTTTAATATTTTAAGTGATAATGCTTGTTCTGCCATTTTCTATGTCTCGAAAAAATTTTATAAATATCTTTTAATCAACAGAAGAAACCAACCTAAGTAAATAAAACAATTAAGTCCAAAAACAAACACTTCAATTACCTACGCTTACCAAATCAAGGACCAACAACCTTAATCCTCGCTCAGATTTACAAAACAAATATCTCCAATTCGATACGCCGCATGTAACTGCACCCCAGTGAAATTAAACGCAATCTGAGCGCAATATCTTTGACGTGTGTTCCGCACGCGTGACGAATGATGACTGACGTGTGACAGCGCGCGGGTTACGAGGTAACCTCGGTCTCCCCACCCCAGGGTGACGCGTTCTGCTATATTAAATTCTTTGAAATGCGGTATGGAAATGTTAGTGGATGTTTCAAATTAATTTAATTTTGGGATGGGTTCGGGTGGGAATTGAGTGATAGAGGTGCTAATTGGTTTATTTTAGAATTATTTAGAATAATAATAGTTAATTTATGGATCCCGTTTAGTTGGAATCAGTAATAAATAGTAACCATCAACAAAAAAAAATATTCTGTGCTACTTTTCGCCCACGGATTCGTTCGCGGTTATTACCTCAACAGTACTTTTCGTTGTTCGCGTGATAATACTCGTAGTAAATTATTCTAAAGGAACATACTCCCGGGATAAAAGTATGCCATGTGCTAATCCATGTCTACCCGTGTCATCATCATCATATCAGCCGAAAGACATTCACTGTTGAACATAGGCCTCCCCCAAGCGTCGTCACAACGACCGGCCCTGTGCGTCATTCATCCATCTGATTCCCGCGACCCTGACCAAGTAATCGGTCCACCTTGTTAGAGGCCTTTCAACGCTGCGTCTTCCAGTACGTCGTCGTGGTCGGTATATGGACATAGGCCTCCCCCAAGCATCGCCACAATGACCAGTCTACCTGTGTACCAAGTTTCAATTAACCTAAAAAAAAGTTTCCTCCTTCATAGTCAAACTTTCAACCTTTTTTTCACTCCCTTAAGAGTTGTATTTTGAAGGATTCGTGCTTTTTCTCGTTTGCGTCATAACAATAACGCCTGTGGAAAAAACAGCCTTCTAGGTTTTAGAGTTGGATTGGGCATTGTTGAACCAGTCTGTCAGATCTTCTTGAACTTGAACCAGTCTGTCAGATAGTCATCACACCTTTTACCTACATCACCAAAGGTATTTTGAATTCCCACAAAAACTCATCGACATTAAAAGGAAACACTAATATAAACAGTTGATTGCGAAACCGAAATCATAAACTCGATCCAACAAATAAAAACTGCTTTGTAACTGTCCACAATAGGCATATAATCCATTTATTTCATTAACTCTATCTGATTTTACAATCTCTGTCTGTCGTGCTAATTTGTACGTTATGTTGTTTAAGTAAGGTTGGGAATGTATTGTGTGTTTGAAGAATTGTTCTATTGGGCGTCCGCGGTGTTGTAAGGATTTCAACGTTGGTTGAGCGCTAACTTGGGCTTAGTCTTAGATTTCTTAGTTTAGGAAGAGCTGGATTAAGTTGTTGACAAAGAGGTACGGTTTCTCTTTTGGCGTGGGAAATCATCAACTAACTTCTCACACTTTGGGTCGAGCGAGAGGCTTTAGGTTTATATTTTCTAAAAACCCACCTGTTTAAAAATTTGCGTTTCGCCTCGTCGTTTATACTGCGCACATCGCAGGGCTAGAACAATTTGCCTGCTGTGGTCTTCCCATCCGATTATATTTTAGGTGTCTTCAAGTTTAGAATGAATAGTTTTTTTTTCTATTTGCGGTGGGCAAAAATCATCTTATGACAACCACCGCTCTTGTGTGGAGCGGGAGATAGTGTCAGACTCTTACTGAATAAAAACCCACCCCGTTCCTTCTAGCCTCTTCGTAACGGGGCTCGATTTTCCTTTCGGATAACCCTGGCCCCAGTAGGCTTCGACCCAGCTGGGTACCTAGAATGAATAGGCACTTCACCATCAACGATTGCATCACTGCGTACCAGCGTAACATCAGGTGGGATTGCAGTCAAGCACCAGTTTGTATCAATTTAAAAAGAAAATACTGAACACCATTTAAAAGTAGGTTAGACAAGTGGATACCCCACTCAGCAAATTATTATCGTCAATCGTGTCTTGTCAGAAGGATGGTGTACCATGACATGGATAAACCAGTTGAAGTTCTGGTGTACCTACTCTGGCGACGATTCAAGTAAAAATCCAACAACTCAACAATTTAAGAAGAAACTCTTTGAACTTGCTAATGAGCACACAATTACGGAGCTCCATATCCTGACAAAAAGCCGAAAAAATCTAGGACGTAGTAATCAAGGATAAACCTCCACAATTCTCAGATAAAAAACGTCTTAATTCTTCGTCTAAGCCTATTATTACCGTATCCAGCATTAACATAATCCAAGCGTTGGCGTCCCGCCAGAACTCTAAACGCGTTTGGCTGTAGGTATTGAGATTTACTATCTGAATGGTTCCTAGGTCTGTAGCGAAGAGTTCCCGAATCGAACCGAATTGCCTGCCTTTTTTTTCCTATTTTGTTGAGAGCTAATTAGTTTCGGTCTCTTTTGAGTCTGTTCTAGGTGTGCTGGATATAGCTCTGCGGGTCAATTGACTTACGCTGACTAGGAGAAACTGGTGCCAGGGAAATTAGTGGATTTCTTTTTTTGTAACAATGTTTTTTGTGTTAATTTCTTTAATTAACCTACAAAAGTGTTGAGAAAATAGGAATTGTCATAGCAAAAACAAGGCTTTGCTATTGTATTTTCTGATAGCTACAACTTAGGGGTTTTTGAGTCTAGATTAAATAGGTTACTTCTAGACAAGCGTGCTCAATCGTCGGCCACATCATTGCTTACCATCAGGTGAGATAGTGGTCAATCGCGAGCCTATCAATCATCATCTTCCTGCCCTTATCCCGTTTTATTTGGGGTCGGCGCAACACGTTTTTTTCTTCCATTCTGTCCTGTCGCTCGTCACGCTATCACTAACTCCCTTTTCATTCATATCACTTCTCACACCATCCATCCATATTTTCTTTGACCTCCCTCACCCTCTCCATCTATCCACATGTAAATTCATAACTCTTTTAGCAACATACGTTTCATCTCTCCTCTTTACATGACCATACCAACACAAACGATTTTCTTCCAACTTTTCAGTCACTGGCGCCACTTTCAAACTTCCCCTAATATACTCATTTCTCACTTTATCCATTCTCGTCACACCACACATCCATCTCAACATTCTCATCTCCGTTACATGCAATCTTTTTTCACCCGCCTTTTTCACGCGATCGCGAGCCTATCAATAATAATAATAAAAAAAATGTAAAGTACACCCTTAATGACTTCAGCTGTAGTGTGACGGTAGATGATAATTAATTACAGATATTTGTCTACTGGCTTCCAGTTTAATTAAATGCAGCTGACTACTAGTATTTAAGATGACGTACTTGCCTATCTGACCTCCACAACCCAGTAATCAGTCGAGAACGTTACTTTTTGGTTAGACTGAAGTAATTTTTCCTGGCTTCCGTCTCCCTAATCAATATTATAGATATAACCTATAAATCAATGTTTTAATTACATTAATTTATTTCAGTAATTTTGCACACCATGTATAGTAGAACGTAAGGAACTATATTTTGACAAATATAATTTACAGTTTTTTTTTCTTTTGTATCTCACTTGCACAAAACATCGAGACCCGAAACAATTACCCGTTGGCCATATAAATATTTTTCCATGCGGGAATCAAACCCGCGACAGGCAGCGCAGCAGCCAATTGCTCAACTACTGCGCCAACCGTGCCATCTAATTTTTACATACACTGTCCCCAACCAAAGTCAGCACGTAAACACAATTTTACTTAATCGTCTAATAAAACTCAATTCTAAACGCAATTCAATAAAACCGTCATTTCACCATTTCAAACTTCATCGCTAAGCTCATCAAAAAACTATGAAACTGAAAAAGGACAAAAACGTCCGATATCGTCAATGAAAGCCGACATCAATAGCTAACACAAAGCCCTTTCTGATTTATTTCCACCGCGGTAACTAACGACTAACGCAAACCAATTACCAAGGTAATTAAAAATGACTTAACTGATGGTTAGGCCAGATAACCACACTTTAACTTTATTTGTTTAAGTCCGCGGTAACTGGAAAAAATGTGTTTTCATCTGGAGTACATTGTAGGTGCAGAGCTAGGGTAGAGAATCGTTAAAAAACTTCAGATGAGCTTTTTCAATTTTAGCTATGACCGGAGGGGTATTTATAACAATAGTAATAAACTCTTATTTCGGACTTATCTGTCTACGAGTATCTACATTATAATATTATAAAGACGTTAAGTTTTTTTTTTTGTTTGTAAGAGGTAATCTCTGAAAGTCTGGTCCGACTAAGATAAATTTTACACCGATAGAAAAGTGCTTTATTCCTGGGTGCATAAAACGTGGCTACATTTTGTGTATGCGGGCAAAAGCTAGTAGTAAAACATCCAACTTTTTTACAATATGAGTATATTAATGCAACACACAACGAAAATCTAGTTTACAATACACAATTAAACAAAAAAGAAACGCAAGAAAAACAAAATACTACACCCATTTGGTGGCGGTGAAGGGAAACTGTCTAGTGCTCACCATAAAGCGTGCCATCATCTCCAGTAGTGCAGCAGTGAAGAGTCCCAGCTATCCACAAACACACAGGCGGGGCCCAGCTGGGTCGAAGCCTACTGGGGCCAGGGTTATCTGAAAGGAAACTCGAGTCCCAGTATGAAAGCTAGAAGGAACAGGGTAGGGTTTTTAATCAGTAAGAGACACTATCCCCAGCTCCACCCAAGAGCGGGTTTTGTCATAAGATGATTTTCCCCATCGAAAAAAAAAAATCCCCAAACACGTTCAAAATACTGTTGCTACTGGTTTTATCACGACTCAGGAGTGACGTACATTGCTTCCTGGGCACATGGTCGAGGCACTCCAGAATCGTGGTAACCCCAATAATACCCTAAATAAATTTAGTGAAGAGGTTACTTCTAGGCTAGCCTGCTTTGTCAAGAGAGACAGTGTTGAAACGCAAGCTTATCTATAATAAAAGTTGGGAATCCTAGCAAAGGTGAAACTACTTGACGCCGGAACAGCTGCTCGAACTTTATCATGCGCAAGTTCGTTCGAGTATGGCGTACTGTTCTCTTTGGGACGGATATACCAGATATCAGTTTAATATGCTTGCAAAACGAGATAAGAAGATCATCAGCAATAATGCACTGGTACAGTTAAAGCTTGAAAGTCCTGAGCACTGACGTCGAGTTGCTAGTTTATCGATTTTCTACTGGTTGCATTTTGGAGAATGAGCTCTGCATAGCTTTTTCTTGCTAAGCCCGTGCCATCATCGTATGTCTTGACGTAGTGCGCCACTGGTATATAGTGGACAACCCACCTGTATGGACGAAACCTTTTGGGAACACATTCATTGTTCGTACCTCTAAAGAGTGGGATTTCCAGCCGGAGTTTGTTTTTCCTGATTACCTACAACTTGGGAATCTTTAATTCATGAATCCCCAATCGACCACCGGTGGCCGCGCATCTATTGTCTTACTATTGTGTCTCTAATTGACGGTATCTGAAGGGTTAAGTCATTGAAATCTATGACAGAACGAGCGAAACTAGACGACGTTTTTTTTCGGGTCAACGTATTGTACAGCGCCTGCAAAGCCTTTCCCCATCTACTTTACCGGTCCCAATGATCCTTTCGAAGCCTCCGTCATAATTTGCATCCTTGAATTGCAACACCTGACAGTAAATAATAAAAAACAATAAAATACATACAACTTCACTAAAGCGACTGTTCAACTAAGTACCTCCTGAAAAAGTTTCATCGTGTCTTACTTATATATTACAAAACTTTCTGACTTGGTTCTTAATATTACAGTAATTCACAGACATAATTTGTGGCAGAGTAAAATACTTCTTCAAATTAAATTAAATTCTTATCAACACTAATATTATAAAGAGGTAAAGTTTGTTTTTTGTTTGTTGGAGGTAATCTCTGAAAGTATTGGTCCGATAGTAAAATTTTTTTTACGGGGAGAAAGCTGTTGTATTCTTGAGTGACATAGGCTATGTTTTATGTACACGGGTGAAGCCGCGGGTCAAAGCTAGTTGTAAATAAACTGCTGCTTTTTCCGGTTTTAGTATTTTAATTTTATTATCAGCCTAGAGAAAAATAATTCAAATCCGATTCTCCAACATAGACCTATAGTTTCTAATTACAAACTCCGGCTGATTAATTCAATCAATCAATCAAAACGAATCAAAATTAATGTTGTTAGGCGCGCATATCATTCACAGGTCTATCATTGAGCAATCATCAATCGTTGGCACAATTAATGACGCCGTCAGATCCGCTCTTTGTTTCGCTATTTCGTAAATTAATAGTTGCCTGTCTCTTGGTCTATGCGGTACTGCGGCCCGTGGCCGAGGGATGGGACACAACGAGGATTAAAATCGAATGGTTTGTAATCGAGTAAATGCGCTCATTTGTTGATGGTACAGCTTATGTATTATCTTTTGTATAGGTATATTTTATCTGTGTGTCGTATTTTTTTTATTTGACTTACATTTGCTAGCAGTACACTGCAGACTACCCTCTTTTTAGATTTAGTTCTTATATTTCATATAAAGGTTGTCTGATAGATATTGCTGTTACCGATTGGCAGCCATTGTAGCCATAGATTTGAGTTTCTTTGAAATTGTCACTATTTTGGTGTACAAAGTTTATTCTATTCTACAGCAAATAACCTAGCGATCGAGTTCTGTCAAATGTTATGTTAGAAATATCATAGGTGTTTTATCCTTTTTTTAGGAACCGAAACAAATAATTTCAACAAATGAAAGACTTAAAATTCATAATATTTTCAGATACAAACCCATTGCAACTCAATCAAACTATAAATGGGTTACCTCGGGGATTAAACAAATATTCTGATTTAAACAAAAAAAAAAAACAAAAACGACGCTTCAAAACGAAACATAGAAAGTATGCGATTACCTACAAGATGAGACTAATTACTTTGGCATGATTTAAAAATCGATTCTTGACCATCGATTCGATTAGACTCGCTCACCGTTCTCGGGCCCGTCACTAGCTCTCATGACAAATGGCCGGCTACAGGGTGCTCCGTTATAATTCGTTTTTAACCGTCGCACGTCAGCGGCTCGCGTACCTGCCGCAATTTATATACAGGCTGTTGCATAATACGAGCGGGGTATGATTTAAATACATGTTATGGACCTATGTGATGGTGCTTATATTTTCTGCCAAGAATCAGCGTTGGCATTTAAAGTTATCGTACTGACAGATTTTAGAGGCCCCATTACTTTTTCAACCCTTTTCACATCTGCATAAGTATTGTTATTAAGGTTTCGAAATGTTTCTTTGGGATTACTGTTTACTATAGCGCAGGTGAAGCCGCTAGCAGCAGCCAGTAATAAGAATAATTTCACTTGTATTACATACTGTGAAAATTATTTGGTACTTTCTAAAAGTCGATAAAAATATTGCAAGACTATATAAATTATAGCTCTAAAAACATTTTACTGTAAAAAATGCATTTTTGGCACCCTCACTATGAAATAAAATCCATCTACAGTATCTTCATTTCCGTGCATTTACCCGGAAAGACACTTTCACCCCTCCAGGGATCAGAGTCACGTAAAAGTAACTCCCAAATAAGCTTGCAAGGCGCAAGATGCAACTCGCAGTACCCTCGGCCCGGACATACGCACGCACCCCGTATACAAAGGGCGAGTACAGGGTGATATTGAGGAATGATGGCGGGACACGCGATCGCTTCATTTGGCCGCCCGTGGGCCGCCCTGGGCCACCCGCATCCCACGCCAGAGAGAGACAAAAAATGTTGAAGGAGAAAGTGAACGCTTTTGCGTATTTTAATTATTAGTTTAGAAATTGCGTGTTATGATGTAAATTGGTAGAAAAACATTGTTTATGTTGTGGGGAATGTAATTAGTTTTGTGTGAGACCAAGTTTGTTTTTTCATTAAAAGCGTTGTAAGTACGCTTTATAACAATAAATACGTGGTTCTAGTATATTAATTGTTTAATACGTGGACAATTTTTACTGCAATTGACTCAATTCTGCCTTGACTGTTAAGACAAACTTTGCCAAACATTCAAATATAAGTACTCATCATCATCATTCACCATTCATTATGGAATTATTTGTGTACCAGCTGACCCGGAGAACTGCGTACCGCCTAACAGTCAATGAATGTCTCAATATCTTTCGATATAGTCAACCAGTTGCGATGAAATAAAGCCTAAATAATATATCAAGTTATACACGACTTTAATGTATAAAAGTTATCTACATCGATTTCATAAATTTTACGTGATGCGCACACGACTAAAAGCTTCTACAGATCTATACTAATATTATAAATGGGAAAGTGTGTGTGTCTGTTTGTCCGTCATTCACGGCAAAACGGATTGACGAATTAACGTGATTTTTAAGTGGAGATAGTTGAAGAGATGGAGAGTGACATAGGCTACTTTTTGTCTCTTTCTGACCCCCCACTTCCCAGAGAACCGTGTTACTCCGAATTCAACGTGTGCGAAACCGCGGGCAAAAGCTAGTTTATTATATTTATAAGATTAAAACGGACTGATTCTAAGAATAATATTTATTTAAGTCCTAAATAATGTAAAAGCAATTGTATTTATAAACAATTAGACCCTCGAAGGGCAGAAGCAGTCGTAGACGAAATGGATGCAATTTACAATGCATGGTTGGAGTTCAATTTGAAATTTAAAGCGGCATAGCGGCGTGGCCTAAGGGTAACGGTCGCTGAGACGGACGCTAGTTCGAATCCAGTGCTATACTACATGTGTGGGTATCACTAAGCACTTTGGATATTCATTGAATTAAGTTTTTCGATTTGATGACCGAGATCCGAGATTGGATGAACAAACTAAGATGAAATGTATCCAGATTAGGATATGGGATACCTACTGTTCACCTCGGTGTTTGGGTGCCCGTTCAATTATTTTGAGAATAGACTATGTTACAAAATGTGACTCTAATTATTGACAAGATGAAATTTCCATATTCGTTAAAGCTGCAGCGGAGGAATCAAGAAAAAGCCGTAAGAAAAGTTTAACTGTAGATTAGCGTATGGGACGGCAAAAGAAATGGTGGATTTGACGTGACAGACGCATAGAAAAGACGCAGAAAATGAATGTTGCGTAGAGCTTAAATAAATTGAGAGATTTAGATAGATAATAAATCTTGGGCCATAAAAAATTACACTAAAATAATCAATCATTAATTTAAGATAAAACATTGCCTACTTTTAAATTGGCTGACATTAATTAAGCCGCTGATTTTGAACAAACTACTTTCATATAAACGTTTATTGTGTTACATATTGTATATGAAAGCAGAAGTGAATGTGCAGAGATCCTTGATCTTTTTTTAAAAATAAGATAGGGTTTTTCTTACTGACTCGGGCAAAGCATTCCATATCCACATAAAAAATAATATTGGAATGGCTTGACACATCTAAGCTCAAGTATTCCGATAACTTTAGACATTAGTAGGTACCTGTGTGTAGGTATGTGTGTCACGAAGGAACTTGGAATGTTTGTTCTTTAAGATAAAGGGATGATAATGAAGTAAATAATCCCATCTTATTTTATTGTTTCTTAAGTTAATTTAATTTAATTCAATAATTTAATTTAATTCTATACATTAAGGCATTTTTGTAATGTAATGGAATTGTCAATTTCCATTTTAATTTCTAGTTCTGTGCTTTAGTGTAATTGTTACTGACAAAATTCTAATAGTTATTTTTCTCTTTGACATTTTATACAGTGATAATTAACTATTTTTATGTATTTTAAAATCAAATGCTTTGTGTTAATGTTGTGATTGTCCGTAAGGGTTGCATAATTTCAAAAGTGTTATAAAATGAACTTGTAAATTCTTAGTGCATGTAATGTTGGCGATTCTAATAAGTAAATAAATAAATAACTGTCCTAGCAAAAATACTTCGAGAATACCAAGTTCCAGATCGACAGCATGAGGTCATGCGCCCCAAGGACACGACTAGGCAAATTATAATTTATTTAAATATAGTCATTAAATATTCTGGCGTTGTCCGCTCGTCCTTAACAAAAGTTGTGTAAAAACAAGATGGCGACGCAAGATTTATTGCTCATGTTCTTGCCAAGAACGCTGTGTCTTGCAAGACGTCACTTATGGTTAAAGAAACTGTAAGTTATGTGAAGAATATGATTTAATTTTCGCTTACTTTGCTGTGAAGGAGAGGTAAAATAATGTTCAAAACAGCTGCTTTTTTCTATAATTAATATATTTTTTTAAAATTCTTACATATAATTATGATTACACCTACTATGTGCAACATAGTAGGTATGTTGCTCAATCCTTATCTATGCTAATATTATAATTTATTTTATGCTTTTTACTCTCTTTCTTTTTTATTTAATTTATCTATTATGCTGTAACAATTTAATTTATTCAATAAATATTTCAATGCCTAAAATAAACGATAAATAATTTATAGAAAACATAATTATAAAATTATTATATTACGATTTTGCGCGCGGCTTCACCCGCATACATAAAAGTGCCTATGTCACTCGCGACATCTTCAACAAATATCGTTAATGTACACAGAGATAAATACAAAAACTTAACAAATTATATAGGTACTAAAACCTTTCTCGAGAATCACGCTATCGAGTGGTGAAAACCGCTTCAAAATCGGTGTTGTAGTTTTTGAGTTTATCGCGAACAGACAGATAGACAGACAGACAGACGCGGCGGAGGACTTTGTTTTTATGTATTGATATAATAATATTAGTAGGAATATAGATATGAATAAATAATAACTAGGTATCCATGAAAATAACTTAAAATATTCCAGTTTAAGCTTATTATTACTCACTGCATTCGAATTTCATTGGCACAATTCAATATTTCCACTCTTATCTCCCATCCTTCAATGCCCAATATCCTTTCATTACCTCTCTACAAAACTTGTTATGACATTACACTGTATAATGGGATGAAAGTCTTGTAAAAGGGCTTTTGAGTCACGGGCATATATGCCCGACTGTGCCCGGCTTTATGCCCGCTACGTGTGCGCGACGCTGGGGTAATAGTGGACATCACTGCTAATAGGGTTACAGTTTCCATCGTCGATCGCTGAGTTGAAAAAGAGTTATAATGTACCTTGAAATACTGCGTTTTTACAAGCTTTTATTTAGTTTCACCTGTCCCGATGTTTGACTGTCATCAAATTTTGCCAATAAAATTTGACCCTTTTCCCTGTTACCGATTGAGCTGAAATTTTGCATGCACGTATGATGCCAATGCCAAATTATTATGATATGGAGCTGATCTGATGATAGAACCGGAAAGTGGCTATAGAAACTTCGTAGATAATTGACTCAAGCCCATCGAGTTTGGGCTCGTATAATTCCTCTTGACGAGTATTGATTATAAAGGTAAACCCAGCTATAAAAGCTTGCTATGAAAAAATGATTTTCAATAAAAGGAGCTTTTTTAAAAATAACCTTGTGTTAACACGTAGTTATGTATGTATTTTAGGATAAAAACTACCATTTTAAGTCTCTTGGTCCGATGATAAAGTAACAGTTAGGATTCCATGATTAAATTCAAACAAATAAATATGAAGACGGTATTCCCTAGCGTCCTTAGTGTCTGTGCGTTTGGTTAGCTGATACCGACGTGTACCGAATCGGGTACACTGGTGCCTGAGAGGTTAAGTTGCACCTGTCATGTTGTTTCTGCACCACCCTAAGGTCGACTAGAATATGTTTAAGGAACTATGTCCGCCTTTATACAATGTTTTTTTACTAATGCCTAAAGCTTTAATAAATAAATAAATTTAATAAAACATCATAATATATACCTGTTCACTAAAATTTCCTTTCAAAAACCCTTACCAAACCACCCACTAAACTTAATAGCACACTTCATAATTACCATAACGCCATTTCATACCTACAAACACACCATAAACCCAGTAATGCCTCTACACGTGACGTCACTCACACACAAAACCTCTCAAAAACCGCCGACTCTCCAGGCGTACCCGTAGGATACGCGAGTGTAACGCTTCACCGATCAAAAGAATCTTCTCATCGAGTTATCTGGTCCTTTTAAATCCTTCGGTCAAGTCTATCGTCCAATGATTTGTTGTACTATTGCGTGTGGGGTCAATATTTTAAAGGAGATCGGGGTTATGAAAATGTATGGGTTTGGTGGAAGAATATAATGATGTTGGTTTTGTGTGCTTATAGTGTGTTTGAGTATCTCTTTTATATTGACACTAGCTTTCCGCCCGCGGCTTCGCCCGCGTGGACTACAGTTTATATCGCGCGGGCAGAGACCCTTGCTCAGCAGTGGAATTATAGGTAGCCTATGTGTTATTCCAGTGTCTCTTCTACCTACCTACCAAATTTGATCTAAGTCCGTTCAGTAGTTTTTGCGTGAAAGCGTAACAGACAGACAGACAGAGTTACTTTCGCATTTATAATATTAGTAGGGATATAACCCAGTGCTATGGAATTGGTTGAAAGTGTCACCACAATCCTGGGAAGGAACACGGGTGAGTTTTAATAATAATAATAAATGAATTTATTTCTGGCTAGAAAAACATCAATCAATTCATTTTCTATAATTAATACAATGTCAGATAGACAATAACAATGTAATTTGTGTTGCATGAAGATTAAATAAATAAATAAACAATGACAGATTCAGTTCGATGCCTTATAAAATGTTGATGTTGTTGTTATGTTGTTGTATTTTTTTTGTTTTGTTATGTTTTTTTTCTTTGTGTTGCATGAAGATTAAATTAAATAAATATATGTCATGTTTAGATCAGTAAATTATTAATAATATGTCAGATACAATTTCAGATAGATTTTAACAATGTCAAATTCAGTTAAATTAATACAAGGTCAAGTTTAGATCAATAAAGGTCTGATACTTCTTTTTGCTCCACCTAGAACAGAACACAATAAGTGGTCGCAAGATAAGGTGAGACAGCCACCTTGTGTAATTTTTTTATTTTTTTTTTTAAATGTAATAATATGTTTATAATAAAGAATATTCTCTCTATTCAGAATTGGCTTATAAAAGTCCTTAAGAAAAAGACAAGACTAAGAATTTTGAGTTCAACCCTGGCTATATCTACACATGTAAAATACACAGTATCCACTTCCCATTAACACCGTTACTAAAGATAATCCCAACTACCAATCACCAATTTTCCATCACATGCCCATAGCCCCATGGAAAACCTGATCGCACGAACTGTCTCCAGTAATTGAAACGCCTGCCTTTCAAAGATAGAAGGTGTGACTTCGCTGTCCCATGATCCGCTCGTTCATTGTTTCAGGCAGTTATTACTTTGGGAACCATAGCCAACAATAGCCCACTGTAGCCCTCAATAGCCTACGATGGCCTACAATAGCCTGGCACGTTTTGATTGGACAATAAGTGCGTGCACGTAAGCCTAAGTGAAATAATTAAAGTAGCGTCGTAGCACCGTAGCACCTCTGTAGCGCGTAGCTCGTAGCAAGGCCTACGGCGTGCTACGTGGTATCGTGTATAGTTTGGTGTTTACTGCATCAATAGTTGGGGTTTGAATAAATTTGATGGGTGGTTTGGTTAATGGACGAGTGTAATTTAGGGGTATGTAGAAAGTAACAGAAATGGTTTTTAGTCCGGAAATAGACGCGAATATTTTTATTTTGTCAAAAGTAATATAAAACACATAATATATCGTTTAAGTTCATGTTGATTTGGCCGCACTGGCAAAACGGTGGTGATGTTATAGAAACACCGATTTTTGTGTTATACAAAACAATTTTTTAAAAGAAAAAAATCGTTTTAATTCAGATCCCAATATCACCCCGGCTATCTTAATTGTTTTGGTCTCGCCCACAAGTAACCAGCAAAATTATAAGTGCACTAAATAATTTGCGTAAATGTCCATATTCCAATATTTGAAGTTAATTTTTTGTTGTCATCCGTGTACCAAATCTTTTAAAAACTTGGAAAGGAGAATTACTAGCCAAATACAGAGTTTAAATTCAAGTTTTAATGTATCTTAAAGATTTTACGGTGAGAAAAATAAAATTACCTCTTCCGCTCTTGGGCGGAGCGAGAGGGTATGTCAAACTTTTACTGACTAAAATCCACTCGGTTGTTCTTTTTTTTTGCCTTGCGTTCCAGGGCCCTGGGGGTTAATTTTCATATAGCTTATGGAATGTATCTTAGGGTAACTGGTGATAATCAATGACAACTATGAGTGCTAAACTTATTATCAACGTTGATTGCCTGAACTCATTTCCAACAGGTCTTTAAATCATGACTTTGTTCACCCGATCCAAACTGGTCCTTACATACGGACCCAACATATTCCTCCCCGAAGGACCAAACAAAACCCATCGATACGCTCCAACACTACCAACTAGTTGGTATTACAAAACTTTTTACGATTTCACTTCAACTTTCAACATATGGTACCCCCATAAAAGTAACGGGTGTTTTACATAATTTACTGTAAGCCTTTGTACTTGTAGTGGCAGATTACTGGGCTACGGCGGTTTGGCCACATAAAACTATTATTTACTATAGTTTATTGGTGCAGTTTGTTATGTAAAGTTTGGTGGTTGAGCGTTATCAGCATGCTTCTTGAAACAATGTTGTTTGAAGGCGGTGTTGCTTAAGTGGTTGCCTGGTTGTTGAGTGGTCCCCAATTTCAATTTTGTGGCGAAATGCACTGTTTTAATTTTTATGATGCTAAATTGTCAGTTGGTCGGTGACGTTGTTATGGCACAGTTAATCTTTGTTACCCTCGTCGAAGTATGTAAATATTTAAGAGTTTTATATGTACAAAGAGCGAGAATTGGGCTGAGGTACTAGTTTTATTCTAACATATTTTAATGCCCACTATCGGTTGAAGGGGCCGAAAGGTACTGGAGTGGCGACCACGTACCGAAAGACACACCTTTGTTAGGCCTCTTACAAACTGAATCGACGACCTGGTGAGTATCGCAGGAATCCGATGGATGCGAGACGCACACGACTGGCGACACTTGTGGGAGCTCTATATGCAGCAGTGGAGGTCTTTCAGCTGAATTGTTAAAACTTTAAATGATTACATGAAACGTTTCTTTCTGATATCTGATTCCGACATAAGTTAAATGAAAAATAAATGATTTTTATTTTGTAAATAGGTTTTACAAAAACACTTTTACAAGTCAATTTTTTCGTCAATTTAAACTAGGTTAGGCCGGTGTTTCCTAGCTGACTACCCTGAGAAGAAACACCGAAACAACTCAGGGGTAAAACAGGGATGTTACTTTTAATCCTTCGCCATAATAGTATATAATATATAGTAACTACGTGGTATCCGCCCAAAAATATGTCGGCCTATTTTCGTTACTGCTTTCCATAAGAGATGAGATTTATAAAATTTAAATAAAATACATAGACAATACACTAATTAGTTAACCCAAAAAGCAACATCAATAAAAGTCCTGTGACATTTTGTATTAACGGCGTATACTTGACATTTCCGACCCAATGGGCCCCTAGAAAAACCTCCGCATTAAGGAAGAAACGAGAACTTGCGTGTAATGAACCGGACACAGCGGGAGCATCATCTGTCACGTCGAGCACGAACTATCGACGCATCATTAACACATCAGCCACTAATCACAACATTATCCATCTTCATCACGACAAAAAAACCCAAGCGTGAAGATATCCTCTTATCCTGTCTCACAGTGAATGGGTTCATTATGAGCCGTCCGGGAGTGCAGGAAAAAATAGAGTACATCAGCCAGTTATCATCCCGCGCGAATTGTAAAAGTCAACACAGGAAAATGGGGTAAATGTTCTGTTCCATCCTGTTTTACCTCTGTTTTTCTTTCCTTAAGTGGCTCACCCGAGAAAAATAAGGAAAAAAAGCCTCATAAATACAGGGTTACTGTTAAAAGATTAAAAATGATCACACTATGGCAATGACCGTAGCATTGCAATTGACCGCATCGCACCACGTGCGAAACGGAACTTCCTAACCCCATCTCTGTCGCACATACACAATTTCCCGCTTCCTTGTTGTCTGCGTCCCTCTCGGTCACGGAAAACTGTAAGGGCTGATTCCGTTGCTTCAGTTTACGTCGCGTAGTTGCGACGAGCGGTCGTGTGAGGGGTGGCGATTTTATTCCTTCGTGTTGCTCTCGCGAAGTATTTGCATAGTGAAGTGCGTAAGTTTGGAAACTGTAGAGATATTTGAAACTTAATATTTTTATTTAATTGGAAAATTGTTTAAGTTGCAACGACTGTGTAGTGGTGTTGTTTATGGATGTCAAATTATTTATTATTATTGTGTTTATGTAATAAGTGATGTGAAGTGACTCAGTTTAGTTGTAAGTGATTTGTTTTAGTAAGTATCAAAGTTTTTGAATATTTTTTAACATTACAGTTCTTTTTCTTCTTTTGTGTAATATTTAAACTCCTATTTCCTGTGTACTTATTTATATAACGCCTGTATTGGATATAGTTACACCTACGAAATTGACGATTTATGAAATTCCACATTTTAAACTTCGGATTTACTAGGATTTTTCAGTTTAAATAAACTTTATATTTATGGCGAGTTATTCTTTTTCAAAATTTGTTATCCATTTTTTATTTAGTCTTTTACTTTTTTGTCGCCATATTTATAACGCTAAAACTAAAAATGCAAAATGTTGGTCTATGTCCATGTCGTCATAAGTGGGCGTTTTTCTGCTGAAATGATATGATCTAAAAATAAATGTATTTTTGCTTATTATGAGTTCCAACATAGGAACAAGGCGTTTCAAAAGGTACACAATATCATCTAACTAATATAATAAAGAGGTAAAGTTTGTTTTTTTGTTTGTAGGAGGTAATCTCTGGAAGTACTGGTCCGATTGCTAATTTTTTTTCACCGTTAGAAAGCAGCTCTATTCTTGAGTGACATAGAGTATATTTTATGTACGTGGACGAAGTCGCGGGCAAAAGCTAGTGAAGTATATAATACTACTTCTTACTAACGAACAAACTATGTAATATTAGTTTCATAGCTTTCATTTAGGAATTTTATACGGTAACTGCAGAGAAAAAAATTATTTATGAAGAATATTACCCAAATGAATGCGATTTTAACAAAACTGCAAACCTACATAATAATATATAAGTATCTTTTGAGATTATTGTTTTCCACGGTAAAACTTAAATTCCAAAAATGTGTTTTCTTAGATTTTATTTAATAATGGATGTTGTATACCAATCGAATATGAATCTCAACATGTCTGAAAACAAAGCAAATAAATACAAGAATTTCCATGTATAAACTTGTTGGAGCCAGGGTTATCCGAAAGGGAGCTCGAGCCCCGGTATGAAGGCTAGAAGGAACGTGGTGGGTGTTTAGTCAGTAAGAGTCTGACGCTATCTTCCGCTCCGCCCAAGAGTGAGGGTTGTCATTGGATGATTTTCCCCACCATAAAAAAATGTATAAACTTGTAATATGAACGAATTAGAGATGACCCACTGCGTCTTCGACCGTGAACCGAAGTAAGGTGCTCATATTCAATTTGTTTTTGTAGTCGTATTTCCCTTGTTAGGTATAAAACACTTTTGGTCCTTAGGTTATCAGTATTTTCTTTGATCCTTCAGAACTGGTCCTTCCGTTTATCATCGTACTAGTTTCTGCCAGTGGCTTCGCCCGCAAGAGTAGTTTCTTCATAGAAACTTTAGAATCCTGTTTCATCCCTTTAGGGGCAAAATTTCAGAAAATCCTTTTTTAGTTATCGCCTCCATCATTAAAGGCAGTTTTGGCCTGCTGTCAGTCAGAAACACTTGTCATATGTACTTCTGATATTTTATTAGTCCTTCAATCAATATTATTTTCCGATGTTATTTTATTGTTTGAGTGTCATAATTTGAGCTGATGGAAGATTACTTTAGGATAGGAAGCCTCCACCAGTCAGCTTATTCTTAAAAACCAACTGCTATAAAAAAATATTGCCTGTTAAACTAGTTTTAGAGAGTGTGACATTTTGGTGGCTGAGCTAATGTAGTGGGAACTACTGATGATAAAAATTATTAATGGAGACAAAGGTTTAGCTGAGTATTTAAAAAAAAAAATCTTTCCAGAAAAGATTCTTACTATCGTCGTATTCGTACAAGATTTAAATTTTTAATATACTTATCATATACAGTGATACCTGATCATATTAGTGGGAAATTCTAATTGAATTATTTAGTTTGCGGATGACCGATATTTACATAAACACAAAAAACCAACGTTTATAAAAATAAAAATAAAACTACACTCTTCTACGGTAATGAACTGTACATTCTTCCACATCATATTCTAGTCTTATGTGAGGCCAACCTAAGACTGAAAAACCAGGCTGATGTCGGCTTAACTTAACATACGGTGACAAGAGCATGTGTGCTAATGACCGCGGTATTGCTCACACAATTCCTCACAGTATTAGGCAGTACGTGCTGGACGTACTGATCGTGTCCTTGACAGTACAGTCTTTGTTGAGGAACCCACGACATGTGGCGCGGTGGTGCCTATCGTTTTTAAAGGGATAGATAGATAATGCTGTCGAGTGCACCCATAATCTAGAATGATCAGAGAGAGATGAAGTCATTTGATGATTTTTCACATAAAAAGCCCATGTTGACAAACTGCAGGGCAATTATAGGCTCTATTCTTTCAAACTTCGTAAAGTATCTTATGTCCGATTCTTAATGAATTCAGGTCTTCCTGCCATCTTTTTCGTGGTCTGACGCGGCTCGCTGTCATTGTGTATGTACTTGTATTTGTATATGTATGTTGGGAGCCATGGACCATTTCGCGGAGGGTACCAGGGTTTTTTTTTTTTCAGGGTTCGCGAAGTAATTTGTCCTATATCTAGCGACCTCTCGACAACTTAGAAGCAGATGAGCTGCTGCCTTGTCCTTCTGCATTCTGCTGTGTACTTAATAGGGCATTATAATTAATCATCATCATCATCATTTTAACTGAAGGACGTCCACTGTTGGACATAGGCCTCCCCTAAGTGTCTCCACAATTAATGGTCTTGTGTGTGTTGCATCCGCCGCATTTCCGGGACTCTCCAGGTTATCAGTCCACCTTGTTGGAGGCCATCCAACGCTGCTTCTATAATCCACACAATATAATATTATTTTTAATACACTTGCTCATAAAGTGACTCTTATTGCTCTACACTTACGTATATAATGGCACTTGTTACCAAACTGTGTAATTTTGTTTACCATTACGTACTAGTGCTGTAATGTAGTTAAAATCTTTTTGTTCAACCTCTTCCCGGCTATAATTGTATTACATTATACGAGTAGTATCAGGATGGGCGCGTGTCGTCCTCCACGGGGAAAAAAAATGGCCGCGCGTATCTATCAAAACAGATTTTTACCGCCACAAAAGTTTACTAGTTTTACAGTTATTTTCTTCACAAGTATTTTGAAAAACATCGTTTGATACACGTGAGTAATTAATTATTGCTGTTCTCGGCTCTCTTAAGACCCTCGCCACGGCTCGGGTCTAAATACCGCCTCGACGGTAATCACTAAAATTACACACTTATATCATATTGTACTATTATGCTCACAATTCTGTGGTGTACGTTACATACATAGACAGCAACTATCTAATACATAAATAAACATTAGTTATCGCAGAAGCGTATACTTTTAACAATTTATTATTAAAGCCTAAGTTCCGCAGACATTTTCCTTCGCGGCGCGGCGATGGTGATAAATTTCGTTCAGAAATTTATGAATAGTGCACATAGTTCTAGCTCAAACTAGGGTTTTATTAACAAAATTGTTATTTTAATTCCTTATTTATTTAGATGAATGTTTGTATTTCATTCATTCAAGTTATGCTCGCTATCCAGAAAGTAATTTTGAAAGGAATTCGATTTTAGAAACGAACTTAATTTGGTTTAGGCATTTTTTTTTTTGAGTTATATCTTAGTTGTTTTGAGATTATCTAGTCTTAGAGCACTCGCCAGGGTTATTCAAAGAAGTCGACGTGGCCAACTGAAGGAAGATTGTTGCGTTTTAGTCAGTAAAAGTCTGACGCCCCCTCATACTCTACCCAGAAGTCGATAGTAGAGAAATTCTCTTGGGATTTAATTGATTGATTCCTCGCCTGCATAAATGGTGTTAGTTTTGTTACTACTTTTAAATTATTTATCTTTACCTAGAGTATGCTAAAATTATTACTTAAACGTCCTTACTTATAATGTAAAGATGATCTGGTTAGTAATAAAAACATTGAACAATGATTATTCTCAATTCTAGTTAGTTGTAATCTAACTGAAGATTCTTACTAAGGGCGCTTTCAATTTAGACGTTTAATGTCGGATCACTTCCGCACGTTTACCGTGCGCTGCTGCAGCTCGTTGCAGTACATTACCAGTCCGACAACAAGCGGCTAAATTAAAAACGTAGGTGTAGTGATGCGCTATTCAACACCGAATTGACGTGGTGCTTGTGACGTTGCCGTCCTGTTGTCGACCGTTCGCCACACGGTTGCCGCACCACGCGCTAAGTATGATAAATACGATTGCTATTACGCAGTAGGACTAACGGGAAACGTGGACACTTACAATGGGCCTCATAAGAAGACTCAAAGTCACCCAAAGGGTGATGGATAGGGCTATGCTCGGAGTTTCCTTGCGTGAGAAATGAAGATATCCGCAAGAGAACCAAGGTTACCGACATAGCTCGAAGAGTCGCCAAACTTAAGCGGCACATTGCACGCAAAATCGGAAGATGCAGCGTTGGAAGACCTCCAACAAGGTGGACTGATGACCTGGTCAGAGTCGCGGGAATAAGATGAGATAAGTATGTTTATCAGTTGTCTAGTACCCATAACACAAGCTCTGCTTAGCTTGGGACTAGACGGCGTTGTGTGATAGTTGTGGAATATTATTATTATTATTATTATTATTATTATTAAAGGACCGGTCATTGTGGTGACGCTTGGGGGAGGCCTATGTCCAACAGTGGATGTCTTTCGGCTGATGAGATGATGATGAGTAGGACTAACGCACCGAATCCGCACCGCAGCAGGCCGTCAAAAGACGCATAAACTGAAAGCGCCCTTAACTTCCTACGTCACGTGGGTTTAGTTTCCAGCCGAGCAGTCGTATCGTTCCAACCGTCTCGCTCCTCATTCCCTCAGGGTCTGTCAGAGTTACAGTGTGTGAGCGCGGTACCCACGGCTTCCTTTCAACGACTGACATTGACATTGTCACAAATCCCTACGGTGACATGTCTTCGTCATTTATTGCTCTTGGCTTGAACTTTGAACTATATGTTTTCATATTATTTTAGGGTGGTATCAGAAATGAATTTATAAGTTGTACTTGTAATCAATTTGCCTAGATTTCAGTATAACATAAAAGATCATGTGTTTTTCACATTTCCTCATGCAATTAGATAAAGGAAAGTAAAATATAAGTATACATTTATTTATTTCAGGCTTAGATTACTTTTAAGGGTTTAAAAAAACACGTATATCCTAGAAAAAAAATTGGGAAATTTTATTTTTTTATCTAAACTTCGTGTACAGTAGTGGTATATAGGCGGACTTAATGTAACAAGTCATTCCTTACCAGTCAACCTTTGGGTTAAAAAAACAACACAAATTTTCGAGTAAATCACGGAATTATCGAATGCTATGTAACAGAGTTTTCAAGCGTTAGCTCTCTTTTTGCGTTGCCTCTTCATCAAACAACGCGTTGGATTGCGTTATATAAAGCAATAAACTATTACCACTATGCTCGACGTTGACGACACTGGAAAAAAATCCTAGTAAGTACGTTTTATAGTTTCTAACTACCCTTAAGAGCAAAAGGCGTAAAGTAAGTATATGTCATCACACATCAATATACTAACCATGATGATTGAGACTTTCATCGTTCATTAAAACAGTCAAGTCCTTTGTTTTCATTCAGGCTCACTCATGATGATTTGGCAGTCCACCGTCAGTTACGGAAATGCTTTAATCATAATTCTGCAGCAACCCTCAGAGAACAGCACGCAGATAGTAACATATGCTCGATGAATACAAAATAGCTTCCAACTCGACGGTACTTCGGCTCCCGTTATTTGATACAGAAGCCATATCGCCAGACTGTATTATTTCCCGTCGACTGCCAACTCTGCACCCTCCAGTAATTATAATAATTTGTATGCACTTATCTGCACGTCACCTTTTTAAAGTATGTTATGGTATTTTTGGCAAAGGGGGTCTGTCTGTTACATACCCCCAGTATGTTGGCACTGTCGTATCGTGTTATGACGTCATTATTTTGGTAATAAGCCAATACCTGTGTTATTGGCAGCTTGTGTTTCTTAGCCTACATTTACAAGCTAAACTAAAGCTGTATTTGAGGTAAACTGTTACATTTTGGAAATATTGATGGTGGTGTGTTGTCTCTCTTTGAAAGCAAGTTGAAGAAGCCCAGGAATAGAATTTCCTGCCAGAGTCTGATTTTTTTATAGCTATAACCTGACTACTACTAAATTACTACTTCTAGGCTACTTTTAAACTCCTTCTAGGCTAGTATCAGGCAATCGCTATGGTGTCAATAATAGTAATAAAAAGTTTTGTGGCATGTATTTCACGAATTTATCCTGCCGCCGTAGTATGTAATGTATTACATTAACCAATCATCAAAGTCGGTCAAAGAAATCACTAAAATCTTCCAAACTGTGACCCGGGTATCACAATAAGTAACTTCTCAAACTTTCTTATCTAACTGCTCTGCCAAGATTATTTAATATAAAATGATTTGATCAGTAAGATGTTGACAATGAAATATATATCAGTAGAGACTTTTGTGTTGAATTGTGTTAAGGAACAATTTTTTTTTACGCCATCTACTCTTGGCACAAGCTTTGCTTAATTTGGATTAAGCAGAGCTTGTGCTATGAGTACTAAACAACTGATAAACATATATATTCTTAAATACATATTAAAGATAATTTATATTTATATCGACCTTTCAATATCATGAGTGAAACTCCCCACTATCATACCACACAATAATAACAGTATCAAACACAATAGGCACCTGAAGAAGCCCCACAAGTCATTGTAAAGTCATGTTAACTCCGAACTTATTGACTTGTATTAATAAAACAATAAGGCTTATTACCCACAACCCTACGGCTAGAGGGGCGCATCGCACGCACGTCTTCCACTCGATTACTTTGTATCGATTAGCTGCACGCATTAAGGATCGATTATTTTTGGGATAGCGTGACGTGTGGTTTTAAGAGACGTTCCTAGTAATTTTCGTGGTTGACGTGTGTATGTGTGTGTGTGTGTTATTTAGGAATAATCCATTAACGCTTATGTATTCCATATTATTTATTTAGGGCAGGAAATCATAGCAAGTGGTAAATCAAAAACATAGAGTTATTTAAAACTAGCTGCTCCCAGCGGCTTCGCCTGCGTGATAGCAGAAACATCAGATAGCAGAACATATTTCCGGGAAAAGTACTCGTTTTTTGGAAACAGTGCGTGCAGATTAATAATAAAGATAGGTAAATATTGATCTCCCCAAGAACTGTCAAATAGAAAATATTCATGATCAGTCAGTTTGTCTTTGCTTAACTGAGAAGAAGACGTTACTGTATATTCGTGTTTAATTAGCCTAGGAGTTTGGTTTGCTGGCTAATTTAACTAGATGGCTGCGACATTTACATTTATTTTTGACATACTTCCGGAGTGACTGTCTGTACGGGTGGTTAGAAACCTGAAAGTCTAAGAAAACCGTATTACCCAATTACTGGGTTGTGAAAGTCATATACACAATACACAGTCATTCTACACGAACTCTACAGCATTCAGCTGGTTCCAGTTTCACTGAAGGCCATGTGGTCGGCATCCAGTTAAAGTTGGAAAAATGCTGGGCGAATTGATTGATGCGTGATGTTTCTACACCCTCGTAGGCTAGTATGGTCTAGTACCATCTATAATGCCACATAGGAACTAACATTAAAAGTCCTGCATGGCGGTATTAATTTGAACGCACACTTATCCAAGCCGAACGCGTCGAATGAATCGTGATTCGGACGATTCGACGCGTTCGGCTTGGATAAAAATGCATCAAGCAGAGTAGAGTTCTCAGCACTATTAAAACAATTAACGTTTTGTATCCAATAGGTCCACAAGAACCTTACTACCCCCTTTTTTAAGTTCTTATATTCTATCCCAAGGTTGTCTGGAAGATATCGCTGTCAGCGATTAGACCGCAATTGTACCCATAGATTTAAGTTCTGTGAAATTGTTACCATTTCGGTGTACAATAAAGTTTATTCTATTCTAACCTTAGTTTAGTGCCTAGTGTTAAATATAAATGTAGGCTATAATGAAGCTGCCATAGTCGAATAACGGGTAAGCTTCAAAAATAAATGAAAGAATAAAAAAGCCGGAAATTAATTAACAGAAAGAAGCTTAAAGGAGACAAAACATCCGTCTGGTCGGAGAATCCTTTCTTATCAACGGAGATATGTGGGACTTTATACGAGTACCTCTAAAATAGAAAGAATTACTCACATCAACTCGCCATAATATAATAATAATAAAATTTATTTCAAAATTACTTCCATATATTGTTAGTAACAAAGTTCTTAGCCTAGTGTTAGTAAAGGATATTTTTTTTTAATAATAATATCGAAAAACATATTAGGCGCTTGGTCTTGCGTGTAGACCTATCAAGTGCGCCATCAGTACAGAGTCCCATCGGTCGGCGCACGCGGTCAGGATGGCGCTGGGGCCACCGCGTACCCGCGCCATTAAAGACGCACGTCGCTTTCGTATGACAGCGTGAAAGCCGTCGTACAGTACCGCGGCAGCCCCATCAGCACCCTGAACGCGTTATTATATTGCACGCGCAGGGCGTCGTATGTCCTCCGCGTGTATTTGGCCCACAAACTGCACGTATAAAAGGTCTGGCAGAAAGCTCTAAATAAAGTGACCTTCACTTGCTCAGTACACCGTGCGAATCTGCGAGCCAACATAATATAGAAATAATCCTTTAACCAAGACCAGATATAAACAAGATAAAGAAGACAGCACCCTCAGTACTGCCGCCCCTAGGGGACCAGGGGTGCAATCAGTCAACTACACGTAGTCGACTGCGTTCGTCTTCCACTCGATCGCTTCGTATCGATTATAGTGTCGCACGCGTGCTAAATATCGATTGTGTTGAGAATAGGTGAGCGATGGCGGGAAATGTGGTCACGGGAACGTGAGACGTGGGGTTCGGGGTTTTGGTGTATGGCGTGAGAAACCTGTTTATTTATTAAAACGCTAGAAGTATCACAAAAGTACAAAGGTGGACTTAATGTCTTAGGTATCTAATATTCTTTACCTATAAACTATGGATGGTATATTATTAAATATGGAAAAAAGTATTATTAAGAAAACAAATGGATACGAAAGAATAAGTATAATATACTTAAAATAAAGATACATACATTTTTAATATAATACCTAAATTTAAATATATTTATATCAAGTAAAGGCAAACCGGTCGTTGTGGCGACGTTTGGGTGACACAAAGGCTGGGTTTAAGTCAGTAAAAGTCTGAAGTTATTTTAAGATTTCACGTAATTAAAAAATTACTTATTGACTCTCTTTCAAGACATTATCTTTCACACTATTAATCATTTTGTTTTGGTCTTTCCTTCCCTTTTTATAAACAAAAGAATACAATTAAAAAAACATTGACGGTATTAAATGTCGTCTTAATGAAATGTCCCAAGATGCCCATTTTGACCTAGATCCTACGTCATAATTGGCGTCTAGGGACGAAATGTCTCTTTAGGTCCTAGAAGACATTTAGTTTCTTTTGTAATAACAATGTCTTCACCCAAATTACCTCCCCAGAGCGCCCTATTAAAATACCCTAAGGTTAAACATCTATCAATACTGTACAGTACTCGGTGATGGATAGTTTTCCCTTCACATTGTCTTGTATTTAGAGTAAGTACTAATAATTAATCGCGTGTCAGTCAGTGTGGTCGTCGCTTTTAATAATTGAGTGAACGCTCCGAGAGCGGTTGTCTATGGTACAAGGACGGATTTCGAATAAGGAACGGTTAAGGTTAAAAGGACCACGGTTTGATGGCTCGGACAAGATTGGTCCTTTGATATTAAAAAGAAATTTCAAAGGAGTATAACAGAATAATTTACTTAGTTGAGTTTTATATAGGGCGAGGTTTTAATTCATTTACAAGGTTAGGGATTGGACGAACTAAGAAATACAATTAACTTTTACTATCAAATCCTATGATTGCAAGACGCAGAGGATGGGTCGTTGTGGCAACAATTAGGGGAGTTATAGAGCTGGATATAGATCCAGCTATTCATGATTGTAATAATAATGTAATTGGCTGTTAATTACATTTTGAAAAAACTTGAAAAATTTTTAACTGATGTAGAGGTCCAGTACAGATTTTTTTTAGGAATTTACATACAGCGGTCTTCTCGTCCGATTATAATTTTGATGTCTTCAAGGCTAGATTGAATAGGTTCTTAATAAACTAGTGCGTTTCACAATCACAATTGCGTCATTGCTTACCATCAGGTGAGGAAAAAAGGATTACCTATAATAGAACAAATCGTACATAACCTTGAATACTTTTTTCTCCGTAAAGATTGCCAATGTCACCTAATTTATTCTAAGTCAATTTAAAGTTTAAAGTTATTATCAATAAAACATAATTTACTCACCGATGTCATTATTGATTTCAGTAGTCAAGGAGCCAAACCACATTTAGGAAACCATAATCCTACATAGTCTGTATAATCCTGTAGCTCGCACACACGAGTCCAAGCAGTACATGATCGAGATAGGGGTAGGAATGCGCACCCATCATTCCTTAGAAACCTCTCCGAATATTTCGCCTGAGATATTAATAATATCGATTAGGATAACTCCATCGGTAGAATTAGGATTTTGTCTCTTTCCCACGCCCGGGAAATACTATAAACGCATTTGTGAATGGATAGATGGACTTACTGAAGTTGTGTGTTATTTGAGAATGTGGGGCTCCTGTACTATTTAAAGGCAGGTGTATTTTATGACCGGTTCGCAGTTAAGGTATTACTTCCCGATGGGTTTTGCTCAATTGAACCAATTGTAAAATAAAGATTGATTATAGATTGAGAAATTTTCATTTTATAATGTAACTTGCTGTTTTCAGCGGCTTCAACTACGTAGTAGAAAATTATTCCCGCGTATAAAGTATCCTATGTGCCAAATTTCATACAAATCCGTTCAGCCAATCAAACGTTAAGAAGTAACAAACATACATAGATACATACACTCACAAACTTTCGCCTTTATAATATCACTAACTGTCCCCTACAGTTATATCTTTGTGGACTACTCCACTCCCTTGAGTCATAACGTGATGTTACATAGCTTATAGTTTTCTCGATAAATGGGCTATTGAATATTATTTTTTTTTTAAATTCCAACCAGAAACATACAGACACATAAACAATATATTGATAGTAAAAATGTAAGTGTGATGTGTATAAAAATCCTTACTTAATATTATAAAAGCGAAAGTGAGTTTGTTTGTTTGTTTGTTACGTCTTCACGCCTAAATGGCAAAACCGATTTTGATTAAACTTGGTACACGGATAGACCATGTACTGGAATAGGACATAAGATACTTTTTATCCCGGAAGTATGTTCTCTTGGGATAATTTACTGCTATCACTCGGGCGAAGCCGCTGGGAACAGCTAGTTATTAAATAAATTAGTAAGATAAATAATTTTTAATATTACTAGGACTAAACAGCGTAACACACATACCATTATTATTTTACTTTCGCCTCTCACGTCCACAAAAAATCCAACAAAAGCATAAAATAACTAAAACAAAAAGAGTATTCCCCGCCGTCATATCACAACAGTTCTTCGCATTGCATATAATTGTAAGCGAGCCATAAATAAAACAAACGAAACACCTAATTAAGCGGCGCATAAATTGGCCAGTTCAACATGAAAAATGACGGTCTTCTAAAGGGTTGCCAGCGCCGTCTGTAGTGTTGCCAAGAATTATTTGAAAGTTTTTTGGGACTGGCGTTTAACTTATCTATGGTCTTTTATCTATCCATCTCTTTTCAAAGTGGTTTTTAGTATCTATGTTATGAGATGAATACTTAGATTATAATTTAGGTGTCTTCAAGGCTAGATTGAATAGGCTCTTAATAAACGAGTGCGCTTCTTCATGACGTACGGTGTGTATCTACCCTTACGTTGTTGAAACTCCTACGGTCTGGACTAAGTATTTTGCTTCGTCGTTTATACCGGGTACATCGAAGGACTGGAACAATTTTCCTGCTGCCGTGCTGCGGTCTTCTCGACCGATGATAATTTGGGTGTCTTCAAAGCTAAAGTGAAAAGATTCTTAATAAACTAGTGTGCTTCACCATCATGGATTGCGTCACTGCTTACCATCAGGTGGGATCTGTTTTACTAGTTCATAATAATTAAAAATATTCAAACTGTTTCTTGCACGTTCTCGTTCTTTATAGAGATATACGCTAAATTACACGTTTCAATTTAACTTCACTTTTTTGACTGACCGGCATTTTAATAAATTAAAAGTTTGGTTTATTTGAAATGAATGTTCATGATTGATTTGATTTGTGGCTTATCAACTGTGTGGTTAATACGTGTATCGATAAAAACCCACATATTTCGTCAATTTAGTAACTTCAATTTATAGAAATCTGATAGAAATGGATTAAAAGATTAATAAGATTTAAAAATATGTACCTTAAAGAATTGCTAGTAAAAAAAAAACTCTATACTAGATTTTTTAAATAATAATATAATAATATTCCACAACTATCACACAACGCCGTCTAGCCCCAAGCTAAGCAGAGCTTGTGTTATGGGTACTAGACAACTGATAAACATACTTATATATTTCTAAATACATACATATTATAGATAAATTACACCAGACACAGAACAAATGATCATGCTCATCACTTTAACATTTGTCCTGAGTCCAAAAAAAAATCTATCTATCTATGCTAAGCCCTTTAAATCAGGGTATAGTCAGGGTTTTGACGTAAAAGAGACGTAATATTTTTTGCACGGTATCTCGTGAGAACTTTAAAACAATATAAGTTTTTTGCATACCACTTGTGAAATCCAGAAAAGTAGAATACATTATGGTAACACTACACACAGGGTTGCCATCGCAAAAAACACAAAACGTCCTCGTCACACGCTCGTTGTGATTTGGTGAAATTAGCGCGTCAGCATTTGTTTCTGGTTTCGTTTGTTTTCCAAGAATGGTGCCTTGTTAGGGACGCGCTCTTTCACGGTGTAGCTTTCATACGAGCTGGACAATTGTTTTTGATGCGATATGAATATTTTGTACCGTGTACTAGCTTCTGACGTTTTATAAGTGCTCATGTAGGCCTATGTGAAATAAAATATTTTGACTTTGTTATATTTTTGTAGTAGAGTTTTTATATTAGGGTAAATAGAAACATTTTTTTTTAAATTTTGGTGGCGAGACTTTTTCTTAGTAACGGTTTCGCCACCAAAATTGAAAAAAAAAATGTTCACCGGAATATATTTTTTTTTTCAATAATGGATAAGAATTGGTTCAAGTGAAGTCCCAAAATAAAAACTAGCTTACAATAAACGACTGCATGACTGTTTACCACCAGGTGGGATCGCAGTCTAGTACTAGTTTACATATATCGTGAAAAAAAGCTGATCGTAATTAATATCTATGGGAGCTGATACAGTGCAGTTTTATTATTTGGAATTGTCTGTGACTTTTAAAAAAAAGTTGTTAATTTTCAAAGTTGTTTAACAGAATTAGTCTTTAAAATATAGTCACTAATTTTGTTATGAATACCCTCTAGGATCTATAAGTATATTAGGATCTACAGGGTATAACGTTGAAAATTTTGAAATCTTTTTGGACATTTGTTGTGATTGTTGTACATTACTAAATCATCATCTGTCTCGTCTTCTCCAATTTATGAGTAGGTGGCGGCATCAGCTTAAAAAAACCTAGTGGGTGACACATTATTCTTTGCTTAGACTGGTTTTTAGATTTTCATGCTTCTGACGACCCATAACTACTATCAAAGGCATCAAAATAACCAAAAATAAGGTAAAAGCCAGGCAAGTGCAAGTCGGCCTTGCGCACTGAGGGTTCCGTACAAACTTACCTATGAAAAAAGTTTCAAGGGACTTCGGACCTGAGTTGGTTTTAATTTCAACTCGATAGGTACCTCTACGCGTTCTCGAGATAAAGGGTCTTGACAGATAGACAAACTGGCAACAAAATGATCTATGAGGGTTCCGTTGTTTCCCAGTGAGGTTCGGAACCCTAAAAATGTCAAGGTCGAACATCTACAATCATACCCAAATCCGTTTGCATACCTCAAAAATATTCAATAAAATCTAACAAAACTAGATATTAGAGCCGGAATGCGACCGTACCGTATCCAAAAATATCACTCCGGTAAAGTGATAGAGGTGGCATCCGGTACGCGCCCATCTCCGGCTTACCCGACGTGGCGGAGAGAGGGTTGTGTGTGGATAGATTGTGTGATAGTGGTGGGTAGTGTAGGGGGGAGGCTAGGTGGGAAGGTGGCTGTTATTTTGGGTGAATGGTCGTAAGGAAACAGAAAGTGATCGTATTTGACTAGTCTAGATCTTTTAGTCTTTATATTTTTACTGATTGAAAAAATAGAGTGACAACATTAAGAGCCTTTTTCACCACCTATGATTAAGTTTCGATTAACACATTTGGCAGATTATTTTATAGAAATTCTGTTCCATTTTTTAATTTATTTGGGAAGTAGACGCTATTCGGGCATTGTGAAACAGGCCCTAAGAGACGGTTGCAGTCACAGAGTATTTTGTAGATACTGGCCTGGATCTATGTCGACTTCGCGGCCCCTTAACAGTGATTTTATTTTTATTAAAAAAAATGGCTATTCAACATTTTTGGTTTTTCCAGACCCTTTTCAAAGCTTCATTATTTTATTTAACTTTAACATATTTCCGTGACGTTATTTCGTAGATATTTAACATGTTCATCAATCATCCAATGACAACCCCCGCTCTTGGGGGGAGCGGGAGATAGTGTCAGACCCTTACTGACTAAAAACCTACCCCGTTCCTTCTAGCCTCTTCATACCGGGGCTCGAGCCTACTAGGCCAGGGTTACGCTGCTACGTAGTAGTTGGTCATATGGTCAAATTTAACTAAATAATTTTTCGTGGTGTTCTTTTTTATATTTGAAGACTTCCAGAGGATAATAAAAATTTAAAACTATTGCAACCTAGGCGAGGTTTGCAACCTAAGGATGCGCAATCTGATTTCTGATTTTAAATACTGAATGAACCATGCACAAACAACAAGAGAATGTACTTGGCCCAAAAATATTCGGAGAAATGAGTTGTAATTTAAACTGGAATAAAATTGGAACTATTGAAAATGCAGAAAATGATATCTGAAGCGCTTCTGTCTGCAAATAATGACAACCTACAATAACCAATCAATGTGCTTCTGCAATATACGTCATTATAGCAATTTTCTGTGACCCAATATTCTGAAACCAACGTTTTGCAGTGTACAGAATAATATGAGCCGATTTAATGTATCACTGACTTATCTCTATATCCTTTTTAAAGCCGGAACCATACCATATGGGCCATAACCCTCACAAAACCCCATCATATTGCTACATATAGTCCATATTATAGGGACAAAAACCCATAGTCCACAGTACGTCGCGAGGGTCACTTGTAATAGTTTCCGGTCCGGCGCACGACCCTATTGCGTCACTTCCGGCCGGACAACGACCTTCCAGATGACGGTAATCCATTGGCTAACAGTTAATTGAAAGTATTTCCCAATCAATTGGTTCGTTAATTGAATCAAAGATTGGTGTGAGATCAATTAATTGATAACATATTTCTTTGCGTTTTCTGGTTCGTTTACGTGAAATATGGTTATGGGTTCTGATTCTAGGAGTTATGGTCAACTTAAAGGAGTGATTGTTTTCCTTCTACTTAAAAGTATCCTCTCCAACGCAGTATTTTTTAAAGCCCTACAGGACCTTGTTTTTTCTAATGACATCTCCCGCTCTTGGGCGAAGCACGAGGGCGTGACAGACTGAAAATTCACTTCTTTTCTTTCGTTGAAGAGTCCTATAGGAGCTAGTCACGAGTTTTATAATGCGCAAAACTATATGATCCACTGCAGCCAACAGAATCGGAAAAATGTCTGATGTAATTCTTCTGGATAAATGATAGTGTGTTCAAAAAACACAATAGAGCTGATTTAGTACGGTAATTAGAAAAAATTAAGAAGATGCCGCCAAAAATTATTTTTATCGATAAAATAGTCTGCCAGTTTATTCTACAAGCAACTTTATACCGATGTCGGTCATCGTCGTGTGTTAATTTTGATATAAAATCTATATATTAGTAAAATCCTTACTAATATTATAAAAGCGAAAGTGAGTTTGTTTGTTTGTTTGTTACGTCTTCACGCCTAAATGGCAAAAGCGATTCTGATGAAACTTGGTACACGGGTAGACCATGTCCTGGAATAGGACATAGGATACTTTTTATCCCGGAAGTATGTTCCCTTGGGATAAGTTTCTGCTATCACGCGAGCGAAGCCGCTGGGAGCAGCTAGTGTTCCATATTTGCGAAGCATTGTATCTTTACGCATCTCTTTCTTTTATATGTATGTAGGTCGAGAGTGGTCGCGCTTTAGGTCCAATAGTCCTCTAAAACCACGTTAGTTTTTCAGAAATTGAGGTAGTGTTTGTGAAAATCTAATATTAAAAACCAGGGCTCAGGAAAATCATTGGACGTACAATAATATTTATGTTTCTTTAATTTAGCTTGAAGTATGAATCCCTCTACGCTCCAGGTAAAACACGGGTATTCACCGCATCCACTGATGCTTGTCGAGAAAAATTGGGGAAATGATGAAGATCCTAGGGCTTTAAGCCCACTTTTTACAAATACGTAGGAGAGGTATTACCATATTCTAGAAGTGAGACAAGAAAGAAGAAAGTGAGTAAATCTTGATGTCTGCTACCCTTCTGCAAATGTTACTGTGGCAAATAGGTGTCCAACACACAAAAACGACACTCAAATATAGGTGAAAACGAAATTTTTCCGTTTATTTAGTCCATTTCCCGTATTTCGTTGCGCGTTGAAACATTTCGGCGGTTAACTGAAAACTAACAGACGGACAATTAAACAAACAGGACAACGCTTCGTTAGAATATACAATAGTTTTGTGAACGTTCGCTAAACTGTGGCAAGTTTATTTTGTATTGTGCATGAGGAGGCATATTGCATTGCTTTACTGACGGTAAATAATCACTTAAATACAGGTGGCTGTTAGAGATAGCGATTCTTCCTAAAGAAGATCAATTTTTGAACCAATTCGAATTGAATTCTTAAGAATAGATTCAGTAATAAATCGAGTTCTGAAATATTGATTTCCTAAAGATCAATCCGCTGGTTACCCTGGAGGTGCTGAGTCCTAAAAGCAGAAAACAAATGATCCATTGTGCTTTTCAGGACATGGCACATGTGTTTAATGACTGGTGACTCAGGCGAGTAATCGGGTGTTCAACGTTTACATAATAAAACTTTTTTATAAAAAAAAAAATAACCGACTTCACTAAAAAATTGATATGAATTTGAGGAGTTCCCTCGATTTCGCCAAGATTCCATCATCAGATCCCAACTTGGTGACTATGGCTTTTACGACCATTTGGGAAGTATACCCTTTCCAACAAAAAAATATTTTTTCAAATCGGTTGGTAAGCGACGAAGTTATGCGCGAACAAACATAAAAAAAAAACATACAAACATCCGAATTGAGAACCTCCTCCTTTTTTAGAAGTCGGTTAAAAAATAACTTGACGGCAACGTGCCCAGTGCTGGGTAGCGATAGTCGCTGTCGCCATATCGCTTTGAGATCCCACTGGAACTTTATCCGCTAAGCCGCGAAATTTCGTCCTGGCGTTGCATCTTGATGTGCAAATCGTGCTTGCTTGCATGGGCTGTTGCTTCCAGATCCCAATGAAGTCAGCTAAGAGGCTCACCGTTTCGCGACAGACCGTATGTTATCCTTGCACATTCGGACGACCATTATCTTCTGAGACACGTTCTGCTTGGCCGCCAGTCGGTTTCACAGCGAGAGCGATATACCGGTGCTCCGTAAAGGGCCATGGACCAAACGATCCCCACGTAACACCTGTGGCAGGAGGCGTCTGGATCCGCTAGGTTAGGCAGGAGCCACTTGAGGGCAGTCGGTCCGCTCCAATTTGGGAGCCAGATATAGGGAGTGCCCCTCGAAATTCCACTGGCTGTCGAGGAAGAGTCCCAGTCACTTCATCGTCGACCCGGCGCCCATGTGAACCCCCCTACCGTTATTTGGGAATCCGCTGGAGAAGTATTCCAAGGCTCATGAAAGCACAAGACCTAGGACTTATGCAGTGCTACCTTGATTCCGGGTGGTTTATAGTCAGTGAAAGTTGACTCTCTCAGTCTACCCAGAGCGGAAAAGTTTGATGTTTTTTCACCTTCCGAAAAATGCCTACTAATTAACATTGTAACCACAAAATAGTTACTTAAACCTCATCAAACGCTAACACAACCACCGCCATGCCGCTCTTAAATAAGCAATATATTTGCCGATACGCCATTACTTAGTGATTGCGTATTCACGACGGTGTCGCCCTTTGACATACTAGTTAACTACGTTATATTAACTGCACAGTTTTGCTTGTACGGTTAGTGTGGAGCAAGATACAGGAGGAAGAGGGTTAGTTTAGTCTCTGTATTTAGTATGCTAACTTGTATTGCCTTCGACGGTTTGTGTAGCAGCCGTGTATTTGTTGTGATTCTATGAGTCTGTTGTGAAATCTTATGTTGGTTCTTGTAATTTATTTATTGAAACAGTAACAATTGATTTTTTTATAGCTAATTTTCAGTCTTTATAAACAATGAGAAGAAAGAACAATAAGAACGACGGCGGGACGACTTGGATTTCTACCTTAGGTATTGGCTAGACGTGGTTCGGAGCCGGGAGCAATGGAAAGAAAGGAAGGAGGCCTGTTCCCAGCAGTGGAGAAGTAAAGGCTAGATATAATAATAAATAATGAAAAGTAAAATACACAGATAGTTTCAGATTCTGAGCGCAATTTCTTCCAAAGCAGGGACTTAATTTTTACCTTGACCATAATGCTTCGAGCGATAGGAAATGTTACACATTCAGAGTTATATAAAAATACTGTAGTGGTTAATTCTAAGAAGCAAACCAGTTTCACAATGGTTGATGTTAATATTTCCCAATTGATTAAATACTAAGAATATTTTTGCTGGATGACCGTAATATCCCTCAAATATCCCATAACTTACCGCCAAACAGATCATATCAGCGACAAGTACACGAGTTATGAATACTAATCACATTAGAAATTGAGATGATAATGTGACAACTATTTGATGTCGGCTTTTGATTATGACGGTTTGTGAGACAAGCCACGCCAGTCGCCTGGTCTGATGGAATTAAATGGAATCACATCTACGTTGTACTGCTAATTAAAATTCATAGATATATTAATCTAATAGTGTTTACATACAGCTTTATAGTTCATTTTATTAATAATAATATTTTTATTCGTCAAAATCATAATAAAAAACCGTTTTAAGTGGTTGGACATACAAAGTTAAACAGTAAAACTGACTTTTAAACTGTACAGAAAAAATATACATAAGCCTTTTAATGACGTTTTATAAGTGCCTATGTAACACTTATAAAACGTCAGGAGTTGGAGCGTATATCTTAGAAATCAATGTCACTCCATGAATAGATTTAATACAAATTATGAATGAAATTAAAGCTCGTAGCTCATGAAAATATGAATAAAAATTTATTAGAAGTTAAATAAATAAAACCATTTAAAAATAAAATGATTATGAATGAAATTAAAAAAATAAAATAAAATTATGTTTAATTACATTACGAAAATAAATTTGGGCGTAGTTTAAATTGATAAAAAATTGGCAATCATCAGCATTTCCAGAAGATTGAATTTACTCATTTTCATTTGAGGAAACTTAGGTTCTACAATATTTAAGACGATTCTCAGAAAATGTAGTTAACTAAACAATAAATCGTGGCTTCGCTGCTATAAATTATGTAGAACCGAAACGATTTATCACAACAAATTATTTTGACGTTAACTGTAGTAACATATTAGTTTTATACCACAAAACATTTTCGTTGCCTATTATTTTAATTCCACAGCTGGCTCAACGGTTATTTGAAACATTTCATATTAAAACACCTCAGTTTCCCATAGTTTGTATGATTATTTTTTATCCAGATATAATTAAATTGGTCTGGTGGAATAATAGATTTTTGAGATTTTAGAATGTCAAATAATGTGTCATCTCTCATTTTTATCCAGAAAATATCTTCAGATTGGAACTAGTCTTGTCTTTTTTAATTGGAATACACAATGATCAGTGTTCATGATTGCTATTACCGATTGGTTTTTGTGGTGTTTTAGTCTTTGGTTGTTGCTTTACAGAACCTGTCTATATAGACAAGTGCTGTCATAACGAGTAGTATTTAACAGTAGGTATTTCTAGATATTCGTGGATTTCTGTATTCTTTACAAATTACGGAGCATTAATCAAAATATTCTTATAAATTTAAAAATAAATCAAAAGCATCCATCCCCGCAACCACAATAATCTACAAACAAACGTCATTGATCCAATTAAAAATTACTTACCCTAATTCAGTGGATCATCCAGCCATGCAGTTATATTTACCGCACGCTAGTCCGCAGGCTCACTATAAATGTGTAATAGGCTGCATACGGGATGCGAACCTACACTCGATCGATACACCCTGATTGAAACATTGTGATGGTCAGCGGTCGTTGATTTTGTAACCTGAAGCATCGCTTAGAAGCCTTGGAGTGGATGCTCAAAGGATGTTTGGAGAATGAATCCGCTTTGCTATTTACGCTTAATTAACTTTGCGAAATGCATTTTGCTTTGAAAGTTACTTTGGACATTTTGTTTAGAGTATGATGTCATCTATGTAGCTTTATAAGGTTCAATGATGTATTTTTTCAGAAAGGTTGATTAAAGATATATAAGGCTTCAAACATTTATAAGTTATTTTTATTTTATTTTTATTTAGTGTAAATATACTCTACACACTACTGTATTTAAGTGTAGTACTAAATTATAATTTTATCTCCATTTGCTTGAACACCAGACGCAACTCAATTGATTAAACGACCATCTACACTAGTATTATAAAGAAGTAAAGTTTCTTTTTGTGTTTCTAGAAGGTAATCTTTGAAAATACTGGCCCAACCGCTAAAATTTTTTACTGATAGAAAGTTGCTTTACTCCTGAGTGACATAGGCTGTATTTTAAGTACGCGGGTGAAACCGTGGGCAAAAACTAGTCTTACAATAAAATGGGACATGTTTTATTACATAATAAATTCCAACAAACTCTAAAACTGGAACAATGCAGTTAAAACATTAAGAATGTCTCTTCAGGTAAAACCTTAAATATACATATCGTTTAAAATTTTTGACTTCAACTTCTTCATATTAAGTTGGTACATTAAGAGCGAGTTGGGCTGTAGCAGTCGGCAAAGTTAATTTAAACTGCTCTTCAGCTATACACAGTTATTTAACTTGCTTGAGCAACTTACTTGGATCTCCAGTCTATTGGATCAAAGCCATTGTATCCAATCCTATCGCATATTGCTTTTCATTCTGAATGTAGAAATGAAAAATAGGTAATTTAAGTTGAATAAAACAGTGTGCATGCATTGAATTATGGGTGTGTGCGATACGGGGAAACTTTATGGAGATTGTTGTTGGTTTAGATTGGTTTCCTTTGTTTTACGTGCACTATAATGAAAGCAATAACTTTAGATTTATAAACGTTTTGGTTGTTGCCTTTCGTAATGATAGGAATTCAGTTGATAGAGGTCGTTAATGGACTACAAGAGTTAGATTGCACTGTTAGAGTTTTAACGCGTTCAGCAATAACATGAAAGTTTCTATGGACTTTATAATTAAATTCAATAACCTAACCAAAAGAAGCAATAACAGAACCAACAAAACATTATCACAAATTCAATAAATTGCCTAAAACAACATTAGAACGCTACCGTATACATCACAATCAGACAATAACCCGGCTAAATGGCAAGTCGTCGGTGGGTACGCTCTATTGAACAAGAAACTTATCTTCTAGTCGGGCGGGTTGTGCCCGCAGCCCGCACGCTCGTCCTAAACCAATACGTGATTGCGTTCGCTTCATTTGACGACGCCAAACAGTTGTAAGATTATCGCTGTTGTGCGCTGGAGCTGAATTTTGAGTGAAGGAAAATATGTTCGTGGAAGATGATTTTATCGGGATTTTGTGTGGTTGGATGGATATTGTTATTGAACGGTATGATGATTGTTTTTTAGGGATCACAGGTAGATTAGTAAGTAATGGATCATGATAAAACAATCATTTATATATACCTCACTTATGTAGTTGTTTACGAGGATACCCTAGTGAACGTCATATTGTAGAAACTAAAGCTAGATAAGGTAGTAAATCACGTTAATATTGTAGAGGTAAAAGTTTGTGAGAGTGTGTGTAAGTTTGTTACTTCTTCACAATCAAATGGCTGAATGGATTTCGATGAAACTTAGTACACATTAAGACCATGTCCTGGAATATCAAATAATATACTATTTATTCCCGAAGTATGTTCCTTTGGCATAATTTTCTACTACTACGTGAGTGAAGCCGCTGACAGCAGCAGCAATTGTATGATTAAGTCGTCTATAAAAGAGGTATGCAGAAATTTACACTAACGTATAAAACCTAAGAGTGCAACAACCGTGCGGTTTTTTGTAACCAATTTTAAAATGTATATTTCAACATGTTAATGAGAGAGCTGCAGTAACCGTAGTTACTTCATCTTCAAGGTAGAAATAAAAGGCGTAAATAAAATATTTACTACCGAAGCCACACAGCGTGTTTATGCAAATATAACTCCCCTACATTTTAAATTTCACATTTTTACGAGGTCAACTTTGAAGAAAAAAAATGTGGCACAAGATCTTTCAAAACGTTTTGCCCGCAAACGTAACACGATCTCTTTATTGCACTTAAAAGAACGTTTTATGGACTTACCGCCGACGTCAGCTACGAATGAATATTTCAAATTAAAATTATTCCATTCGAGCTTTTCAATTAAAAGGGGTTCCAAGCATTTGGAACTGGTCTGAAGAAAGACTTTTCTAAACGAATTGGTATAAAAATTGAATCCAGGAGAGGCGACCCGTAACGATTATTTTGATGACAGTTCAAAGGGTCTGGTATTAGAGAAAAAACGATGCGTCTCATTCTTTTGGCTGTGTATAGAGTCTGTTGATGGACCCAACGATCGCTTTGTTTGCAGAAATGCGGAAATAGAATTCATCAGTATTTTTTATGTGGGTCAGTAAGATAATTTATTTTTATTGAACTTGTTTAACTAAAAATATTTGGGTCTCTAGATTTAATCAAATTTCTTTTCAGGCTTAGAATAGATACAATTTTTTTATACAAAGTTATATAAAAATCTTGGGGTTCTCCTGTTCAGACACTATCACTGCTAAAACCAATTCCGAAATTTTCCGCTAGAACTCCTTAAACTATTTGCACCCACAAAGCCGACCAATACCAAATAAATTCGGCTAATCAAACGTAAGGAGATAATTGAAAAGATAACCAAAGAATTATCTTTCCTTTATCTTTCTCCACAAAGATCACCGATATTACACTGGCGAGCAAATAAATGGGGTACTTAGTACCAGCTTAATAGTCACGTGATGTAGCTGTGTCCACATTATTTACCGGACCACGAGCAAAGTTAGGTAATGTGTTTGGAAGAACTGGTTTCTTTGTAGTAGGTAGATGTTGGACTATCGCAATAGTGGTAGCGAAGAAAGTTTCAGCTACGATATTTGGTCTCAAAAGATTTGTATTTAATATTGGAGAGTTTTGGAGACGTTTGAGAAAGGTTCCTTTTAGTATCTTTAGCTGGCAGCTCCAATACCGTCATAGTCAAGGCTAAGATTTAGAGTATAACCTTTTGTTATTTTGGGTCCAGCCAATACATTATTTATATTCAAGTCTACGCCTCGGGGAGCTTGAATTGTATACTTGATTTGATAAATTTATCGTCCATTTTGGTCCATACATTTTGCGTTTTGTATAACTAAATCAAATTACTCATTTACAATAAAGCGCGTATCAAAACAGACGATTAAACGTACACATGTACAGTGCAGTGCAAATAAACTGCACAAGTGTGAATTAAAGCGAAATTCTCGCCATTGCAAAGTGGATTGCTGTGTAATCCGATCGGAGCCGATTCAGAATTTTGTATATATTTATTTACGTTAATGAAATAATGTAAGAATGGTGCTGATGTTGTGGTAGTTGCAGTAGATGTTCGTCATGTAAAATTCTTATTGGTTTATGCGGATACGGGAATTAAGGGGAAGCTGATTAACATCTGTGTTGTCTCGTAATTAAAGCAGTGTTTAAAGTGTTTTCATTGTATTGAGGGCTTATTAATTAAGGTAAAAGGATTGCTTATTGTTTACTATAGTTTCAAATAACGTGAAATGAACTTTTTTTTTTTGCGATTAATGAGTAGGTATTATAAGCATAATCTAATCAGCCTTATAATGTTCTCACAGCTGAGACTCGGTTCTCTTCTCCAGAAGAGGGAATGGGCCGTAATCCTCATTGCTGGTCCTGTGCGGATTGGTGGATGCTAGGTGTCTTCGAATTTTGGGTTCTAGGACATGGCTCACACCTATGTTCCTTAAATTGTCTTTTGTGTTATATGACCATTAGTACCCTTTTCAGAATCCCAGAAGCCCTAGCATGGCATTGACCCTGCTGGGCCCCTAAGGTTTCATTGACATCTTTTTGAGACACGCGTAGAACACTACGCCCCGTCGACTGTTCGGGTTCGGTCTTTATGAGACGAGCGGACGGCGAGCTACCCACCGGCTGGCTCGTGAGGATATACGTTCCCTCAATTTTGCAGGCGCCTTATTTTCTTTAATTACTGCTTTTCAGAAGAATTCGGCATTCTATTCCCTCTTGCTCCTGACCATGGCTTCAACCATGGCTCCCACGAGGATACGCTGGTGCTCCGCCCAAGCAGGGCATACTCCTATCATCTGCTCTACCGTCTCACCTAGTGGTGACATCTGGGTGTACGTAGATTTGCAAATAAAATTATTTTATTTGATTTGATTTATTTATGAGCTCGTATAGTAACTGTGGTTAAGGATTCCCAAAACTTAATCGTAAAATTGCCATATTTTGGCCAACTTGCAATTAATAGAATTACCATCTGACGTAATTTCATCAAGGGCGGATCCAAGGGGGGAGTGTGTGTGTCTGTTTGTCCGTCTTTCACGGCAAAACGGAGTGACTAATTGACGTGATTTTTTAAGTGGAGATAGTTGAAGAGATTGAGAGTGACATAGGCTATCTTTTGTCTCTTTCTAACTCCCCATTTCTCAGGGGAACCGTGTTACCCCGAATTTAACGCGAGCGAAGTCGCGATCAAAAGCTAGTTACTAGTTACATATAAAGTGACAGCTATCAATTCGACATTATTTCGTTGTAGAGAAATGGAACGGAAGGGCAGTAGTTATCCACAAAAAATAAAAAAAAATTGAAAGGAAACGTTCTCCCCCACAATTACTTCTACTTTCCTCTACGATTCCATCATTTACTTAAGTAATTCCTTAACAATCATGGCTTCAAAATCCCTCACAACATTCTCTCTTACCTGTCAAGTTATGTCACGTCACTCAAATACAATGCGCTGTGCAGTAATGTAGTGACAAACAGACGTACACAACTGGACTACATTATGCCATACATAATTCATGGCTCTGAACGGCTGAGGGTGGGTGCAGTATTGTGGCAAGCAGAGTAATAGCTATGTGGAGGACTCATGGCTGAATAAGCGTCGATCGATATATTTGTGAGGTTAAGCTGTGTTGGTTGAGGTCAGTCATATGATGGGTGACCGACTTGATATTCCTTTTTTTATATGATTTAAGCTAGTTCTTGACTGCGGTCCCATCTGATGGTAAGCAGTGATGCAATCGTTGATGGTGAAGCACTCTAGTTTATCTAGTGTCTATTCACTCTAGCCTTGAATACACCTAAATTACAAATGGACGGGAAGATCGCAGTAGGCTAATGGTTCCAGTCCTTCGATGCACGCGGTATAAACGACGAGGCAAAACGCTTAGTCCGGACCGTAGAGTTCTTATCAACGCAAGGGTGAACACTCCCTGTATGTCGGATTGGCCGATAGTAGAAAGGTGATTTTATCCTATCTCAGTGCCGCTATTCATCAATATCGTTCTGGTTATAATTTATTCTCAATTATGAAACTCAGTCAGAGTTTTGGCCAAATTAGTTTTAAGATAATTACCTAGCAAGGTATCGTAGGATCACCGCCTGTGGCCCTAACAGAATACCAGCGCCGTGTTATTTATCGTTTTAAATATCACAGCATATGCTGAGTTAGGCGCCTTTTTGGCCTTGCACCAATTTTAAAGTTATTTATTTTTTTAAGTTCATTCTACTGTATTTTAATTTTAATGTATCCTGATTCTATTGTATACTAGCTTTTGTCCGCGCAGCTTCGCTCCCGCTCTTTCCTACTCCTCCCTACTATACCCAACTCTACCCTACTCTACCCTACCCTACTCTACACTACTCTACCCTACTCTACACTACTCTACCCTACTCTACCCTACTCTACCCTATTCTACCCTACTCTACCCTACTCTACCCTACTCTACCCTAATCTACCTAACTCTACCCTACTCTACCCTACTCTACTCTACCCTACACTACCCTAATTTTTTTTTTCCATAAGAACCTTATCCTCACAATAACAATCACAACAAAAAAAAAATCAGCCAAATCGGTCAAGCCGTTTTCATGCTATGTCGTGACAACGGAAAACGGGTTTCATTTTTATTTATATAGATGTGAGGTGCTGTTACAAGGCCGACACCGTTTGTCTTTTATTTAAAAAAAGGCAATTTTCTACTTATACCACTTTTAATCACCACAGACACAGATACATGAATTTAATACTTAATTTTGGCAATTTCTGTCTTAAGTGCTCCCTATATTTGGGCACAATAGGTAACGCGACGGCGTCCAGAATTTAACTAAACTAAGTAGTGCATATAATTTCCATGCACTACGTAAAAGTGCAAAATCAGCATGTTTGTAAAGGAAAAATACAAAAGCTGATTAAGGTTTTATTGCCTTCTGCTGATAAGGCTGCAGCTGATAAGGGTTATAACAGCACGAATAAACGTTTTTCTTTCTTTCAATCAAGTTCCATTAAAATCCTGGCTGGCAAATTACATCACATTACTTGTTTAATTTATGGCCTATCTTACAAACCAATTTTAATTCCTTACCTACTTACATCAGCTCAAAGGCACGTTGAACCATCTACAAAATGGCTGCAAACCGTTCATTATTCATTGACAGTAAGCATATCATTACGGACGGTTATAACTCTAATGATGGTAATGACATCGCTTACCGTCCGGTAACCGGCTTTTAAACGGCTTTTCATACATTATTTATAGTTCCAACCTTCCAACTGTTTGTTCTACTGAAGTTTAGAAGAATTCCAAAGAAGTATTTGTTTTGGTTCGTAGGATAGGCTAGGTAAAGGAATTGTGCTTAGTTGTTTGTTTGTTTGAGAACCAAACGGATTACATGTGCTTGAAGTAAGTATTGCTAACGTGACTTTTAAAAATTTTTTTGGAATGTAGTTTTCGGTCAATCGGATAGACATGCAAATAGACTCAGTACGTTAAACACTACTCTGTTTGCGGCAGTGGGGTAAAAAATACCAAGATGTTCTTTTAAATTTTTAATTATATATCTTATATCTACCGTCTACTAGACGCGGGTTTACGGACGATGAAAAATGGGTAACATTACAGTAATATATAATAAACTAGCGACCTGCCCCGGCTTCGCTCGGGTAACAGTATTTCTCCGCTATTTAATGAATGTTATACATATAAACCTTTCTCTTGAATCGCTCTATCTTTTTAAAAAAACCGCATCAAAATCCGTTGCGTAGTTTTAAAGATTTAAGCGTACATGTTTTTTACTATCTAGTGAGTGTTCTATAGTTTCTGCCCAAGATGAAAATGCAATATTTTTTGGATACAATAAGACAAATTAAAATGCCTCAACAAATTGACAAATATTAATGTATACAATAAAGATGCGCAGCCCATCGTTATTTAGTACGCGAGTTAATGTGCTATTAAAATATCACCAGTTTTAATACCACTCCGCCCAAAAATAATGACCCATCGCCAAACATATAAACGAGAGCTTTGCATTCTTTAATCCTATTAAAAACAAGTAATAAATGATCACGACATCTAAATTCAACCCCTCGAAGAATTATGAAGACTCCTCTAAGTTCATTAAAGAGAGTTTTCGGGAAACCCATTCAAATGTACCATAGATTAAGGCGCCCTACAAATGGGACGAGATCTATGACCTTTCAAATTATTACAATAAAAGCCGTTTTGAAGGCAATTTGAAGACGGTTTGGTAAGAAAGACAGTCTGTCTGAAATAATGTCTGGTTTATTACAAAGTAATGAAGCCAATGTCACATTTTCTACTCTTGGAATTGTTTTAAGAGTAGGTTTATGTAAACGAAAGCAATATTTTATGGCTATTAATTTGTTTTAATTAACATTAAAAACCTTAGCCGTATTTGGTAGCTTTTGGTTAGTAAAATGATCAAGATACCTGTTGTACCTTCAACGATGTTTGGTGACGTAGTATAATTTGACAGTAATGTTGCAACTGCTGGGATGATTAATCACACAGTAATGTTGCAATTACTGAGACATATAACCCGCCAGTAATGTTGCAATTGCTGGGATGTTTTTTTTTTTTCTATTATTGATAGGTTTGCGCTTGACCGCTATCTCACCTGATGGAAAGCGACGATGCGGTCGACGATGGAACGCGCTTACCTAGAAGAAACCTATTCACTCGCGACTTAGAGATTCCTGGGATGATTAATCAAACAGTAATGTTGCAACTGCTGGGATGATTAATCACACAGCAATGTTGCAATTACTGAGACATATAACCCGTCAGTAATGTTGCAATTGCTGGGATACATAAACAGCCAGCACTGTTTCCACTGCGGGGATACATGAAACCGCCTTCTTTCATATTCAATCATTGATTCCGGGTAGAAGGTTCGTATAAACGTCACAAAATATGGAAGATTTGATTATACCAAAGTTCGAGTTGTTTTAATTAATGAAATAATTACCTATAAGTAATGGGGTAAAATAAATGTAGGATCAAGAGTCCAAAGTTCCGAAATAACTTCGTTTTAATTACTTTCAATTGAACCTTCTAAGTGTCCTTAATTGTACAATTAAAATGTCAATTTTGTTAAATGAAATTATTCGTCTTGGCCCACTTAAGTTTACAGTAGCCCAATTTATTCACAAAACTGAAGTTTCTATCATCGTCATATTTAATATTACGGATCAAATTAATGTGCGGGAATTCGCGAGAGTTTATAAGTTGAGGGTAATTTAAACGCAGAAATGAAGATGGAAAAAAAGTTATTATTTAAAACACACACACTATCTTCACAGGCTGAACCCAATACTACAGTGGTTTAAAAATGTGGAATTGGAAAAAGAAATCATCTTATGGCTAAGACTTACCTACCTAAAAATCTTAAACTACACTAAACTCTATTACAACACATATGTACTACTAACTATAAAAGTATAACTTTAACCTATATGTAAATAAAAAATCAGACTTAATACATAACATTAACTAATATTTAAATATAACTAACAAAATTTAATAAAACTCTTACAAATTCACTACATAACTGAAGCCGTACGTAGCTCACTAAATATCTACAATAAAGAACTTTTGGACTAAACTCATCAGGATTGGTCATGAAACCACTTTCAGTTTGACTTTCATATTATATTAAAGGTTGACCAAATGTCACAGTTCGTACACAACAATTTATTTTAGTTACATAACATTAACTCACAACGTTTAGGCCGGCAATTTCGAAACCTTTAGATAATTCTATCAATATCAAATGTTTGTCTTATGTTCACAGTATAAGACCCTAACTAAAAAAATTATTGACGATAATTTCAAACTACTTAGAAAGCTTTCAAGTGTAGTCGTCTAGATATTTAACAAGGCACATTATTTCTAATGACAGCCTACAACTGGTAAACAAACAGACATAATGGCAACCAGTCATTACACTACATATTACTGTGTACTTCGTATACAATGCCCACGTTGCAGCGATGCAGTTTAATGACGTTTATTACCACATCATGTATGTTTGCGCATTATATTAACTGATGGTTAGTGATTGGCATAATAAACTACATTAACTCACACTTCGCCTATTATAATAATATTCAAAATGGTTTTTGGATGGTTTGGGCTTTAAACTTTATTTTGAAAATATTAGTTTAGTGTTAAGTAGAGAGAAAATGTAGGATACACATAACCGTTTTACCTATTTGGTACAATTAAAACAAAGCCACACCAAATTACTTTATTGAAGAGTTAGTGTAGGTTAGCAACGATGTAGTCGATAATAATAATATTCCACAACTATCACACAACGCCGTCTAGTCTCAAGCTAAGCAGAGCTTGTGTTATGAGTATTAGACAACTGATAAACATACTTATATATTTCTAAATAAATACATATTAAAGATAAATACACCGAGACACGGAACAAATGATCATGCTCATCACATAAACATTTGTTCTGGGTGGGAATCGAACCCACGACCTCCGGCATAGCAGTCAGGGCCACTAACCACTTGACCAACAGGCCAGTCGATAACGAAACGCGCTTACTTGGAAGTAACTTATCACTCTTAACTTAAATACCCATAGAATGTAGCTGTAAGAAAACAAACTCTGGCAAGGAATTTCAGTTCTTAGCTGTACGCATAAAGAATGTGTTCGCAAAACGGTCTATACGTATATGCGTGGGTGGGATGTCCACCATGTACCGGTGGCGCCATATGTCTAGTAGTATGTTGGTGCTTACTTAAATATTTTTTTACTAAAATGCTGGTAACACAATTCTTCTTTCTTTCCAGATGGGACAAAAAACTCTCAAATGGATTTCATACAACGAAACCCTGCCCTGATGCTCTAAGAACTCCAAAAAAATGGAGAGACGTGAAGAGGTCCACCGCCATGGCTGCAGTATCGCCAAGCAGACCATCCTGACCACGCACCCCAGCGGTCTTCAGACCAGGGTGTCAGTGGAACTGGCCAACTTCGATGCTTTATGTGTTCATGCAGAATGCAAGACCACTTCGAAGAGACCCTGGGAAGGCAGCCCCTTCACAGCACGACGAGGTCTTCTGGGTGGAGTCTCGGCTCACGCTACCCCAGTCTTGGGCAGGAGGAGTGATCTGGTCAACGAGGGCAGGTTGTCCCAACAATGTACTCCCGTGATGAGGAGACGCGAGGTCCTGGATAGTCCTGGGGGGTCTCCTCTGCTATCCAGGAGGTCAGAGGTGGAGGAGGAAGATTGTACGGATGTGGATAATAGTGTCATCAGTGGCTGGTTGAAGTTTCGAGACAACAAAAGGGTGAGTGGCACGATCGTATTTTCATTGTTTAAAATTTTATTTTAAATTATTATATTTTTGGCTTTGTTTAAGTGCAGTTTCCTTATTGTGCTAGTACGGTTAATTAACCAATGGGAGATTTAAGAAAAGTTTCTTAATTGAATATTTGCAGTTTTCTAGAACATTTCGAAATCAACAGGTTTGCCAGTCTGAGTAGGGTTGATAAATACTCAACTTCAAATAATTTAACATAAATATGATTAGTGATAATTATCTTAGGCAACTTTTACGACAATGCTAGAATGATAAGAGGTCGGTTGACCAATTCAGTAACGCGTAAAGCGCAAACGTACTGAAGTAATCTCAGGCCAAGGTCATCTCTCCACAAACGAGTATCCTTTGACATAAAAATGCTTAATCCGGCTTTTCATATTTATTATGAGAACAAATTAAGTTTCTCATTACAGGGGTCACGTTTTATGAAACATTTAAAAATTACGGTCTCCGTATCAGAATTTTTAGAAAGGTCGTTCTTGTGGTTTTATTTTTTTTTCAAGTAATTTTCGTCCTTTTTTTTGGTGTATGAGAGGTTGAAATTAAGAAATAATATTTATACGTAGTAATTTTACGTGTAATGGGGCTCTCATTAAAAGCTGCACGACAAAAAACTCAGGTCGTATTCATATTTTCGTGGCTATGCTCGTAGTGTTTCCGTGGCTACACTCGTAGCGTTTTCGTAGAGGGTCTACGAGCGTGCTACGAGTCCGTTGTTTGCTACGACGCGGCGCCGTATCGTCGGTAGCGAAGTAGCTAGAACACTCATTTATTGCGGAACACATCGAGTACTTAGTGGAACACTATAGTGACCACAATTTAAGATTTTTAAAACAATTTAGCGACATAAAATAAAATAATTGTTTGTTGTAATATGACACAAAAGGGAGTCAACGATAGCTTGACAGAGTAGTGATAATGATAAATGATCTTTATTTTGTAAATAAATTTTCAAAAATACTTTTACACGTCAAGTTTTGTTTTTAGTTAGTTTTACGAGATGAGGCCAGTGTTTCCTAGCTGACTACCTTGAGAAGAAACACCGAAACAAACTCAGTGGAGGGAGTGGAAGAAGTAAACATATTGCCCCAATCCCAAATAAAACTTCATCCTTACGTCCCAGTGGCCGTGACCCTAAAACTAGTCACGGTGGACGCAGGTTTGTGGACGACGAGCAATATGTAGCTCGCCGTCTGACAACCATTCGGACCGAGCCCAAGTCGTCAACGGCACGTAGTGTTCCATGCGCGCGGAAGCCCGAAAAGTCATTGGATGATTCCTAACCTAAAAAACAAAAATTGAGAATACCATTATGTATCTAAGCTTCTGTAGTATACCCAGACTACAATTAGGTACAAGACTCGGTTTGGATTTTATTGTAAATGAAACTAGAATAAAATCTAGAAAAAAGAATTAGTTTTGACTTTTAAGTCGTTGACGTCGCAGACTGTTTCAAGCGCGCCTTAAAGAGATGTCCGTATAACCGTAAGGGTCTCGAATGGTCAAAGCCTGCGAGGACCGTGGCTAGTTCAAAAGGGAACCCCAAGATCCAGGAACGTTAAATAAAGAAGGAACACAGGATTGGTTAAAGTCAGTAAAAGTCTGCACTTCTACCGCTCTAGGACGGACCGGGATACGTCATCACACTTTTAAAAATATATCCTCAATTTCTTCAAGTTCATAGCTACATGTAACAGATACCTAATTGCAAGTATTTTTTTAAATATCAGTTCCGGGTACTTGTAACAACACGTATTAGATATTAGTGGTCGGTGCCAGGCACAGCTAGCTAGGTATATTATGGCGAGAGGGTAATTTAGTGGCGTAGTACTGCGCTCGGCTTCGAGCACAAAATGCTTGTACCTATTACTTTGATGTGTTCTAGTGTTGGACCCAGTCAGGTGGAAATGTCGATACATTTTTGTTTTTCATTACAAGTTTTGGTCTAAACGTTTTTTGTCCTGCTTGAAAAGTTATGACAGTGATTAAGATAAATTAACGTGCTACTGACTTAGTAGACTTTATCATAAAATAACCATTAATTTTAACGAGTTTACTCAAGGTAAGGTGTCCGAAAAATATAACCTTGAAAAATAAAAATATACTGTGACATTTGTTACTATTTTGGTGTACAATAAAGTTTATTCTATTCTATAATAACTTATAAATACATATGGAATTTACCATAATTCTTATTTAAGGTGGTGCATCATGACTCACATTTTCACTGTTTTTCATACAACCGCTCATAACTGATTATGACGTTATTGCACATTTTTCATTAGATATTTTGAAAACACAATATCTTGTGGATATTATCTAGATTTCTATAGAAACCAATTTCTAAATTTGTGTAAAACTAATCCAGTAAAAACCTCTGAAAAACGCCTATTTTGTATGAATTTTGACACTTCATATTTTGCCTAAAAATTAAAAAAGTCAAAAAAGTAAAACTATAGAAACCTTGCAAATTTTATTGAGATTCTAAATGACGACATTTTTTTCCAAAAACTTTTAAGGGTTTAAAAAAAAAACAGCTATTGCCTGGAGCAAGTTTTGTGAAATTTTCGAGTAAATCTCGGAATTACCGAATAGGTATTAACAGAGTTTTCAGGCGTTATCTATCTTTTTTTTTGCGTAGCCTTTTCTTCAAACATCGCGTTGGATTGCATTAAATGAAGTAATAAGCTTTAAAACCATTTTCGATGTTTACGATAGCGAGTGGAAAGGACCCTCTTAAGATTCGATTATGATTACTTTTGTAGAACACCACTGTGTACTGTTCAGTAAATTTACAACGACGCATTATGTCATGTGTTCGGTTACTGCTCTTACCTATTAGTCGTAGTCGATAAATCTCCTAAGCGCTGCTCGTAATAGCTTGAAAGTTTTTAGTTTTTTATTGTATTAAAAAATAAAATAAAATACATTTATTTCAGACTAAAAAATAATGTCCATAGAATTATTACGAGTAGTAAGATAAGTCTTAAAATCTATGTTAGTATTGTTAGTAACAATGGTCTTAAAACTATGTTAGTATTACAGCATTCATGGTTTCAAAATGTCAACAATGTCAAAATATCTCAAATGTCATGGAATTTAAAATACAAAAATGACGTTACCTTACATGCAGTATTATAATTATAAAAAAAATAGGTTTTAAAATTGAATTTTCAAAAGGCCTTAAATTTGAAAGCCATTTCTAACTGCACATTGCACCATAGCTTCCCACCAACTACGCCCATCCCTATAGCCGTAAGGTGGAAAGCCCTTACCCCAGTTGCCGAGGGGCTCTCGTGGAGTCCTTGCGTTGGTACCTATGCACTATAGCCCACTATAGCCCACCATAGCTCGTTTAGCACGAGCGACGAAGGTGTATTTTTATACTTACCGGCCATAATGTGCAGTGGAACACCTTTTTATAATAGTAAGAAGTAAACGGTGTTGGAAAAGGGGTTGGTGTAGCTATGTAGGTACTTTTGGGGTTTTCTGGAATTATCTTAGTTGAAGGAATCAAGGAGATTGAAGCCGTCGAGGTCAACTGCAGCGATAGTGGTGTGACGATTTGGTCAATTTTTGATCCCTACTGATGGTAAGCAGTGATGCAATCGTTGATGGTAAATCGCGCCCGTTTATTGAGAGCCTATTCACTATAGCCTTGAAGACTATATTATAATTGGACGGGAAGACCGCAGCAGGAAATGGTTCAAATCCTTCTAAGTACCTACGCAATATAAACGACGACGTGAAATGTTGTGTGTTCGCGAGGTAAAATTGTTCACAGATTGCCCAAAACAGAGAGATTTGAAAACTGACAAAGGGACGCCTTTGCCTAGGAGTAGGACACAAGATAGACCACAGACATAAAACAGACAATTTCTACTCTTTGTATAGGTAAATTACTTTAATAAAAGCCTGACCTTTCTCTTGTATATTAAGACTGGTCTAACACATGTCAGGTTATTTCCTCTGACATTATGAAGAAATATAGCTCCAACTTAACGGACATATCCAACAGACAAAATAATATCATCCTTATTTACTCACTACATGAATTTGTCCCGTTTTGTCCGGGACTTTTCCCGACATTAACACACTGAGTGGTCCGTGTGAATTATCACCACACATTTACTAAGGCCAGGACAAATGCCGGGACAATTTGCGCCATCGTTGGCAAGGACATGTCCTGCGGAAGAGCATAAATCATGGGCACCCCAATAAACAATGCTATTGGGTCGATGATCATTGAGCGCGATGTTTTGTTGTTAGCGTGATTGAATTTGTGTAATGAAAGGATGTCTCTTGTTTGAAGGAAAAAAGAGACAAGATAAATATCTAAATGTCTGAGGTTAGTAGAGTAGCTCCTGTTCGATGGTGTGAGAGAATGTGGCGATTAGCTGGGACTAGTTTATTTGTTTGTAAGAAAGTTAATGTCTCGATAAATAGATTCGAGTGGTTTTCTTTTCGTCTATTAAACCTATTTCCTATTCCTTGACGTGGTCTTTCTGTGTGGCAAGTTTCATTAAAATCCGTTCAGCATTTACTAGTAAAAACATTCACGCATATAAAATTTCGCCTTTTTAGGCAACTATCTGCTATTGTAGTGATGTCACCCACGTGAAAGTAAAAAAATAAAAAAATAAAAAATCATCCTAACTAAGAGATAAACTACCTACGGGATAACGATTGACCTTGGATAAAATTTGGCACTCGGATAAGAAATTATCTTATGTGTGTTTTTTCAAAAAACAAATCTGCTCAGCCGTTTGGACGGGAAGAAATGACAAACACATACACACACTCTCACAAAATTTCACCTTTATAATATTAGTGTGATTTGTTATTAAAGTAATCGTAATGACCATACAGTTCCACATGGATTTTAACCAGATGAGCACCTTCCTAGAGATGTTATCGCTCATGATCAAGCACTCATCATTTCAGCCGAAAGACGTCCACTGTTGGACGTAGGCCTCTTCCAAGCGTCGCCCTAACGACCGCTTCTGTGCGTCTCGCGTCCACCACATTCCCGTGACTCCAGCACCCCTGGCCAAGTTGGTAATCTGCAATCGTTAACGCAAGTCGAAAACTAATCAAATGTATAGGACTCAACGTTGAGTCACGTGGTCAGAACAAAAAAATAGAAAATTCTGAAAGATAGAATGAATTTGTTATCGTTTCTACAATGTTTAACGCTACATCCTTTGTTTACAAACGCTACAATGTAGAACGAGCGGCTGACACAGGCGCGTCAACATGGCTACCAACTTATCGTTTTCTACAATTGCTGACACCGACGCATCACCGATTAGAGAATGGAATTCGATACGAAACGGTTGTAACTTGGCTAGGAGGGCAGATTGTCGGACCACATAAGCACTATTCTAGCTCAATAATAAAACTAAACTTTCACTTTACTTCTTGTGTAACAATCAGCTCAGTAGTAACACATCAGTAACCAATCACTCACAAAGGGGCTTAACAATCGCTCGCAAACGAATTGTTCGCTCGATTGCGGGGCCCTAATCGTCTTACGTATGAAGATCTTTTTTTCTCGCGGGAAAATAGTGGTATGCACTATATTGATGGCTTTTGGGGACGTAATATAAAGCGTCGGTTTTATTTGTTGAATTATATTTGTTGAACTATATCACTGTGGGGAAAAATATATATTATTCACTAATAGAAAGATGCTTTATTCCTGAGTGATATAGGTAAGCTATATTTTATGTGCGCGGGTGAAACCGCGGGCAAAATCTAGTGTATTATAAAAGGTACTGTGTGTTGCAGCATTCTAGGTTAACGAGTCGGCAAACGTTGTTCTGCCCGAAATCTGTCATTTTGACAGAAATAAAAATTAAAAACCGATTGCAGCGCCGCCTAGGTACCTGGTCCTATTGTATTTTCAAACCAACCAAAGACAAAGACACAGTCAAATATACATACCATCAGGGAGAAGATAGGTGACAAACACACGTACAACAGAAAAATTATATATACATATAAATATAGCTCCTTGGTTCATGAAACAACGTAGATTTTTTTCCAATATTTCTAGAGAAAACGACGAGTAGTTAAGATTGATTTGTGTAGGAACTTGTAAGGAAATGGTTTGATAGAGATTCTATTAAAACTTGGTCCACAGTGAACCGCTTCAGCCATAGTTTTAAAATGGGATCGCTCACGTCTTTTCACGCTTAGCTTTACTCGTGAAATAGTTTAGTTGGCCATTGATGTATGTGAGCATGCTAGCTTAGAAAACAGTTTGGGCTTTTTTAAGCCATCTAGGTTTTATCTCATGATATATGTGACGGTTGGTATTGTGAATTGTTGATATAAGATCATCATCATCATCATCTTCCTGCCCTTGTCCCGTTTTATTTGAAGTCGGCGCAACACGTTTTTTTCTTCCATTCTGTCCTGTCACCAGTCAAACTATCACTAAATCCCTCTTCTTTCATATCACTTCTCACACAATCCATCCATCGGAGACGCACATCTCAAAATCACTCATAATCATAATTATATCACTATAATTAAATCTGTTTTTGATAAGATGTAATAATTGTAAAAAAAGTACCATGAATTAAAAAGATTATTTTTTTTGTATGTGACGATAAAAAACGGATTACTCCTGTATTGTGGGTGTGTGCACAAACATGTGAGTTCACATGCATAAGACATCCTGACACGAAACAACCACCTGTAGGGCACATGAATATTCTTTCCATGTTTTCGAACCCGCGACAGGTAGCGCAGATGCCAATGGCTTAGCCTCTGTGCCAACCGTGCCGTTGTTACTAAAATTATTCTTAACTATCAACCAGGGGCCCGAGTCTGCTATTTTGTCATTTTGCTAAAAGTTCGTAATCTGCTAAATCATAATGATCGATCATTGATCGGTCAATGGTCTCGTAATAGAGTGGTGTTAGAATAACAATATCGAGCTTATTAAAACCAATAACTTTCACAACAACACAATAACGTTCTAATAGTAGGTCACTTTTCAAAACAACTGTCAAAAGTTTTGCAAATTATCGCATACGTCAGATATTCGTTTGTCATTACGAGTACGAGATTACCATTTTAAGCCACTTCTTTGAATGAAGTGTCAGTGGTTGACAATTGGAAAGTCATTATGACGCCATTATATTAGTAGATTACCAAAACTTGTCAAAATCAACAATTATGAAGTCAATGATAGACCATTCTGATACTATTGTAATAGCAGACTTGAGGCCCAGGCGCGGTTTCACATGGTTGTAAATTATATACCTTGTTTGTTTTGGCGATTCAACCCTCTTTCTATAAATGAGAACCCTATCACCATCTGTTACGTGGTTTAGGAGTAATTTGAGAACAAACAGAAAGACAGACGTGAAAGCAACTTTGTTTTATACCATACTAGACGCCGCTCACATGAATGTGGGTTTCTCCTTACAAATTTTGGAGCCCCGTTTCATTCCTCTTAGGTGCCGATGCCTTTTTATGCTTTGTATACATCATAAAGGAATATCTGTGCAAATTTTCGTTCTAGGTCTAAGGGTTTGGGCTGGGCGATGATAAATCAGTGAGTGAGTCACGACTCTGCCTTTCATGTAACATATGTATTATATACTCGTAGGTATTATCTGACATATTGACACTGTCAAACTTTTGAATGAACAAGTGAATGTTGACATGTGTTTCAATGAACAAGTAATATGATTACCATATAAAGTAAGGTTATTTTTGATACGCCATTTGGCTGACACATAAAACGATACAATACATTCTGCGGTTCACCGAAATCGCACCGAAACATAAGCGTATTAAATTAAATAAAATGAAATTGTTCGGTTCCAGTACAAAATGTTCCTTATTAGCGATATTTATGAGCCGTCATTACGCGGCTTCATACAGACGGATTATTTCAATAATTCAACGGCGAAAACCAGATAATTTAACTGGCGGGGCGCGAGTCATAAGAGGTAGCGATGTCAATGTCATTTGGTGATATAATAGAGTTCAAGAGGGCATAGACCAAGTGACATTATGACTACCAATCCTAGAAACTTAAATTGCGTAAAAGAAGAAAATTGTCCTAAAAAAATTTTCTTCCTGGGATAAAAATCTATCCTATGTAAAAATTTCTGGGAAATTTTCTACCCGTCTACCAAGTTTCATCGAAATCCATTCAGCTGTTTGAGCGTAAAATAGTAACAAACTTAAAAACTTTTGCCTTTATAATATTAGTAATATTACACTAATATTATAAAGGCAAAAGTTTTTCGTCGACGCCGAAGATCTCAATGATAAGCTTTGTCAGTAAAAGCACGCTGTCAAGCCTTATCCCTAGAGTGGAAAAATTCATTGAATGATTTCCCACCTTTAATATATTTATTTAGGAATAGCTAACAGTTACACATTAGATCTTATTAACTAACTAATCCTAAACTAACTAAAAATCCCAAAGTAACACAATTTTGGGGAGGAGGTGTGGTTATTTATTTACGATGCCCCAGTGACTGTAAAATTGTTAAGTATTTGTTTTTACCCTAGATAGGCTCACGTTTGACCTCTGTCTCACCTGATGCAAAAGATATCACGGTTTTATCTTTTTAAAACTAGTCACAGAATATCCGCTGAACCTATCCCTTGCACCGTTAATCGCACGGCCGTATTTTTACCTCACCTTCGTAAAATGTCGAGCGCGAGGTATCGCAGGAATTTCTCATTGAACGGAACAAGGACGACCTGAGCGCTGTTTGAGCTTGTCCCATATTACGGTTCTTTAATGCTTTGCTGCTTTTTTTGCGGATGAAAAAGCACATTTGTAGTTCGATTTCCTCTTGATTGAAAGATGTTTGCCATGCGTGGCTTTAAAATAGGTGCAATGTTCGACAAAGAAAAGTTTTGATTAGAAATTAAACCATCAGTAATGGAAGATTTGGTCATTGGACAGGCTCCGAATTTCAATAATACTCGCCTCGTAACACTTTAATTCATTAATCCCCAAGCGAAGCGAAGAGCACCTTTGTGTTTCTATCGTGTCTCTAATTATCGCGACTGAAGAGTTAAAATATAAATTCACACTTCTACAAGACTTGAGTTATAATAATAATAATTTATTAATGCAATAAATATCTTAGCTTTACAATACAAGCACTTTAACATACATCTTAGTAATAATATTCAATACAATGAACATCTGTCTCTGAACTAGATAAATAAATATCTGTGTCTCAGACAACAGCGCTTTTCCCTTCTAAGTGATAGGCGTAATTGTAAACAGGATAGACGCTATACAATTCATATTTTATAGTTGTAAAATTTAGGTAAAAAATTATATAATAATCATCATCATCTTCCTGCCCTTGTCCCGTTTTATTTGGGGTCGGTGCAACACGTTTTTTTCTTCCATTCTGTCCTGTCACTCACCTAATAATACAAAGTTATAAATAAAATAAACGGTTAGATTCAACAAGTGATCAGTAAAATTTGTAAATAGACACACTGTTTTATATGCCAGTAAAGAATAAAATATCCAAGTTGACATTTTCCCTAACCAAACGGAAAACAAGAGGCTGTCTTCATACCAACTGAATTAAATCTTTGAAAGCCCAAAAGCCAACAATCTAACTTCCGTAACACAAACGCCGCCAAAAATGGTGCCTTAACATCGCTTTTTCAGCAAAATCGTCGGACTCCATTCAACAAAGTGACATGAATAGATGCCTCCTTTGAAACGCAAAACCTCAACCCACATCAAAACATAGAATTAATATAACACAACAATAGCGCGAATCTTTCAGAATGCATCAAACGGTCCGAATCGCTTCATTTTCATTCGAGTTTTCTGACTGAGAAAACTTAACCATTTAAAATTCATCGTTATTCCATTGTCATAAGAGTCATGTTGTCCGCAAATGTAAGGTTGTGGGTTGAACAATGAGTGAGCGTTGTATGACAAAGGCGCTGGAGGTCCGAGCGACAAACGTAACAATAGAAACTAGTGTTGGGAAAGGTGAAACGATTGCAACTAGAGGTGTAAGCACCATGACTACAGCTAGAGTTGTGACCAATGTGACTGCAGCTAAAATTGTTAGTGGTGTGATTACAGCTGACGTTGTGAGCGATGTGATTGCAGCTACCATTGTAAGCGATGTGTCTGCAGCTAGAGTTGTTAGCGATGTGACTGCAGCTTGTGTTGAGACTGATAACGCTGCAGCGGTAGTTGTGAGCGATGTGTCTGTAGCTAGAGTTGAGAGCGATACCACTGCAGCCGCAGTTGTGAGCGATGTGACTACAGCTAGAGTTGTGAGCGATATGACTACAGCTAGAGTAGTGAGCTACAGTCATACTGTAGTTAGAGTTGAGAGTGATACCACTGCAGCTGCAGTTGTGAGAGATATGACTGCAGTTAAAGTAGTGAGCGATAAGACTGTAGCTAGAATTGAGAGCGATACTACTGCAGCTGCTGTTGTAAGCGATGTGTCTGCAGCTAGAGTTGTGAGCGATATCCAAATCGTATTACATTATTACTACAATCTTTGTCGTTTATCTTATTTCTAAAGGATGGAAACATTCCCAATAAAAGTTATGTTTCTACTGATTTGCTGTTTAATATGACGTACAAAAATCGATTCACCATAATAATATCCAATAAAAGTCGTTAGATCCCCTCCCTAGCCGGGTGACCTGTGGTGCCAAACTCACGGCCCGATGACATTTTTGTTTGCAAAAATTACGAGTCTGAGCATCTGCGTGTTATTTTAATATCTGTTTTTGTTCAGCGTCAGATTGGACCAAGCCGGGCGTTAGGTGCCCGGTAATGGGCTCTTTGTTTGAAAACCTGTGGGTTGGCTGCGCGGCTTTCTGACTAGAATTGGAAAGGATGATAAAAGTTATGTTGGTTACTGTGATTTGTTTGTATCGTTGGTGACAAATTTGTGAATTGTGATTATTTGTGATATGGAGAAAGGATATAAAATTCAAAAACGTAAGTAGCAAGTTCATCCTTCTTGGTGGTTTTTTTTTTCGGTGGGTTAAAATCATCCAGATGATATCCTTACTGACAAAAAAACCCACCTTGTTCCTTCGTTGCCTTTCATACTAGGGCTGAGCCTCCCTTTCGGTTACAGACCCTTGGCCCAGTAGGTTACGACCCTGCTGGGCCCTTACAGTTATCCTTTTTGGTGGTAACAATTTATTATACAGATTCTGCTATCACCATGATGATTTCATTTCCCATCGTAACAGCCATTGAAACCCCTATTCAGCTAAAAATGTTAGCAAAGTTAGTTTATTGGTATAATAGAATAGAGAGTAACGGGATTCAATATGTATAATATTGGGTTCTTAAATGTTTGTAATTCTTCTTACACACAGCAATATTACAGAAAATACAGAACACAAAGAAACCAATAAATGTCTAACAACAAAATAAAAATAGTATACTTTTAATATAAAGTTTATTTGAACCCAGAACTTCAAGATATTACAGTTCAAAGTAAATAAGTTAAAAAAAAAAAACGTCAGTTTCATATTTAAGGACCTAATATTATTTTCCCGAAAGTAAAATATTATTCGAAACTGTCCATTGCCAGTTTGCTTAACCTCAACCAAAGAAAGAAGGAAAGAAAGATCAAAAGAAAGAAAGACACACAGACACATTTTGTTTGTGGAAATAAACGCAGTCTTAAGCCTAGCTTACAAATTATCAACATTCTTAGAAATATATTATGCTCCACGTCCACACGAAACGATCGAAAGCCAAATACAACAATATAATAAAACCAAAACAAAAACCATTATTTTCATCTAAAAACATCCAATAACATATATATTTGAAAGCTAATTACGCGGTGACGTCACAGATCCGTAAATAATGACGTCGACATCTCGACAACATGGCGGCAACTGGCGGCAATATTTTAGATATTACGCTAAGGGTGCTGTCTCTCTAAGAAACGTCACATTTATCAACGAGCCTGAGGAGCTGTGTTTGGGCTCGAGTCTCAGAATCAGCAGATTATGTGTTAATGGGGATTTATTAATGAAGAAGGGAAGGTTTTGGAACTGTTAAAACGTGGTTTGATAAGCACTTCATTTTTAAAATCATTGGTAGTATTTAAGTTGCCTTGTTAGATGGGAAATCTAATAACTAGACTTTTACTGACTAAAACCCACTCGTATGCCTTCAGTTGTTATTTGCTTTCCAGGGTCGCTGCACCTCTTTTGTACGAGTCTGCAGCCAGTTTTTCAGCTGGTGAATCATCTTTGGTGTCAGCTTTCAGTCTCACTGAAGCAAGTAAACATCAATATTTCATAATAGTGCGACTGCTACTATATCTTCACGATACAGTGACTAGGTACTTCCATACCCCTTCCGTACTCGTATTATCATTTATTTATTTATTTAAACTTCATGTACAGTAGTGGTACATAGGCGGACTTAATGCAACAAGGCATTCTCTACCAGTCAACCTATGGGTTAAAAAAGACAACACTGTGGTAGGTTTGCTCAATAAACAAATAACAGATACTACAAACGGAAAAATATAAAGTAAGTTATTTATAATAATAAAATACATAAACTATGCTAAAATAATAAACTAATAAATACTATGAAAAATATCAAATCATTACGATAACTCAATAATAACAATTCTGACGAAGACCGAACTAAAGTTGAGAGGACTTCAAGTAGTAGTAGTAAAATTATATTAAGACACACAGAAAGACTCTCGTAGTATTTATGGTTGATCTTAGCTCAAATAATAAAAAGTTTTGTAAATTTGCCTAAGAACTCATTACTACTATCAAAAATAGCTAATAATATACTAAATATATACGTATTGTAAACTGTTATACAAATTAATTAATGTTTAACTGAGTTTAATTTAGCAAACGATAGTTACTTCTCGACTAGTCTTCCGACAAAGACTTCCTCTAAAGATCGCCATTCCATTATATCCCTTGCTGTCCAAGGCCATGTTGGATCCGCTATTTTCCTGATTTCATCTTCCCATCTCTTAATTAGTCTTCCTCTCTTCCTTTTGCAGTCTTGCTTTTCTTTCTTCTCTCTTGTCGAATGTCCTGACTCTGCACTCGTACATCAGTATGTTAATCTTTCCTATTTTGACCTCCACACTGCATGATGTCTAGCTCCTACTACTGTATTTCATTTTTCTATTTGCTGAATACAAATATCTTGCTCAGATAGTTCTTATTAAAATAACTGTGCAATTGCTCAGTAGATACTCCTGCAAGAAAAATGTTCATAAACTTATCTTGCGCAAGCCAAGTTTATTCAACATAGAAAAAACTAATCTAGCCTTGAGGAAGAGGGAACGGTAAATATTGTAGCCAATCTAGAAACGAAGTGCTACTCTAAGATTCTCAAGAAAGTTATGATACTTTAGTTTATGAAACTACATTTTAGAGTGGGTCAATCTCTTTCTTTGTAATTTATTAATTTCACTAATATAAAGGTGTAAGTTTTTATTTTGCGTGTGTGTATGTTTGTTACTTCTTTGCGCTCAAACGGCAGACCAGATTTAACACACAGGTAGACCATGTTCTGGAATAGTATACAAATAGGACACGTTTCATCCCGGGACTATGTTTTCTTGAGATCATTTTTTACCTTTACACGAATGAAACCGCTGGTAGGAGCTGGCTTTCAAGTCAATCCAGGAAATTGCTTTTGAAAGCTAGGACTTCAACTTTCCCAACTAGCAACGATGACTTTTGCTCTTAACGTGAGTAGAAGCAGACTTTTTTTCAGTGGTTTCAAGGAAATACTAAAGTACAAAGTTACCGATGACCAAGCAACTTCTTGACCAGTCAGTAAATCAAACGCAAAACAAAACCAGAAGAAATCGTGTCGCCCATCATTAAAATAACTCCATACATTATGTAATAAAAAACGTATAATCCAACTAAATTATAATGTTGGCCCTACTGTGGGTAATTTGAATAAATTAAATGAAAGACGACCGTTTCGGAAATTCGCCGAAAATTGTTCGTATTACATTATTTATGCAAAAGCTTTGGATTGGTTGCGTTATATTTTGTGACACGCAACGATTAGGTCAATCTGTGGTGTTTGTTTCGACGTGATCTTAATCTGATTGGTGGGTAATGTGAGTTTTACTGCTCAGCAGTTTCCAGAACTGATGGTTTCCTAAACTAATTGTAGCCGTGCCCTTGGCTTGAGTTACTACATACTTAAACAAACGCCATGTCAAAAAATATAATTTTGGCACTTACTATCGACGTTAATGGTTTATTTATGAGCATTAAACTCTGTCCATCCAAATCTTGACTATTGCCTTAACTTTTGATTTATTATAAAAATAATAACCAGAGGTTGTCCTTGAGTGCACTTGCATAGTGCGTATAGACCGTATAGACATAATTTTTAGTTGGTACCATGATACATTCAAATATTCCAAGGAACCTTTGCAAGGTTGCTTTGGCTCCTCCTGCGCCTTCTAAAGGTTCATGACCTCCGAGGTCCAGAGATATACGAACATAAAATAATACTTTATTTCCGATTGCTCCATAAATGTTGCTAGTAACACCAAAATACTTGAGAGCAAATGTAAAACTAAACAAATTAGTTAACCGATTAACCGGTAACCGGTAGACCGATGACTTGGTAAGTGTTGCAGGAATCCGATGGTTCGAGACGCACAGGGCCGTTCATTGTGGTGATACTTAGGGGAGGCCTATGTTCAACAGTGGACGTCTTTCGGCTCAAGTGATGATGATGATGAACACTAATTTAATTCGGCCAATCTGACACCAAACATTTGCTACTTTATTGCGTGCTCCGCAAGATGTATTCGGTCTTCAATTACATGACTACATGATGCAAAAAATGACCCAAAAATTCAAATCGCCTTCTTCAAACCGCCACCAAAACGTACGAGAAAATTCTAAAAACAATTTGAAACTGCTTTCAAAGCGTCTTCATATAAATGTAAATGTATGGGGTGTAAAATTTCTCACCGGATCACAATGGGGTTTGATTCCCAGCCAAGCCGCGGCCATCGCTTTCATACGACTTTTTTGGAACCCAAGTCAATTGGGTTTGCGTCATTTGTTTTTTGTCTCACTCGTTCTGCTCGCTAAATGTGTTGTTGTCTCCCTCATGTGTCTACCGGTGTGGTGTAGTGGTCTCTGGGATAAGTGGCTTGGTATTAAGGGTATTTTCGCTTTCCTGTATCATCACGGTAGTTGGAGTGATGGGGTGTCTGGAACTCTATTACTGGACTTGATTGCATTGGTCTGGTTTTTTGATTCGATTTTCTTGGTCGATGCGTCAGATATTATGTGAGATTTCTTTTGTTTGTTAAATAGATTCGAAATGTTATTGCCTTTTAAAAGCTGCTGCTGAGTAGGTCTTTATTTTTTCTATAATTGAGCAACTCGAGAAAAACTCGAGCCCCGGTATGAAGAGGCTAGAAGGAACGGGGTGGGTTTTTAGTAAGTAAGAGTCTGACACTATCTCCCGTTTCACCCAAGAGCAGGGGTTGTCATAAGATGATTTTTGCCCACCGTAAAAAAAAGTCAGCATCTCAGAAAAAAAAAGTAATCCTATTCACAGTACGAAAAATTGTGGGGTAAAATGTAGTAAAAACATTGTTGAGTATCAGCCATGACAGTTTAACCCTTCCCTTTATAAATCACAGCAGAACGTGCCTCGTTACAAACAATACGAACCCACGAAGTACTTACATAAGTACCCAGTAATGTTATTCAAAGTACTTATAAAATTTCGAAACCACCTCACGTCCAGATTTAACTTTTAATTTTCGATGCACGGTAGCACACCCGCCAAGTTCTTGATACTTTGTCAATTTTCAGCCCTAATGTAATTCAAATAAGATTTCCAACAAAGGGTGAGGTTTCAACATTGATTGTACCTTATCGTAAAGCAATATGTGTTTGAATGAAGTTAGGGTGAATGTGTTAACTATGAAAAATGGCCGCTTTAATGGAAGTGGAATAGTTTTAGATGGGGATTTGGATCAAGGTTTGGAAGTGAAGATGAATGAGAAGCCATCACTCTTGTGGAGTCGGAATTGAACAGATTGATTTCTGTTACTGACGGCATAAATTAAAGCTATTACTTATAATTACTTTTTTTTAGGTAGACCGATGACCTGGTCAGGCTCGCGGGAATCCGATAGATGCGTGACGCACAGGACCGGTCGTTGTGGCGACACTTGGGGGAGGCCCATGTCCAACAGTGGAAGTCTTTCTTTTGATGGTGATGATGACTTAAAATTAATCACATTTTCCTACACTAAGAACTACTTCTTTATTGTGGGTGCGTTCATAAACAAGTAAATTAGACATAAGTCACCCAGAACCGAAACAACTACAAGTCATACAACAAGTCATACAAATATTAATTTACATATTTGATGCGAGAATCAAACTTATGACATGCAGCGCAGTAGTGAATTACTCGACCACTACGCCAACCGTACCGTCAATTTTTTTATAGTTGATAGGTTCGCGCTTGATCGCTATCTCACCTGATGGAAAGCGACGATTTCATTTATTTGTAATATGATGAAACTACAGCTTTACTGATTTTTTTTCTGTGTACAATAGAAAATCAAATTCATTACTTGACTAAAATAATTATGAAATTACTTAGACATACGTTAAGTTCAATCAGCATAAAAATGGCTATATTACACCAGCATCCCAAAAAGAATCTGTTTTTGATTAAAGGAACTAATTGATTTATCAAATTCTAGCCCACAGACACTTTCCTCGAATCTCCGTCATTTCATCGAATTTCCGTCACATTTCCCGTTGAAAATCAACACATACCGAGTAATGATTTACACAAAAAAACTAATAATAAAGGACCCCACACTATCCGAGTCATTATGGACCCCTAAGGGGGATGAGAATAATTTCCCGGCCCCAGTCCCACCCCTAGTGACGGATAGTGGAAGTAATCGGTCTCTTGATTGAAAATTACTACTTTTTTATACATAAATCATTGATTTTCTTATATATTTTCGGACCATATCCCTTTGGGGATGGGGAGAGGAAAAATGTCTTTGTTGTAATTACTTTGATGACAGTTGATTAAACTTTTGTGAGGCGATCGTGTAGAACTTGGCGCATTCTTACCGTGCCTCTCGTTAGGGAGTAGTGTGTGATGTGTAATTGTATGGAAGGCTATTGAGATAATTATTGGGCGATTTCAATGTGTTAATGATAGGTTGTAAACGTGGGGTGCTGGGGTATGATTTTACAGTGAGTTGGAACGGGTCAATGAGCTTAAAAGTTCTTTTTGTCTGAAAAAGTCTAAAAATCTACACTAATATTATAAGGAGGTAAAGATTGTTTTTTGTTTGTTTGTAGGAAGTAATCTCTGAAAGTCCGCTTGCTAAAAATTTTTCACTGATAGAAAGTTACATTATTCCTGTTTTGTGAGTGACATAAGCTGTATTTTATGTACCTACTTGGGCGAAGCCGCGGGAAAAAGCTAGTGGTACATAATTTAATAATAGTACACATTTTATTTAAACTGCTCATTAGCTCAGTTTATTTTGGACCTCTGATTCCTGAAGAGTATTAAAAGTTGCCTCAAGAATTAAGATTCGTTATTATAATATCAGATTAATGAAGAATATATACAGCTACAACACCACACAGACAATCGGCCCTCCTCACACATGCACAACTTTGAGGAACAGACCTTTTCTTTGTTTAATCCCATCACCATTTACTTGGACAAACCTTACCTTCAAACCAGGAAGTACCGTGAGCAAATACGGCAGTGAAACAAACCGGATGATATAAATACTAAACGGTACGAGTGTACTGACAACAGCAAATTTGAATTTAGTAAAACCGCGCCTCGGCGGTGCACGCTGGATTAGCGAAACGACGCCCATGTCTGGGGCGAGGAGTGCGAATGGGTGGATGTGGTATGTGTTGGACCTTCGTGGAATTGTTTGAGGTCAAATTGGATGGTAGTTAAGGTCATCAATATGCCTAACATTTTCCCAAATATGTTAGAGTCGGCTTTTGGTTTAACCGAATTTAGCTTAATACGATATGTATAGTAAGCATAGATATGATAGTAAGTGTAACTCCTTTAAGTGGAATGTATTTTAAGTGGAACTCCAAAACCTATCTGAACTATAGTGATATCTATGTCGGTGTCAGAGTTCTCCACGTGCTTAGATCACATACAGCCGTCTAATAAATAGAGGCTCATCTACTTATGCAAAAAGGAAGGCTGGTTGGAATGAAGGCCAGCATGGCCCACGCACAATGGTTCAACAAGGGTTGAGTGTGAAAACCAGTATAAAATAAGACTTATTAGTGAGCCACGAGCTTAAAATTATGGTGCTACTCTGTCTAAATTACATTATGATCCGTTGGCGGGAGCTGAAGAGTAATCCTGCATCCGCACGATATTAAAAACATCCTTAGACAAAGTAGTTTATTTATCCGTGATAAATAAACAACGATAACTTTTGAACATTAAAAATGTTACAACTAAAAAGAATCTAAATATTTTCACGTGCATCGTGTACGTGTTATCTGTATCAACGATTGAATCATTTCTTAATTTCAGGCATTATTTTATTATTAGTTTCAGTTTCGTTCCAAGTTATATTCTAGGGTTTTTCTCAAAAATCAAAATGGTTTTTATTTTTTAACAAGTTTATCTTTCGTCAGAAGAAGGTCAAGGCTTGATGAAGACCACAATACTCCACATATGACGTCACACAAATGACTTGCTCCAGTAACTTCGTCCATGTTCATGCGTCTCCACACACCATAAAGGTCACATTCGTAGTATGACGTAGCATTGTGTTCTTGAACTTCAGGGAGACCAGCATATAAGGTCAGTTCAGTCCTTTTAGAGCTTCTACAATGCTATAAATATCATGTTTTGTAAATAAACCCTGACCTTTTTGCGAAAATCAGGTGTTTTTACTCTTGTTATGTACGCGCTTGACCACTATCTAACCTGATGTAAGCGACGATGGAGCAGCATGCCTAGAAGTAAACTCTTGACTTAAAGATCCCTAGTTTGTAGCTATCAGGACATACATACTCTGACAAGAAATTCCACTCCTCGATAAAAAGACAAAATGTTCAAAAATAGTTTTTTCCTTCAAAATTGCTACATACTGTAGCGACATCTATGACGCCACATAAGAACTACGAAGAGAATACGAAATCCTGCATCGCGCAATCAAAGTTCTCCGCGCGATTTGAACATATACGACAGTCCGACATCAGCTATTGGGCAGTCGCCCTCCAGACTATAACATCCTGTCTGGTCGGAGGATCCTCCCTTTTCAACGGAGGTATGTGGACCACCACCCCGACTCACTGGGGCATCATCCCGACTCACTGGGACATCATCACTCTGACTCACTGGGGCATCACCGCAGACAGTTCCGACTCACCGAGAACTATGCGGCATCGGTTCCGACTCACTGGAACCAACCTACCGCTGACCTGGCACACATCAAGAAGCATCAAGAACCATCGATCTCCGATCTCCGGAGGGGAGTGATGTAGCGACATCTATGACGCCACATAAGAACTACGAAGAGAATACGAAATCCTGCATCGCGCAATCAAAGTTCTCCGCGCGATTTGAACATATACGACAGTCCGACATCAACTATCGGGCAGTCGCCCACCAGACTATAACATCCGGTCCGGTCGGAGGATCCTCCCTTTTCAAAGGAGGTTTGCGGGACTTTACTCTGCTGCTGTTGCGCTTACCTCCAAAATTATTATTATTAAATTATTTGTAAAACAATTAATTTATAAACAGCGCAAAAAAAGAAAATTAAAAATCCTAACTAATTAAAGCTAACTAAAACCTTATTAAAATATGGCGCCGAAAAACTGCTCCACATTGCTAAATATTTTCGGGCTTACAACAAAGAGACGAGCAAGAACGATGGTCTAAAATCCAAGATGTTCCACCACAAGTTATTTTGATAGTCAATTCCATAAATGCTGAATATTTTGATCATCGTCAATCAATTTTGTATGGGCCCTCTACAGGCTAAAACGTCCTTTTTCACTGGCAGGCTAATAAAGTATAGGAAGACTTAATATTATTTATTTTTACGGTAGCTAGCCTAACGAAATACAGTAACTTGCAAGCCTTTTCGAGTAAGTGTGATGAAAATGTACGATTATAATTTAGGTATCTTCAAGGCAAGAGTGAATAGGCTCTTAATAAACTAGCTCGCCTCACCATCAATGATTGCATCACTGCTTACCATCAGGTGGGATCGCAGTCAAGCACTAGTTTATATTAATTAAAAAAAAATGTGACTACATCCCAGGAAGACTGAAAATTATGACATCGAAAGTAATAAAATGATCTCAGCAGACTGTATCTCCGCTACTCGAAGTATACTTCGTACATTAACGTTCCCCATTCTCATGATATGTTAATTTCTTCACTGAATAAATAATTCATTTGTTAAGGCGTATCACTCAGCATTGTTGCGAATTATACCGCATGTTATAACGACATTAACTCTTATTGCGCACAATTTAGAGCTCAATTTGCAACTTGCTACCAAATGAGTTTGTAACTAAGATTTATATTTTGTTTGCCGTTGATTTGACGCAAGGTATCAACGGGGATTGTGAATTTTCATATTTATGGTGGAGTAATGAATTAAGGTACAAATGGAAGCTGTTCTGGCTTTGTAGACATTCAGGTTTTTTTTTTGTCGGTGCGAAATCACCCAATGACTTCTATCGCTCTAGAACGGATCGAGAGAGTGTGTCAGACTTTTACTGACTGAAACTTACTCCTATGCATTTTTTTACCTTGCGTGCCAAGACCCTGGGGTTTCCTCTCGGAAGCAAACCTACCAAAGCGAACGGGAGCCGTGGTGCCCCAGTAGGCATCTTTTGAATTACAGGTTAAGATAGTGTTTTGTTTTTATTATTTTTTTAATTTTAAAATTCTAATATTCTTTACCGAAACGATAGATAAGATATTTTATAATTTTGGATTATCCGCTAGTATCAATAACTAGCGGATAATCCAAAATTATAAAATATCTATAACCGTATCAAAAACCGGTAGATATAAGATACTATTTCTATCTCCTTATCAGTATCTCTGGTTAGAACTTTCTACAGTACAATTATAGCCTTGTGATATCATATTTAGTCATTTCAAAAACACAACATGTTTGGCAAACTTTGAGGGACGGCAATTTGTTGCTATTTAGTTATTTAATTACCTCTTACAAAGCAGCTCTTGTTGTTAGTAAAGGTTGGAACTTAAAATTATTTCTTTATTTCCTGTCAAAGATGTCATGCATAAAGAAATTAAAATTACACTAGACATTCAATCTTCTATCCGCATGGACAACCTTAGGTTAAGTTTATACGATGCCAGTATACGACTACAAGTTATTTAAAGATAAGGGGTACCAAGTCATATTTCACGATAAAATTGCGTCAATACGATGTTTAAAGCACTTCGAGTCGCGTAACTCTTACTTATACGGCTAAAACCTAAAGTAAACAAGTCTTTGTAACTTGACTTTAAGTTTTGGCAATGTATAGAAAGTTGTCTTTGAACCAGCTAAAGAAAACATTTCTTTTTTTATCATTGTACCACAAAATAATTTAAAAAATCTCTTCCTATTCTATCCTTTAAGTCTCGTAGAAGGGTCCATCCACTTCACCAACTCTAAAAGGAAGATTTCAAAGATACGAACCAAAAAGGTGACAATTAGACCGACACAAACACAATTAATACACAACGATCAGCCCCGTCCTCTGCCGGTCAATGGGACCGACGCAGTGAAAAGTGAAATACGCGCCAAATCTGCCGGAAGCTCCACCTAGCCAAGATGGCGACGGCGGACATATTGACGAACGTCCGGAAGCGACAGTGACAGAACGCGATGGGACGCGACGAGCTTTCTGTTCGGATACGCGCTAAAGAGCCCGATCGCTCCAGTTAAAAAAATGAGCCAAGTTATTTTTGTGGAAGTCAAGGTTTATTGCTGACGGATTTGTAGGCTGACGCGGAAATATGTGGGACATACCTACAGGTTTTTGGTTTCGGCAATTTGTTTTGTTTTCAGTTTTCTCGCATGTTTCTTTCAACCCTTCACATGTTTAGAGATCTGTCATTTAGGTATTTTTTTCTTTTTTTAAAATCATTTTTAATTCGGATCTCGTCTTTATGACTATCCGAAGAGGACTATATTTAGTAAACAGTAATTAGTACTACGCCGTTTGCAAAACTGACCTTTCTAAAGGACATCGGTTACGTCCGTCAGTTTAATAATAATTTTATGTTGTACCTAAATCCCTAAATTCAACATAGTGACAAAATGAAAATATACAGAAATAAAAGTCTAAAATTGTATCTTTGTAGCTAAAGTGTAATGAAAACCAGAGTTTCAATTGTACATAATTTACTTTAAAGGTATTTTTTTTAAATTTGCATAAACTAGTGCTTGACTGTGATTCCACCTTATGGTAAGCAATGATGCAATCGTTGATGATGAAATGTACTAGTTTCATCATCATCGTCATCATCATTTCAGCCGACAGACGTCGACTGTTGGACATAGGCCTCCCCCAAGGGTCGCCACAATGATCGATCCTGTGCGTCCCGCATCCATGTACTAGTTTATTAAGAGCCTATTCAATCTAGCCTTGACACCTAAATTATAGTCGGGGAAGACCGTAGCAGGCACTTTGTTTCAGTTCTTTAATGTACGCGGTATAACCGACACTAAAATAAGGCTGTTTCCCTGAGGGAACGCAAATGGAAACTGATGAAACAAGATTTTCAAATGGAAATCATCAACTGACTTTTCCTGCTCTAGGGTGGAGTAAGAGACAGCAAGCAATGGGTAGCTCGCCGTCCAACGAGCCCAAGTCGTCCACGGTGCCTAGTGTTCCACGCGCCCCACAAAGAATTGTCAGCAACCGTAGGGGCCCAGCAGGGTCGAAGCCTACTGGAGCCATGGGTGAACCTAGATCTGAGAAATCTCTAGGGCCCTGGAACAATAGCAAAGAAGGAATAGGAGTGGGTGTTTAATCAGTAAAAGTTTTACACTATCTGCGACTTCGCTCAAAAGCGGGGGATGTCATTACATCATTTTCCCACCTAAAAAAAGGGTGCAGTAAGAGAGTGTATCGGTTTGGTAACCTGTTTATACGAGTTTACTTAGCAGTTATTAAGGATCGATATAATGGTAAGTTGCATAAAGAGAATCTAAATATTTATTGGTAGAACCTACTGTAGCAGGCATCTAGCTGATCACCACTAACTAAACCGTCCAACTAAGACAATACGCATGTACATACTTAATATGTGGATCGTACAAGATGCCAACCAGCCACAATGGCTCAGGTGTATTACTATTCACAGCACTCAATGACATGGGCGCCTACTCGCTGACTGACGAGCTGCGGAATCAATCAGCGGCCGAGACATTGAAATGCTGACCACTGTATTAATATATATATATATACATATATATATATATGTACCTACTATATATGTATATATGTACAAGTAAGCACCTATAGTAAGCTTATTTTAGGGCCTATTGGAGCTGTGGAGCTATAAGAGTGGCGGTTAAAACAGTATACTATCTTCATGCAAGTAAACTATTTAATAATGAACAAATAATTCTGTAAACTGATAAAATGTATAGGTATAGTGCTTGGTGTAATAATTAAAAAAATATATATTAAAAACCCAATTAAGAAACGCCATATCAATAATGTAAATTAATATTATTATTTTTTTAATATGGATAGGCCCAAGGCCTAGGGATAAGGGCAGGAAGATGATGATGGATAGGCCCAAGTTTGACCACTATCTTACCTGATGGTAAGCGATGATGCTAACGATAGAGCATGATTGCTTCAAAGTAATTTATTCACTATTGACTTAGAGACCTGACCTGAGGTTATAACTATCAGAAAACATGGACCAGCAGGGAATTCTACTAGCTCCGTAGTTGTGCGTTATTACTTCACGCTGGAACGACTGAATAAAGCATGAAATTTTGCACAAGATTGGACCAAGACATCATAGGATATTTTTTATCCCAGGAGTATCTTCCTATAGGATAATTTTCTACTTTCATGCGATCAAATCCGCTGGCAGCAGCTAGTATGTTCATAAGAAACCAAGAAAATATGCTATGAAGCAACTCCTCACTTTGCATTTCCAAAGAATAGTTCAGTCCGTCCATTCAGCTGGGAACTGCGAACTGTGGAAGTATTCACTAGTTCTCTCGAACTACCCTCACCGTAATACGTTTCGACGCAAAAAGTGCGCAATAAAAGCGTGTCAGAGGAAGAATATTAAAGTTCAAAGCATTATTGTGAGAGAAACTGTTTTTTGTATTCATAAGATTTTTATTGCAGCCAGATTTGGAGTAGAAAGTATTGAAATAAAATAGTTTTACCGTGAAGTGGGCCATTTTCTTTCAGTGTGAAATCAACAAGAAGAGCGACAAGAAATATGTAACCGAGAGTGTATGTAACTTATAATATGATTTAGAAGAGTGTCCATGGAGTTTCTTGCATGTTCTTCGCCATAGAGATCTACGCTTTGGAATGTGCAATTTAGCTTCACTTCTTTTTTGACTGACCGAAATTTTGACAATTCAAAAGTGCTTGTAAAATCAAAAGTAAAATAAATAAAATCAACAACAACGTGACTAGGCATTTAAAAACATAATCCAATGCCTCATCACGTTCAGAGTGGAGTGAGAGGGAGTGTGTCCAACTTTTGTTGACTAAATTCTAGTTTTTCTTTGCAGTACAGGTCCACGGTAACTTACTGGATGACTGCTAACATATCACCTGCCATTACAATGAAGTCAGTCTGTAGGTCATTTAAATTAGGAATTTTCAGACCATAGTTTAAAAATTTACATTAGATTTACTGTAAAATCGACACACGATGTCGTTGATACTGCCCTTAAAATACTATAAATAGAAATATTTATGCGTGAACGCTTTAAGTACCTCGGCCCGAGGAGTAAAACCTTTCTCATTATCAATAGGTACTCTTGTCTTTCCTACTCCGCGGCACACATCCAGCCGTTATGATAGGTCCTTTTCTATTAATGCAGTGGGTGTCTCTGGAATTCTCTCGCATTTTCTGTTTCCTTCTCTGGACAAAGAGCACTTCCGTTTTCAATCGATATTACATTAGTATATTTTCGTATTTATTACTACATATTAAATTTTATATATATTAGACTTATTTATGTAGGCTTATATTGTAGGTACACTGAATTTTACCCTAGCATGACGTGATCTCTTTCTGTCACTCAAAGGTTTGCTGAAATGTCAAATTGTGATAAGTTTTATAAAGGATAAAGACGAAAAACGATATTTGCGATGAAATGGATCAAATAACAGACTGTCGGTACACAAATATGTGAGTCAGACCAAGTATATGTGATTCCTACTAATCGGAAAAGTAAACACAGAAATTGCTCAAGGAAACTTTGGTGTAGAAAAGTCATATCGTGTGAGACCTACTAAGGCTGCTGGAAAATTTGGAAAATTGATCATGGTTCCAGATCACAAAGGGCATCTAAAGTAGATTTTAGCTGTCCCACTTAAAAAAAAAAAACATTGGAACGCATCTAGTGCGAAATATTGTTTATCTACCAATAAGTTGTATTGATCAGCCTACCTATAGGTATCAATTCATAAAAACAAGCCAGCTTGTCCAGATCTCAAAATCCTTTGACTCGGTATCCAACATACCACTCTACATCCAATTCAATAAGTGCAATCAAAAATGGGCTTTGTCACGTCGATAATAAGATTGCATGAGAGAGCAAAAAGGTGGGAGGACACAAAACGTCCCCTGGAGAGGAGGCCGGGCTGTGATGAAACATTTATGAGGCGGCGGTGACAAATAGTGGCATTATTTGAAGTATTACCTTCGTTTCGTATATCGATGTAATTTTTGTTCACGCTGTAGTGTTTTTGTCTTGTAAAATATTTCATCTCGCAGTGTAGTGTAAGCAAAGTTGCTTGTTTGTAAAGTTATTTTATTTTTGTAACTGGGAATCATCCCATGACTTCTCCCATCTAGAGAGATCCCATCCATCTAGAGGGGTAGAGCGAAAAGGCGTGTCAGACTTTTACTGACTAAAATTCACCTGTATCCTTTGCGTTTTAGGACCACGGAATCTATCCAGAAAGTCCCCGTGACCCTAACGGTTATGAGGCCTGCTGTCCGCTCCGGTTTGCTCACATCCTTTTTTTTTCGGTGGGCAAAAATCATTTTATGACAACCCCCGCTCTTGGGTGGAGCAGGAGACAGTGTCAGACTCTTACTGACTAAAAACCCACCCCGTTACTATACCGGGGCACGAGCTTCCCTGGCCCCAGTAGGATTCGACCCAGCTGGGCCTCCTGTTGCTGACAACTCCTTGAGGCGCGCGGGAACAGTGCGCGCCGTCGACGTCTTGGACTCGGTCCGGACAGTTACCGGATGATCGGACAGCGAGCTACCCATGGCTCACCGTCCGCGAGCCCGCGTTTGCTCAGATCCTTCATTTTAGTTTTTGTAAAAACAAAAAAAAAATCAGATATTTTCACAGCAGAAAATTACTCAACCACTACATTATCATTATCAATTTGTATTCTGCAATCTTTAGTATATTTTCTTTCAGCTTTCCTGTATTAATTAGTTTTCTTTACTTCAAGACCTTTTGAAATAGCTTAGGTCAAAGTTTTATAGAGCGTGAATGAAGGCTGGGTGACCTAATTAAAGAACGACCTTTTTATTAATAACTATTTAAATCTAAGACGTGCTGCAGAGCTCTTTGCTAGGGCTAGGGCGTGGGTGTGTTAACAAGAGTTTACCGTAGCCCTAGAACGCTAAAGGGCAACTGAAGAAGTGAAATGGGTTTTAGTCAATAAAGTTTAAACACTATTTCAAAAACTTACAGTTCCGTTACCAGTTACCTTCAGTTACCTTTGCCATCTACATTAATATAATAAAGAGGTTAAGTTTATTTTTTTGTAAGTAGAAGATAATTTCTGAAAGTACTTACTGTTCCGATTGTTATAATTTTTTCACCGATAGAAAGTTGTTTTATTTCTGAGTGACGAAAGTAAAACAAATGCTTTGAGTTTTTAGTACATAAGCAGTCTTTAAAAAAACAACATTTCACAATAACATTAATTCAACCATTATCAAACAATTAGCCTGCTGCGGTCTCTCCGTCCAGTAATAATTTAGGTGTATTCAAGGCTAGAGTGAATAAGTTCTTACTAAACTAGTGCACCTCACCATCAGTGATAGCATCACTGCTTACCATCAGGTGGGATCGCAGTCACGCACTGGTTTATATCAATTACAAAAAAACACAGAATTAAAAATTCAAACGCGCCATCGTAGTCCCAATAAATCTCAAACCGGTATCGTTTGCTAGGAAACATAACAAGGTATCTGACGACGCTGACAGCCCGCAATACGGTTGACATAAAAGGATATTTTAAATTGTTAATGCAACCTTCATATTTTACGTGATACTTCGAGCGCTCGCTAATATATCATATACTATAGGTATGTATATGGTAACGGAGGCGTGTATCATTTTATTTTGTTGCTAAGGAAGTACGTGACATAAGGATGGAGAAGACTGGATTTATGAGAGTTTGAAAGGGTTATATTCGGATTTTAAACGAGTATATCATATAACGGTTGTTATTGGTATGTACTGTGTTCTTATTTTGAGTAGAGACTTGAAAGAAAGATGTAATATTTTACATTCAAAGATTTATTTGATGGCATGGTTAACGGAGTAGGTGATGCATTGGCTCTAGTGCTGCACGTTGTGTGTTCGATTCCGGTGGTCATCTCCTTAGCCTTTTTCCCAACTGTTTTATGTGGGAAAATCATCTATTGTCATCTCCTGCTCTTGGGTGGAGCGGGAGATAGAGTTAGACTTTTACTGACTAAAACCCCACTCTTGTTTCTGCTTTGTCACTGTGCCAGAGCCTTGGGAATCTTTTTCGCATCATCCATGGCCCCATTAGGTTTCAACCCTGCTGGGCCCCTACGGTTGCTGACAATTCCTTGAGGCGCGCGTGGAAAACCACGCGTCGTTGACGACCTGGGCTCAGTCCGGACGGTTGCCGGACGGTCGGGCGTTCCCAACTAGTTTGAGATCGGCTTCCAGTCTAAGTGGATGCGGCTGAAGGCAAGGAAGAGGAAGGAAGTTCATATAGCGACTGATTCTATTTCAAGCCTCCACAATTCAGGGAACACGATACTCCTTAGATAGACTGATGGTCAGACTGTCTGGCATCTACTATCTGTAACGACTGTCAAAGATCTATGAACGACAATCAGCACCAACGAGTTTATGTGCTTTCCGAGGCATGGTATGTCAGTAACATCTTAGTTAAATTTAGAAAGGTAGATACATAATTATTTTAATTGATAAACATCACATTGGCCTTGACCAGTTTCGAACCCGCAACCTCATGCATGAGAAGCAGGTGCCTTTAATCCTGGGCGAAATAAAATGATTGCCGTGCGAAACAAATATTTATATGGCTCAACAGATAATTTTTTCCATGTCTGGGGGTCTTGTGTGAGTTTACTGTTTGTGAAGGCTCCCATGGTACAAAAGAAATTTAACAGTTGGTGAATCAACACAACTAACTCTGGCATTATTATTATTATTTTAAAGATATAATAATAACTCTGGCATACCGATACATCAAACAAGTTCTAACCAGAACCCTAAGGAAGACCTACCTAGCTTCAATTCTATAACCAACACTATTCTCAACAAGAATGTTCTAAAGTCAAAAGTTTAGTCTAAACGTAACAGATTAAATTCGCTGCGGTGTACGGGACCCGGGGAGATTTCCCGCGGGACGCTTAAGGGTTATTTGTCTGATGGTTCGCCTAGCTTTTCTGCGGAATCCTAATCCTTGTGCTAGGTGACTGGGGTCAGCAGTGTATGCTTTGCGGATCAAACCGAGGTATGCATTTGGACTGAGTGTATGTTCAACAGAGGGACTTACGAGGTTTTTGTTGGGATAGTATTGACAGTAGTTGCATTTGGGACCAGTTTTGGATCAGTAGTGCTCTTGCTGTTCTTGATTTATTTGTAAAATAATTTAGATTGAATTTATTTGCCTAAGATTAGTAGGTGATAACAAGATAACTGACAAGATTGTTTTTTTATTTTTTTCTGTTTTCCTTATCCAAGAGTAAATCCAAAGGATACATCCAATTAAGACTTGTACCTTTTTTTTGTTGGGCAAAAATCATCCAATGACAACCCTCGCTCTTGGGTGGAGCGGGAGATAGTGTCAGACTCTTACTGAATTAAAACCCATCTCGTTCCTTCTAGCCTTCATACAGGGGCTCGAGCTCCCTTTCGGATAACCTTGGACCCAGTAGGCTTCGACCCATAAGACTTGTATCTAAGACCCGATGGGATTTGTGAGTCGTCTGAATTTCAAGCACATCAGAAAATGCTGTATATTATCCACTTTCGAACTTTATCACTAACATCCCTAATATTACTTCTGTAATATGAACACAGAAATACAGTTCATCTTTACAGTAATGTTTGTGTGCACAGATTGCAAACATTTTCACGACTATGTTTACGTACTTAATCAAACACGCACACACAACCATTTGTCGCCTATTCATTAAAAACCGCAGCCTACAATAACAAAACAGAAGCACAGTCCAATAAAGTTCTTCACTCCCCCCCTCAAAGCGTCATACACCTAATGCGGAACGAAAAAGTACTTTTTGTGGTGAAAAACCCTTTTTTCCGTCGAGTTCCCGGGAGGCGACAATCCACGTCACTCAGTCGGTTTAATTGCGAGTAGTAAAACAAACGAGGGATGCCGCGAGTGTCGCTGAATCGCGCGTGTGGAGTGTCAGGGCGAGCAGACGCGCGAGCGAAACGTAGCATCGTGTAGGGACTCTGTGGTATAGATTAATGAAACAAACGAAGGAAGCCGTGAGTGGCGTTGAATCACGCCTCAGGAGTATTGAGGCGAGTAGCCGCGCGGGCGAAATATAAAGCTTCGAATGCTTCGTCCAAACAAGTACGCGTGGCAAAAACTAAACAGGAATTGTCACAATCCTTGTTCACATGAAGCGGACCTAATATAGACAGAATATAGCACTGAAATCCTCTGTTAGTGTTGTGAAATGAAGACTGTTTAGGCATGAGTACAATAGAATAGTAAGTTGAGTGTCAAAGTTGCGGTATGCCGTATGCCCTGCAAGTCGGCCAGGCGAGTAGACGCGCATTTGCTCGCTCGGGTAACACGACCACCTAATACGTTACTACGTATATAGATATCGAGGAGAATAATCGAGCAATATTTACAACATTTAAATTTCAAATATAATTAATTTATTGTTGCACGCTGTTTTATATATCAGTACCGTAAAAAAATATACATTAGAAAGTTATACTAACTTTTTTATAAACCTTGTCAGAATAAATCCAATAAGGCAAACTAATAAAAACTGAACTGTCTGTTGCGGAGTAGGACATCAAGAGTACTTATGTCGAGTAGCAAAACAAACCCGGTTTGTGGTGCGTTTTCCACAAAATCACGCATGCTGCTAATAAAATCCACGTTTTTGTGTATTATCATATAAATTGTGAAAGTTAGCCAAGTTGTATGGGAATGAGTTACTGTCTGTTGCGCTAAGTTTGAGGAAGTTCCTAAAGAACATAAATTTAATTGCAAGTAGTAAAACAAGCAAAGGATGCCGCGAGTGTGGCGGTAAATAGCATGAGTTTTGCGAACGGGGGCGAGCAGACGCGCGGGTATAAAATGTGTTCTAGTTATAAGCTAGTCTTTATGAAAAATTAAGCTGATTCTCTGTTTTCTTTTTACCGACTTCCCAAAAAGGAGGAGGTACTACGTTCGGCTGTTTTTATTTTTGCTGTGCAAAGTAGATACTTTCATCATTATTATAATATTATGAGAATATTTCTAATTATGTCTTTCTTTTTTGTTTTAGGTAAGCATCACAATCGAGTATTCAAAACAAACAAGGTGAAGTTTTTCAAAGCATAATTCGCACCTCTTCACCTAAAAACTAGTTTGCTAGCTGCATTTTAGAAGCTGCTTATCACTTTTTTTCTACAGTATCGTGATTTTTTAGACCATTGAATACACCGTCACAAAACCGCCCGTCTACGCCGTCAACACTTCACATTGCAACAAGACACACACCCAGACAAGCAAATACAGATACATACATACTTAATCCTCGTGTATGCGTGACGTGGCGCGGTTTGCCCGCGTATTCACCGCGTTTTGCCCACGTTTTGCCCGCGTTCCGGACAATAGCCGGACAATTAAAATTTAACGATTCTCGTGAACTGTAGGTCCCCAACTAATTGTTTACCAATTGGGTTTCTCTTTGTGTTCGTTATTTTGATTTCTGTTATAATTGCTGCCGTGATAAGCGGATTGTGTTGGTTTAATTTTTACTGTTGTATCGGTCGTCGGTGTCCTGAATGACGTATCAGGGTAGGTATTTTATTTAGGAACTGTCGCTTTTTGCCGGGGCTGGGTGACATTTGTTTGTGATAGCATCTACGATACAAGATAAATGAATAATAATAATAGTTTCTACAAACAAAATAAATAAAAAATAGATTCGTACACGTTTACAAAATAATATAACTTATACTTATGAGCAAATATAAACTTGAATTGTAGCTGCATCCTAATCCTGGCCAAAATTCTATTTTAAGAGGCAATGGGTCCTCCAATCAGATTATAACAGACAATATTGCATGAAGTAGGTGTTAATTACAAACCATGATACATATAATACAATAAATCAATAATTTAAATTGATTATAAAATTATTATTACGTTTAATTGCCTAAATTAAATTCCTCGTACGTGACAGTCAATGATTTTAGAGTTGTACTTCAAATCAATCAGAATTTTCCACATTACGATGTTCTGTTAAATGTGTATCGCAATCTCATTCATGTTTTCATTTACATTTGTTAGTTATTTTTTTAACCAGACCCTATAAAGTTATCGTTTCGAGTGCAAGTGTACGGTACGGATGGTACGGAAGATGTAGAAAGTCTTTCTTCTGACTGTACTGATTTCAATATCTAGAGTTAGAATAAGCTACTCGATCGAAACTTTGCCCTAGAAGACACACTGCATTCGGAGGCTAAAAAGCGTTATCTTAAAATTTTCAAAAATTGCTTATCGTTTTTGGATCTGAAAGCTTGTAACTTTCCGCATTAAGCAGACTTAAAAAGGTCGTAAATGAAAAAAAAAAACACAATTCATACTTACTTATTTTATAAACGCGAAAGTCACTGTTCATTTGTTTTGAAAGTACTATATAGTCGCTAAATAATGTAAAATATAAACATTTATACATAGATACATTTTATTAACATCACACGCTGGAGAAATCGCAGACCAAGAAACTTTTAAATAAAAAAGACATTATATAAAACGAAATTTATTTGTAAATAAAAAAAAACAGTTTTCTTGAAAATTACTATGATTGAGTTACTGCTTTTTCACTTCCGAAGGCAGCACAGACCTTGCAAGTGAACAGTTGAACTATTCCGTAACCTCCCAAATGTATTGAACTTAGTTCAAAACCGAACTATTGCTTAAACTGAACATATTATCATACAGTTTGACACACGACGCAAGTTATGACTTAACAATGTAATTTGTGTGCCAAGTTAGATCACTGACCAAAGGTAAGTTAGCGCTCAAGTTAACGGCACCCTATAACTAACTTAACGGAGCCGTGACTTAAGCTCAACTTGGCTTCGGTAGTGTAATTTAATAGTTGCGGATTGGTCTAAGTTCCGTAAAGGGGCGGAAATTAGTACAATCATGATTGACTGAACGAAGACGATCTTAGATGATAACGGCTTCCCATAATACTTTACGTTGCTGTACGTTTTTCACGGAATCCCGTTTTTGTAACAAATAAAAATAACATTTTTTAAGGTCATTCAAATTGTACAATCAACAATGGACAATCGGCGCTCGACGAGTACGCGAAGACTAATGGAACTCTTTTATTTAATTGATAAGGGTTTTGCACTGAAATTAGTCGCTTAAGGTGGTGCATCATGACTCACATTTTCACTGTTTTTCGTACAACCGCTCATAACTGATTATGACGTTATTACACATTTTTCATTAGATATTTTAGAAACACAGTATCTTGTGGATATTATCTAGGTTTTTAAAGAAAGCAATTTCTAAATTTGTGTAAAACTAATCCAGTAAAAACCTCTGAAAATGTCCTATGTTGTATGAACTTTGACACTTCACAATTTGCCTAAAAATTAAAAAAGTCAAAAAAGTAATCCTCTAGAGACCTTGCAAATTTTATTAAGATTCTAAATGACGACAACTTTTTCCAAAAACTTTTAAGGGTTTAAAAAAAAAACAGCTATTTCCTGGAGCAAGTTTTGTGAAATATTCGAGTAAATCTCGGAATTACCGAATACTAACAGAGTTTCCAGTCGTTGTCTCTCTTTTTTTGCGTTGCCTTTTCGTCAAACATTGCGTTGGATTGCATTAAATGAAGTAACAAGCTTTTAGACCATTTTCGATGTTTACGATAAGCGAGTGGAGAAGGACCCTCTTAAATACATGTATTTTAAAACGTTGCATTACACTAATAAATACTCCCGTAAACTCACATACATGAGGCACTCAGAATCGGAACAACTATCTGTAGACCATGTAAATTTTTGTTTACTGCGGGATTCGAAATTGCGACACGCAGTGCAGTAGGCAATCACTCAACCACTGCGCCAACCGTCCACAAATTTGGACTTTATAGAGACGATACAAGAGAAAAGACCGCCTTGATGATAGTTTCTAACAGATTTAGTATCACTAGCTTATTATTTACCGATCGGTGATTATTTAAAGATCAGTTTTATCCAGATAAATAATATTAATATAGTTATCCCCTAAATTCTTATTATTCGCATCCTCTTTCTTCTTGACACCTGTCTGTCAAATCCTATCCTCTTCCAACTTAGACCATACCGAACAAAACCCACTAAATTTAGTGAGGCGAGAGCTATCGAAAACTGTCTGTTACAACAATACAAAGTACGTCCAGCATGCAGATTAAACAATTAGGTAGTTAGCCTGGCGCTCTGCTGGCCCGCTATTGGATTAATTGAGTGGGGTGATAGCTGCAGCGGTAGGGGTATGACGAGTATGAAGGGTTGTTTTTGGTTATTGGTTGCTGTCAAAAAGTCGGTTGCTGTGGTCTTAGAAACGCAAATGCCAGTACTTTGTACAGTACTAGGTACGGAGTAGATACAAAAGTGTCCGTTGTCTTTTAAAGTTCATTCCGAGTTTCATAGTATTATTTATTTATTATTTTTTTATTTATTTAAACTTCATGTACAGTAGTGGTAGTAGTGGTGGTGGTGGTGGTGGTAGTGGTGGTGGTGGTGGTGGTGGTAGTGGTGGTGGCAGTGGTAGTAGTAGTGGTGGTGGTGGTGGTGGTAGTGGTGGTGGTGGTGGTGGCAGTAGTGGTGGCAGTGGTGGTAGTGGTGGTAGTGGTGGTGGCAGTGGTAGTAGTAGTGGTGGTGGTGGTGGTGGTAGTGGTGGTGGCAGTGGTGGTAGTGGTGGTGGTGGTGGTGGTGGCAGTGGTGGTGGCAGTGGTGGTAGTGGTGGTAGTGGTGGTGGCAGTGGTAGTAGTAGTGGTGGTGGTGGTGGTGGTAGTGGTGGTGGCAGTGGTGGTAGTGGTGGTGGTGGTGGTGGTGGCAGTGGTGGTAGTAGTGGTAGTGGGGTTATCATTTTTTTTAAAGAGTAACTTTGTAGCTTGAACCAAGAAGGTTCATTTTCGTACCTTCTATGAGATATTATTACGTATATTTAATTTTTTTTTGCTTGTTATAGAGGCTCAAATCTACGAGCTCGATAAAGTCATCATCATCATCAGCCTTTCAAATGTTCATATTGCTGGGACTCAGGCCTCCTCTCTAGGAGAGGGAATGGGCCAATCCACCACGCGGGCACAGATGATGAATGTCACATGTCTTCGAATTTTTGGTTCGAAGACATGCCGTAAAGTACAGTAAAGCAAACATGCTGGCTGGAATTTTGCCTTTAAATAAATAATGCGTATCTAAGTTCACTGTGAACTATAAAGTTGTCCATAACAAAAAAATAAAAAAAAACTGTAGTTCATCTTCGAATTAGGCAAACTTGTTGAAATTTTTAATTCTCTCTAAATCTCTGAATGAGAACGCTGGGCAGATTTGCCCCTTTAATGCAAACACCAGGGTCGAAACGTCATAAAGCTTTTAAAATTGTTTTACATTTTTCTATTTAAATATAAACAATGCTCGTTGAAGCTAAATAGGCCAAACAGGTACCGTCGAAATCTCCTCAAAAAGTTGTTTGTTCAGGATTGGGCGGAAATACTGAATCAACAATTAATATTCAGTAAATTATAACTTGGAACAAATAATGGAAGGCCATCGACGGCTCCGTGAAGTGCCGTGTTTTAACAATACATTTTGATTGAAGATTGAAGGACTTTATTTTATGTGATATAAAAGGATTGATTCACTTGATCTTGTATTTTTGGTTTCATAGTTTACGTATCATCGCATAATTTCTAACACCACCCAAGTAATTTTTTGTCAAAATTCGTTATGTACGCCGCGGGTCTGAAACTCGTTGTGTTACTGAGGGAGTATAATGTAAGTTTTAGTCTCCAGATCCCGACCCCGACTGGCCACCGTAGGCTTGCGGACGACAAGTAATGGGTAACTCGCCGTCCGGCTGTCTAGTGACCGTCCGGACCGAACCCGAGACGACGACAGCGCGTCGTGTTCCACGCGCGCCTCAAAGAGATAATAGCAAAACCGTAAAGGCCAGCAGGACCGAAGCCTACTGGGGCTATGGGTCAACTTCTGAATGAGGTGGTCCTGGAAAGCAAAGGGTATCTGAAGGATCATAGATGTGGTTTTAGTCAGTAAAAAATTAAACATGAGTTATTTGATAATTTACTACCTCAAAAACAATATCACTTCATAGGATCACAGCAGGACGGTCGTACTAAGTAAAATTGTATTATTTATTCCTATAGTTGATGAGTTGAAGGGTAAAATCTACAAGTCCGTGATAAGGCCTGTCGTACTGTATGGATCACAATGTTAGGCTGTGAAAAATATGGATGAAAAAAGATTGCATGTAGCAGAGATGAGAATGTTAAGATGGATGTGTGGTGTGACAAGAATGGATAAAGTGAGAAATGAGTATATTAGGGGAAGTTTGAAAGTGGCGCCAGTAACTGAAAAGTTGAAAGGGAATCGTTTGTTTTGGTATGGTCATGTAAAAAGGAGGGACGAAACGCATGTTGCTAAAAAAGTTATGAGTTTACATGTGGATGGATGGAGGGGGAGAGGGAGGCCAAAGAAAAGATGGATGGATTGTGTGAGAAGTGATATGAAAGAAAAGGGAGTTAGTGATAGCGTGACGAGTGACAGGACAGAATAGAAGAAAAAAACATGTTGCGCTGACCCCAAATAAAACGGGATAAGGGCAGGAAGATGATGATGATGAGTCGATGACTTACTGACTGAAAAACGATCTGCGACTGAAAGAAAATTTTCATACGAATCTTAACCAAACTAAAGTAGCAATTTTTTCATTTTTACAAGCTTTTATTTAGTTTCACCTGTCCCAATGTTTGTCTGTCATAAAATCTTGTAAATTTAAGACCCATTTTCCGGTTACCATTTGAGCTGAAATTTTGCATGCATGTGTAAATCCGATGACAATGCAAAATTATTATGACATGGAGTCGATCTGATGATGGAACCGGAAGGTGGCAATAAGAACTTGATAGTTAAACGACACAACCCCAACGAGTTTGGGCTCGTATGATTCGTCTTGACGAGTATTTGATTATATAGGCTATAAATGCTTGCTATGAAGAAATGTTTTTCATTAAAAGCTTGTTTAATTGATTTTTTTCTCTTAGAATTAGGTCAATAGAATTAAAAATCATTTGGGGTGTCGGAGGTTTTACGCATTTAACGTTACACATTGTATATCACTTAATTAAAACTTCCCCTGCGGCTACACTATGTGTCATGTCATATATTATGCTGTTAACTCATGTGTACACTTTTAAAGCATCTAATTTGTGTTTACTCAGTTATACTGACAACAGATAGAGAAATGTAAATACCGCGCAAATGACGGGAACATATGTTCCCATTAGGTCAACGAAGGGACTTGATAGCCCGCGGCCGATGGGCACGCAGACGTGTACATATTAACCCACTTCCCACTTTTCTTGTTGACTTACGCAACTTGCGAGTACATGGAACTCAGCTTTTATTTTTCTGTTTTACTTAAGACAAATCAAAAGTAGACACCTGATGAAGAATATTTTAAATTTAGAGTTAACGAAAGTTGTTCCGACAGTACATACAAATTGCAGTGTGTCATGTCAGTTCGTGTTCGAAGATATTTACCACAATGCATTAGTGCGAAATTTTATCTATGTCAGACTGTCTGTCTAAGAAAACAAAACATAGCAAGTAAAATAATTTTCCAGTTTGTGTGAGGTCACCTTCGAAAGTATATATGAATATGACTCTAATAAAAAACTACTCTATCGCCTATACGTTCTGCCAGTAGCTTCGTTCGCATTCCTATGTCACTTAGTGATAGAATAGCATTCTATTGGAGAAAGAATGTTTTTAAAAGCAGTTCTAGATATTTTGGGTTTATTGATTACCAGTTTTTGCCCTTGGCTTCGCCTGCATACATAAAATATAGCCTATGTCACTGAGGAATAGAGCAGCTTTCTATCGGTGAAAAAATGTTAGCAATCGGATCAGTACTTCCAGAGATTACCTCCTACAAAAAAACACTAACTTTACCTCTTTATTATATTAGTGTAGATAAACAAAAATACAAATAAAAAAGAGGAGACTCTTTATAATATTAGAATAGACTACGAGTACACCGTACTCGCACGGTGGAAACGTGCCGTATACTATAAATATACTTCTACTAGCTGCTCCCAGCGGCTTCGCCCAAATGATAGCAGAAATTTATCCCAAGGGAACATATTTTCGGGATAAAAAGTATCCTATGTCCTATTCCAGGTCATGGTCTATCCGTGTACCAAGTTTCACCAAAATCGGTTTTGCCATTTAGGCGTGAAGGCGTAATAAACAAACAAACTCACTTTTGCTTTTATAATAAGTAAGGATTGTAAAAACTTACGTCTCCTGTTAGACGAGCCAAGTATGTGAAGCCGTTAGTAATTTCATATTTACGATACACTGCATCTAATAAATCGGTCAATATGTGATTGTTCGCAATAGGGCACGTAGCCACATAATCACGCCTTCCCACAGAGCCCTGAGTGGTGTGATGACAATCAAGCGGCATTGTGGCCGAAAATTGACAAATAATTGGCGACATGCGGTAGTTTAGCCGGGGGGAAGAGGAAGTGGGATTTTGGTGGTTGGGCTTTTAAGAGGTTGGAGGGCTCACTTTCCTGTAGGTAGTTAATGCAGATACACGGCTAATCGGAAAGCAGGTCTATACATGGATGAAGGCATAACGATATCTTTTGCTAGAGTGAGCAACCCATTGCTCGTCGTCCGCAAGTGCGCGCCTACGATGGCTGAGAGTCGGCTTGCGACTCTTGACGTCTGGGGCTTTTACGGCGGGAGCTGAGGCATGAGAATTGTGTGCTGCTCACTCTAGACGTCACCACCTTTGCTCGCATTACTGCTTCGCAGAAAGAGGTGGCTTTCTCCTCATTCCTTCTCACGTCCGACCTTGGTTTGCATCTCCCACAGCACATATAAGGTGCTTTTCATTTCGGTGGTATGTTACCTTGAGATTTTTTTTTACTTTAACAACCGAAGCCGATGGCAAAAGTTAGTTGTTCAATGTATTCAATTGAAATATAATTAGGAAAACGATTCAAAATTTGGTTTTATTCTGACTCAGTCACGTCACAAGTTCCTAAAATCTCACGAAGTCGCGATAAACAAAAAAAAAATGGTTACATAACGTAATTGGAAACGCAAATATCAACAAATTATCGATATCAGCAGATTTATTTGTACTTTCACGCCGTCTTTCACTAAACCAGAACATATCTGAAGTATGAACAAATAAGAGATTGAGCAGACGAGAACCCTTGAAATAATAACTCCAAGGCACGGCTATGACCAGCGTTAGAAGAGCCTTACTCCCTTTTTTGTATAACGTCACAATGGACCAAGAAATTTGGATAATGGTCATATATGTCCAGTGTAATAAGACACGTATGATATATATGTCTATTAAAGAGTAATATTCCAATATATATTGGCTATGATTTATACAGGGGTATTCACGCCATGTGTGGTTTATTCTGTAAGTGCCGAACTTTCCTAAGTGGGCTTTTTGTTAATGAGATATTTTCCTCCAGATTGTGCGGCGAATGGATTTACTTAGCGTTTTATAAGTTCTGTTGCTGATATGGATTATTATGGCTTCTGGGGAAATGGTTGTTATTGTGTGTATGTTTTTGCGGCAATATTTTTCGGAATATGAGTGTTTTGGGTTTTTTTTTGTCTTCTTATTCGGTTTTGAGAGATAATGATTGAAAACATGGGGAAACATAAGTGTGTGTAGGTGTGCGTATTTTACGTTCATAACGGCTCCGACTTACGAGTTGTAGGTCGCGGGTTAAACCCAGCCAGGCGCATTACTTTGTGTAATTAATTCATCATCACTGCTCTCAAAACGGTGAAGGAGAACATCGTAAGGAAACCGGTATGTTCTATAACCAAAAAAAAAAATTCGAAGACATGTGACATTCACCAACCTGCACTGGGCCCGCGTGGTGGATTACGGCCCATTCCCTCTCCTAGAGTCCTCTCTAACCAAGAGGACTGAGTCCCAACAGTAGGAACATTATAAGGCCGACTATCCTAGAGCGGGTGAAGTTGTTTGATGATTTCCCAACCTAAAAAAGCACAGTGCCCAGTGCGGCCTGATAAATGTTACATTTCTTCAATGCTTTGACAAGGTCATATCGGTTTTCAATATCGTCCTTCATCGTTGTAAGAGTAGTGATGGTGATGAAATGGAGCCGACTAGAGTTTGAACTAGTGACGTACGACTCGTAAGTCAAGGCTGTTACCACTGTGCCACCACTGCTCTTCTTTTTATATACCATCGTTATCATCATTTCAACCGCAATACATCCATTGTTGGATATAGGTCTCGCCCAAAAGGGTGACAATGCCACGCTTGGCAAGCGGGTTGACGGTCGCAGTTATTATAATGCACAGAGAATACGGCTGCCTATTCTTTGGTAAAAGTCCCTTAGTCACCTCTTACGACACTTATTGGAAGTGAGGGGCAGCGGTGGGCAAGATCTGATGTGAGCTAGGTGCATTCTACAATGCCTTCTTAAAAAATTATAACATGCAATAGTGGAGTGCAAAGGTTATATAGCATATAGTCGGCTTTATAATGTTCCCACTGTTGGGACTCAGGCCTCCTCTCAAGGAGAGGGAATGGGCCGTGATCCACCACGTGGGCCCAGTGCGGGTGGGTGGATGTCACATGTCTTCAATTTTTTTAAAGGTTGACTTATCTTTAATTACCATTTAAACACTAAGTAATAACAGTAACTTTGTTGTCTCACATAAAAATGATTAACAACTAAGAATACGTCTCAACTAAGAATACACGGGCCTCAAAAAAACGCCGACACAAAAATACGCTAGAAGAGGCCACAAAAAAAAAGCTAGAAGCCGCCGCAAAAAACAGCCTGAAGCACACGACATCTTGTGGCCGGAAAAGCTTGAAGTGGCTTCAAGCGTTTTTTTGTGGCGGCACCGCCACACACGAGCCACAAGAAAAAGGCCGCTTAAAAAAGAAGCTTGAAGCCCTAGACTGCAAGGCTGTAGGCCGTAGCCCACGTCGCCTAAGCTTTACCCCACCTCTGTAGAAGGGATAGTGCTATTCTTTTCGTTAGTACCAACTACTCATTAATTAGTAACACCATAACAAATCATAGCACAACATACAATCTAGTTCAGTTATCCGACATCCTACATACCCGTATAGTATCACTTCGTTTGTTGGATAGCAAATAGGATCTAAACTAGACAAAAGCGAGTCCTATTTGTAGCCGGTCCCACAACATACTGTTTGCATAGCCTGAATAAATTAGGCCGGATAGTTCGACCGGATGTCCGGTCTAAACTTGCGCCGGAGGTCCGGTGTAAACACTAGCGCTATGACATATACTGTGTAAGAATCTCTGATTTGCGGTGTTGTAGGTACCTGTATGGAGGTCTGGCAGGAGTTATGAAGTAAGGCTCGGATTCTACTCGTATATTTTGGACTTGATTTTGTCGTCCATACCTTTTCTTTATGAATGCAATGATTGATTAGAGAGACAAGGTTTACGGAAATGCATTTTTATTGCTCTGCTAGCTGCTCCCAGCGTGATAGCAGAAAATTATCCCAAGGGAACATACTTCCGGGACAAAAAGTATCCTATGTCCTATTCCAGGAAATGGTCTATCCGTGTACCAAGTTTCATCAAAATCGGTTTTGCCATTTGGGCGTGAAGACGTAACAAACAAAGAAACAAACTCACTTTCGCTTTTATAATATTACCTAAGTAAGGAACTAAGGATATTAGTAAGGATGTTAGGATAATGGCACTAATATACCTGTCGTGGCCAGATTTTAGAATTGAACACTTTTTGATATGGCCAACTAAAACTGGGCTTTACAGGCGTCTAAAGCTAAAATAAGTTGAAATGCCTCATCAACCTGGTTTCACCTTATTTTGGGTTATTGTAGCACTTCCAATCCTGACCAATTTCCTCAAACAATGCATTAATCAAAATACTTGTATAAAGTAAACAGCCGTATTTTCGCCTACGAGTATCAGTACTCACCTACTCCCCCCAATTGAGTTCCCGAACTCGATATACCTCATCTCGGAGAACGAGCCCGAACCAGCCAACCTCTCGAACGAAACATCACGAACTCGTAAGAGCTAAAACTTCCAAAAACTAATTTGTTATAAAAAAAACTTCCCTCTTGCCCCGGCATTCTAATCAACCGTCAAATATTTTCGAACAAAAAACTTTTTTTAATAACATCTCCGTTTTTCGCAACAAGAATTCAAATTGAAATGTCATCGCGTCCCGTCAGCAATGGCTGCGTGGCATATTGCAGGGGCTTGAGAAAAACTTAATTATGATTGCATCTGCGTCAAACGATTATAGTCCTTATCGTGTGGTCGTAAAGTTGTGGTCACCAGCAAAATATAGTTGAGGGTTTCTTTACTCCTATTAGTGCAGCGGGCCATGCAGCGAATAATCGGTTTTTAATGAAAAGATTAGTGCCCTGAACTGCTATTGTCGTAGCTGAATCAATGGGATCCGGACACTTCGGGAATTTTCCAATTTGCCGCTCTCGCTGCGACACGGTTTTATTTCCTAATGTTTGGTGATTTATATCGCGATTGTCTGTTTGTGTTTTGTTTGAGTAACTTTGTGATTAAATGTGGCTTTTGAGTCAGGGGAACGTGAATGGAAGTGGCAAGCTGATTTATTGTATGTTTTAGTAAGGAGTTAGCAGATTGCTTTGCCGTGAGCCAAAACTGAGTGTGAATTCAAAACCGTAAACAGTCTCCTGAGTTAAGTAAGAGGTGACTTTCTGTGTAGGCTCATTTCAGAAGATGCAGCGTTAGCGCTGCCCACCACAAGGTGGACCGATGAACTGGTGCGACCTGGGTCGTGGGAAACCGATGAATGCGAGACGCATGAGACCACTTGGGGGAGGCCTATATCCAACTGTAGACGTCTTTCGGTTGAAATTATAAGTTTCTGGTATTATCGTGTACAGGAATATCACTATGTCCGATTTAGGAAAACAGGATAGACCATATTTCTTTCCCTTGAAAACAAAAAATCATTTTGTGTTTAAAAAATGAAGTATAAACATTAATTCTAGCATGAGTGACGGGTCGCGCCAAAGTCGCTGGCAAGGCTGCAGGATTGTTTCATTTTTATTATTTTAAGGCCCGCGCTTGACGACTATCTCATCTTTTTTTTCATCTGATATAAACTAGTACTTGACTGCGATATCATCTGAAAGAAAGCGATGATTTGGTCGACGATGAGGCTTGCTTACTTAAAAGTTCCCTATTCACTCTTTACTTAAAGACTCTCAGGTTGTAGCTATCAGGAAACACAGAGTCCGGCAGATAAATTGGTTCCAAAATATTTGTGCGTATGGATGGGGTGTTGAAAGAGTGACCGCAACCCTGGAATGGAAAGAGCAATTGAAGAAACATGGGTAGGTTTTAGTCCGTAAAAGTCTGACACTTAACGCTTTACCCACAGCTGGTAAATGAGTTATTTAATAACTTTCCAAGCAAGAATAGCAATGTCTCTATTCATCATCACGTTAGCTTTCAACGTGTTGACGTTGTCTTTCAAAAAATATATTATATTTCCGTAACAAAGGTAAAAATGAAATTTATTCTGGCATGACACTTTCATAATTGAAAATTCTCTACATTATCAACCAAAAAACATCAAACAATACACTTCACCATTAAAAAAGCGCCATTCTCAACAAAAACGTCCGTTCAATCTTTGTCTGTTTGTCTTTGAGCGGCCTCATCTCCTAATGCTTTCAAACAAAACTGACGTCAATAGAGACTGAAGGACTGAAACAATGGCGCATCAAGCAATCGTTGTCGGCGACGAATAGCTGCCGATTTTCTTAATTAAAAACGTCTCACTATTGGGACAATGGATGGGGGAAAGTGATAAGTGGGGGGATCTTTAGGGTCCGCGATTGGGGGATTTAGTAATAATGATTTATTGCAACGACTTTTAAATAAAACTCCGAACAATCCTACTCATATTATAAACATGAAAGTTTGTTTGTTTGGATGTATGTTGCTCTTTCAAGTAAAAACTACTGAATGGATTATATTGAAACTTTACAATAATATAACTTTTAGATCAGAATAACACAGACTATAATTTATAACAATAATGTGTGAATACTACTTAAAGTACTATTCCTACGCAGACGAAGTCCCGGGCATCAGCCAGTATGGTATATAGTGTACATAGCGTTATGACGTGAAAAAATGTTTGACACTAAATCCACGCTTACCTAAATATTTCGAACGTATGTGTAAGCAAAGTGGAATTTAGCGTTTCCAATTTATTACAGAACCTAAATTTTACTTCACATAAAAGAGTTGGTTATGGAGGCGATCGTTATTTGCTATTACAGTCACTACGAGGAACATAACTTCTTAAGTACGATGTGCTGCACGGTTTAGTTTAAACTGGCGCAAAAACTCTACAATCAAGAAAATTAAGGTTGAATTTATTCGCAGTATATTATTATAAGTTATTCGACCATTTGTTCTGCGCGCAATGTGACCTGCCCATTGCCACTTAAGTTTGGCGACTCTTCGAGCTATGTCGGTAACCTTGGATCTCCTTAGGATATCTTCTGGCTTAATTTCTGATGTGATCACGCAAGAAAACTTGGGGGAGGCCTATGTCCAGCAGTGGACGTCTTTCGGCAGATATGATGATGATGATGACATATTATTTATTGTAAGTAAATCACATAGATAAAAGTAAAGTGGTTCTACCTCTTTTGGACGTGCGATGGCTTGCCCGTGTATGTTATTGGAAAAATACTGATACCTATAACCTACAAGTCTTTAGTTCAAGAGTGAATGGGTTACTTCTAAGCAAGCGTGCTCCATCGTTGGCCACATCGTCGTTTTCCATCAGGTAAAATAGTGGTCAAACGCCAGCCTAAATAATAAGAAAAAAAAAATACGCACACAGAAAAATATGTTCCCAAAAGTACCTACTCAGCCGACTTCATGAAACAGAGTAGAGTTTTTCTGTGCACCTTTAGTGTGGCATTTATTTCGAGGCCCATATTTAGAAAAAAAAAATACGAGCTAATGTTATACATGGTGCGTTTTTATGTACCTGCTAAGTATTCTGTTCATCGCCCTTGTTTGACAGAGAATGACTAAGGGATTAAGTCGACCTTTGTACCTTTGTCTTGCATGAAGTTTTAATCAATGAATAAACAGTGGTGACCCTGCGATAGTAGTCTCGACTTACAAGTCGAACATCATGGGTTTGGAACCAGGCAGGCTTCGTGTAATTTATTTCATCACCACTGCTCTAAAAATAATGAAGGAAACTATTGTGAGGAAACCGGCGTGTCCTAGAGTCAAGAAAATTAATGTGACATCCGCCAATTCTAAATGGGCTCGTGTGGTAAATTACGGTCCATTTCCTGAGAGGAGGCCCGAGTCCCAGAAGTGAGAATATTATAAGGCTGATATTGCTTATTCTATCTACATATAAACTTTATGAATGGGAGTACTCGTATTTTATAGAAAGCTTATTACAGTGTCAATAAACACTTCCTACAAAGCGTTTTAAATAAGAATAGGATCAATTTTGCGCCATGTTGTGACGTCATAGGTGTCAAATCGAAAAAATTGGGTAAGATAATAATAATATTCCATAACCATCGCACAACGCCGTCTAGTTCCAAGCTAAGCAGAGCTTGTGTTATAGATACTGGACAACTGATAAACATACTTTTATATTTTTAAATACATACATATTATATATATAAATTACACCCAGACACAGAACTCATCACATAAACATTTGTCCTGGATGGGAATCGAACCCACGACCTCCAGCATAGCAGTCAGGGCTACTAACCACTAGACCAACAGGCCAGTCGTAGAAGACATGAAATATTTAAAACGAAGAAGTTTAGTTTTAATCTAGTATCCCTAGCCAAGTTGCTAATCTGCAATAGTTAACGTTAGTAGACAGCTTCAAATGTACGGGAACGAAGTCATCTCAACGCTCAGTCACGTGGTTAGAACAAAAGAATTGGCGGCAAGGTCAACTCGAAGCGTTTGACGCAAGCGAAACAGTTGTAAATTGGCTAGGAGGGCAGTTCTTCAATTTTGCTTATCTCTACGTCACTGTGTGAAGTGTGTGACTAGTGGTGAACGGAGGAAGAACGCGGATTGTTGTTAAAGATTAAAATAAGAAAGAAAATAGTTTTTTTAAACTAATTTGTGACTTAAACAACAATTATGTTTAGCTAATAAATAAAAAGGTTTTTATTTTACCTTTTAACTAATGCCTTGATCACACGTACCGAGTAAAAGTTCGAGACAGTAGAATGTTGCTCGGTCGGGACAGTGATGTAAGCGAGTTGTAGAGAGAAGCGCTCGGCAATTTGTTTATACATACCGAATATTCGGCCGAGAGAACTGTCTTGCCCGTTTACTCGGTACGTGTGATCAAGGTATAAGACTCAGTAAAACAAAATAAAAAAAACCGTTATTGGTACGCAAATTTTCTTTGCAAACCGTACTTTTCAATTAATTTTAAATTCAAAATTCATTTAATTTTATTTGGCAGATCGAGATCATTGACTTTTCTATTCTTATCTGTACGCATTGTATCCTTTCGAAGTTGCATCAAACTCCCAATCGCATCGCAGTCGTCTCGTCAATACAAAAGAAACCTTGTTGTATTTCCTAATTAAAAAATGTCGGGATTTCATTGTTATCCAGTGTTAGGACTGTCTCAATCCTCTAGAGGTACATTAGCAACAATTTGCTAATTGATATAAACATTACTGCCTTTTAACCGGAGAGTCGGTTAATCAAAGTTTCGCATGTTGTTTGCAATTATTATAGTGAACTAGTTGGTTGTTTAATTATATTATACAGTACTATTTTTTAGTTAGCACAAATATATAAAGGGCGTATTAGAAAAGGTCTTGTTATTATTTTAGTGAAGTCTCAATAAATAATATTCTGCTGCTGCTATTTATAGCAAAGTTATTAGCGTTTGTTTATATCCCAAAACATCTTAAATGTTGGCAAATAATATGAAATTCGACAAACTATGTTAATATCGCATCGGTATTAAAAAAAAAAAAACTTTTTTACCCGAAAATATTTCTTAAATATTGTCATCAGCATCTATTCAGCGGAAAAACGTACACTATTGGGCATAGGCCAAGCGTCGCCACAACGACCGGTATTTTACGTCTCGCATCCATCGGATTCCCGCAACCCTCACCAGGTCATCTGTTGGTGGTAAGTTCCCTCTTTGAGGCTTGGCTGGAAAGACCTCACGGCGTCCTCACCTTCCGCATGACGCAGGTTCTCACCGGACATTTTAAGTTCAGGAGGTTCCTGCACCGGATTCATGCGGAAGTGACGCCCGGGTGTCGCCACTGTGCGGAACACCCGAAGGACGCGGTAGAGCACATAGTAGCAGTGTGTCCTGCTTGGGTAGGACATCGCCATGCCCTCGTGAGAGCGATCGGTGGCGGCCATCTCTCACGCTGTGCCTTAGTACAGGCCGTGGTCGAGCGAGGAGTGGCAGGCGGTCGCCTCCTTCTGCGAAGCAGTAATGCTAGCAAAGGAGGAGGCCGACCATTTCAGGTAACGGCGTTCACAGCGCCCCAGCCGCCTCGGGATTCTGATTCCAATTTCTGGCCATCGTAGGCGTGGGCTTGCGGACGGCGAGCAATGGGTAGCTCGCGGTCTACTATTCGTTGTTTGTTGTATGATTAGGTACTCGTTTAATATATTGTTGTTGTCATAAGTACAAACTTACATGTAGTAAAACACACTACCTTACCTATATGGATTAACCATTATTTGACTATGACTGTATATTATTATCGAAATTTTAAAATAACGCAAACTTCTATATTCAAACCTCTATAAGACTTAGTCAGAATCAAAAATGTTAATCAATTAAAACTTCTCTTTCCACAGAGTAAGGTTTGAAATTGTTTGACAAGCTCCCCAGACGTTACTTCCACCAATTACACTTACAATTTTTAAAATAGCAGCCACGCAAAATTCTCCAAACTTTTCTTCCGATATCCCATTAGCCCCTTTTATAAGACTTTTGTTAAAACTTGGCAAAAATGTGACAAAAACAAAACTCCGTGGGTACATCCTTTAATCACATTGAAGGGCAAACAAACAAACTTTCATATTATACTGTTACACAATAAATCCTTCGCGGACAAGTGGCGAAATTCTAAAGTCGAGATCAGTAGAGGCGTCGGGTGGGTTGGGCGTAAGCGACGAGCGGTAGCGGAAGAGTTCTATGGTACTTTTAATACCAAGGTGAGGGATGATGAAAACGTTACAGTTCTGGTAAAGGTGCTGAAACTGGCTACCGGCAATTTTGTTCAGACTGTCGGTTACTATCATACCGTGTCTGATGGATTCATCATGAAAAGAGAACTATAAAATAGTTCACTTGGACAATGTATTCCCTTAGCAATGATAGTTAAGTATTTTTTTTCGATTATTAATTTAACTCAAACAAACATCATGCAAAACAAAAGTACAAAACCAAATTTTTTGAACATAAATATTTATCAACTAATCGCTGCCAGTGGCTACGCTTGCGTGAAAATAGAAAATGGTCCCAAGGGACTACTACTGTAGTACTGCTGGGTTAAAAAGTATCTTATTTGCATTCTAGAAAGAAGGAAGAAGTACTCGTAACAAACATACACACACATACAAACTTTCAACTTTATAAGAATACTGTGACAAAAATGCCTTCTCTAAAACTGTCTAAAAGCTACCAAACATGCCCCAAAACTGAGAATATTAATTATTTAATATTACTGTACTTAAAGCCAAACGGATCATTACTCAGAGGTCAAGGTACAAAATACTTCAATACCTCAAGCCGTGCGCCATCCGCGGTCCTCTCATCACCTGTCCACACCGGTGTTAAACTTTTAATCCGGCGTCGACGGGCCATTGTTCGGCGGGCGCGGCTGATTACCGCCACACTGCCAGACTGCCTCCGCCCACTTCGGCCTGGTGCCTATCTTTTTGGAAACTGATTTTGACTTGATGTTGCTTTTTAGCCGAATATGAGTAACAATGAATGTCAGAGCTTTGGAGTTAGGATGTGCAGAAGTAATTAATTGTGATAGGCTTTGTGTTCAGGAATTTTGGAGGTTTTTGGAATACAGTTGTTAGGTCAGAAGAGAATAATGCCAAAGGAAAATGTGTTGAAGAAACATCCAGTCAAGAGGTAACATATTGTAATATTTGTAATAAAACTAACATGAAGTGTAACGTAAGAGCCTGGTTCTCACAACACGGTTAATCCTAGTGCGATCCATAAATGTATGTTTTTTAGTTAATAAATATTCTTGCCTTTCATTTTTTTTGTCCCTCGAGCACCACCCCCGTTATTGACCCGGAAAATTGCACTGTTTACGTAAATAATAAAAAAAACCTTTTTTAGAATTTTTCTAGGAAAAACAAATAATATAATATATATGTATAGAATAGGTAATATATAGAGAAACCAACATTTTTGTCCAAATAAATTTCGTACAAACGTGTGTACAAAACGAAAATTGTACCGACGTAAAATGTACAATCGGCGCTCGAGGGGTTAATTTTATTTTCAGTATGAGTTGTGCCATGGTTTTTGCAATCCATAATGTGACTTCACAGCTGTGTCTCGCAAAGAGAAGGTTTAAAACCAAGCAGACATTTTGTATCATGTGTTTCATTACCTCTGCACCCAAAATAATGTGGGAGAACATCGTAAGGAAACAAGCATTGCCTAACATCAGAATCACATACATCAGTGTGTCATCAACAACAGACACATAACATTATTAACAAAGAGTAAAAAGTGTATGTTTGTATATATAGATGTTTAGAAAGCGGAAGTTCTTATCCAATTACGAAAAATTTTCACAGACGGAAAGCTATGCAAATGCTTAGGGCTATTGGGTGCTTTGTACATCAGGAAAATGAAAGGTTTCTTCCGTAATAATTAGATAAATATTTGCTGCTTCTACTTATTGTGAGCACTACGTTAATGAACAAGTTAAACAACAGGCAGTCGTTCTCTGAACGGTTCAGGCAAAGTTGCCGAGATACAGCTTTTCTGATAGTATCTAGTGTTTGTTTAACAATGTAGTAATAAACGAGCGTGTAGTGAGTTAACAGCTTTATTTTAACTTGTGATAAATTGTGTTAAATGGAATGGAATGGAATGGAATGGAATGGAATGGAATGGAATGGAATGGATTGGAATGGAATGGAATGGAATGGAATGGAATGGAATAGAATGAAATGGAACGGAATGGGAATGGGAATGGAAATGGAAATGGAAATGGAAATGGAAATGGAAATGGAAATGGAAATGGAAATGGAAATGGAAATGGAAATGGAAATGGAAATGGAAATGGAAATGGAAACGGAAATGGAAATGGAAATGGAATAGAATAGAATTGAATTGAATTGAATTGAATTGAATTGAATTGAATTAAATTTATTGTTCACTAAAAAAGTTTCTTAAATCTCTGGGTACAATGGCAGTCTAATCGCTGACAGCGATATCTACCAGACAACGTTAGGATCGATCGAAACGACTAAAATAATACAGAGATTAGTCTGCAGTATACTGCTAACGCAATAACCATACAATAAGCATAAATATAAAATTATTACATACACAAAACATTAACTTAACTAACTAGGGTGGAACAAAACAGCGTGTCAGAGTTTTGCTGACTAAAACCTACCTGAGGTTCTACCACAAGCTGTCGACGCGATCCACACATTATACTATTATTACATGCTACTGAAATAAATGTGATGTTTTCATCACACCAAAAATACAACCCAAACAAAACGGGCTATTTCCCACATTTTCTCCAAAACATAATAATTATTTGAAAAAGATACCACATTAATCTACGTTAGCAAAGATGGCGGGTGCCGGAAGTATCTTCGTACATACATACATATAATATATACTTGTATATATCCATACACCACACGTCTCAGGTAAAAGATCGCAAGTACATTTAATCACGGCACAACTTTGCCTATAAGGAGGGCTCGGCAAAGTTTGTTGAAAAACTTCTGATACGCGATAGTGCGCGGTTTGCGTCTGTTTCGTGTGAGTCTAGCTTTATAATATTAATAGAGAGTGGAGCTCGTGTGATTGGAAACTATTTGAGATCAAATTGGTGAGACTTTTTTGAATACTTTGGGCTCGTAAGTAAAAATACTCAACATTTCTTCAAAATTGATAATTTTAAAGTTTTTATTTCACATAGGCCTAGCCCATGAGCATTTATAAAACTTCAAAAGCTATTGCACGGTTTCAACTTGATCGTTTCTTATGGAGAAGAATCGGCAAGATACTCTATGGTTACTCTTTTAAATAAATGGTTGTCCTTACAATATTGCCATAATACACATAGATATTATCTAAGGACAGTGTAAGTTATTCAACATTGTACTCAAAAGCACACTAAAAAAAACTATTACTTTCAATTGCACTGTATTTAAGAAGGAACAATATTTTATTTTTCATTACTCATACTCTGAAAGTAGTTCTGAAGTTGCCTGAGGAGCGGGCTGAAAAGTATCACACTTTTCATCCCTAGGGAGTTTTACTTTCAACTAACAGCTGTCCAGAGAAGGAGTTGGCGGCCGAGCGTAGCGAGGTTGCTAATTCGAGGAACGAAATAAGTAACTTTAACCCCGAGGTAAGCATTGTGCTTTTCATTACGAATACAAGAAGATAGACCTAGTTTTTTTTAAAAATAATTTGACAGTTGTTAGTTGAAAGTAAAAGTCCCTAGGGATGAAAAGTGTGATACTTTTCAGCCCGCTCCTCGGGCAACTTCAGACCTACTTTCAGAGTATGAGTAATGAAAAATACAGTTACAGTACAGGTATTATAATGTAACAATAAAACTAATATTTTAGAACATCTTGCTTTAAACCATTTTAATATTTTAAATAAAATATCTAAATGCTTTTCTATAAACCAAAAAATACTGAAACATGCATTTTAAGTTCCATTCAAAATATTATGCCTTTCAATGAAAAACAAATAATAAACTACAATAACTGCGAGCATCTTCACAACAAACAAGTCATAAACGTCGAGCGATGCTCAATTAGCCCTCATGAAGCTCTATGAACTCCAAATGGCATGCTGTTTAAGCTTTTGAATTTCTTTAATTAAGCGCCGGGATTTATTCAAACCGTTAAATCCGTGAGACGGGAAACAAAACGTGATTGCTTGCCGACTTATAATTTAATGCAATTTCCTCTTTTCTTGTGTGGTGTGAAAGAGAGGCGAGAGCGGGGCAGGTTGCGTACGATGTGTGGTCCATAAGTGTGATCGTTGGTGGAATGTTACAAGTTTTTTTAAATCAGACTTCTCATTAATTTTACACAGCCAAAAGTTTGTGTGTACGGACGTGCTTATTACTCTTTCCTGTTCAAAAATTTATACGTAGAAAATATTCTCAAATAGCACATACTACATTTAAATTTCAGAATTATGTTTCTTTAGGATAATTTTCTATTTTCAAGCTGTCAGATGCAATGAGACTTCGCCATTGAATGATTGTGTCAAGTTAAAGGCAGTCAAACAAAAACGTTACCAACCGATTACAAAATCTACTAAAAGCAAACGATCCATAATGTTCTTAAAACTTTTTTATTACATACTGGCTAAGCTATTTAATAAGATAATTTAAGAACTTACCGTAAGTCTTATAAATCGCAAAGTACACCACTTAAAAATAATTTCAACCACTTTCGATTTCTTTCACCCGCTCCCACTACCTCTCATACCTCACACCACTCTCAAAGAAGGGTGCAGAATCCTCTTATTGCAGTTCGCTGGGCTGGACCGGGTCCCGCCGCGCGGTTCGTTAACGCTAATGCCCAAAGCTGACGGATGCAGTTTCGGCCCTATACGCCGATCATTTCATGCTGAAGTATTGGATATTTTATTTCGGCAGTAATTTTCCTCTTTTAAATGGTTTGTAAGAGGAAGGATTTTTGGTCCTTAGGGTCTGTTGTTGTGTTGTAAATTGTCAAACTAACACGTTATCTATAGAAAGCCTATGCATAGGGTCTAGGTTAGGTGAATAGGGTCTGAATAAATGAGTGTACTTCATCATTAAAGATTGTAACATTGCTTACCATCAGGTGGGATCACAAACAAGCACTAGTTTATATCATTTACAAAAAGTCAATTTAATTATTTACATCTGACTATGACGATGCTGAAAAAAAATTCTGTTGAGTCTATTGAAAGAATATTTCGTTTTACTCCTTTTTTTTAATAAGTTTTTTTTACTATGTCACACAATATTTCACAAAACATATAAAATTACGTGAGTTTTTACAGCTGATTTGCTGACCATACACGAAAATTGGCTGAAAATGTAATTTTATGTCGCGTAGAAAAATCAATAGGTATTTTTTTTATACGGAGGAAAATAAGGTAGGAAAAGCTTGGGGATTCTAATGAAATTGTTTCCGATTAATGGCAATAGGGTCGCTCCCTATCACATGGGCGTATGCGCTCATCGGCACAGCGAGGGTGTGACTGTACCTTTATTATCTCCTGACTTTTTGGGAATAAGCTTTTGTTTACTATCCACCTCAATTTGGGGCCTCTACTTAGTAAGCAAAAGTTTCTGCGTGATACTTATAAGGGGAAGTCTTTTTTATATGCAAAAAAAGTATAATGGTCCTTCGAGCCGGATTATAAATTTTATCTTTTAAAAATGCGTTACATTTTTTTTTGAGAAACTAGCATTAAGCAATAATTTCGAAATATTATAAACAAACCCACAGGCACTTACTACTCTTTACTTCTAAGCCTAACAAATAGAATTCAGAAGCTGTCCTCATAAATAAACTGTAATCCTTCATACTTCTCCCCAGTTATGAATATTAATCGTTTTAATGGCGTTGATTATTGTCTCAAACATTTAAAACCAAGGAAATTGGTCGACGTGACCTCACTGCTGATGCCTCCAGTCTTATTAGGGAAGTTGAATGGGATTTTTCACCCTGTGTCCGTGGTGAATGTTAATTGACGAGTTCCTTGTTGGTGGCGCGTTCTGATGTCGCCCTGAATTTTAGATGTTATATGTTCTATAATAAAATAGCCTATTGTGTTCGTCTTCAAGGTTGCGCTTCTTTGTCCAAGGTAAACTCGTAGATGGGTGTGACTATTTGAGACTTCCCCGAACCTCAGAATGAACTATAAGCCGTCAGTGGGCAGAATACGGAAAATCTGACGCCAGAGGAGTTTCGTGTTTTCTTACTACTGGGTTATGGAAGTTAAGCAGTCACTTCATTAAAAAGAATTACTAAACTTTTTTTAATTGTTTTAAAGACTATGATGATGATTAATCTACCTAGCTAAAACAAGTTAATTATGATAATTAATTGAAGCAAACTTTCTGTACGGCTTTTTATCCGTTAAGCTGTATTTTACGATGGTTGAACTTGGTCTTTTGATCAGTTTTTTAACCTTGTTGTTAAAAAAAAAATCTTGTACGTATACGTAAAATATTTTTTTTTAGGAACTTACTGAGCAGCGCATTATTAGATCACAAAACATAGCTAATCCACTTCCAGCTCCTCCAAAAAATATATGCCAAACTCCATTTTATTTTTCACTCTCCTGAAATAGTTAAACAAATCGTTAGTCTTGCAAACAGCGAGCGCAAACATTAAACATCTTTAGCAGGGTCTTAGTGAAATAATCTTAAGTTAAAGATACTTGGGCATGACTTGGCTGTCAGTTAAGAGCGCAGATTTGTGTACCCCTCGCAGGGGACATTGTCTTATGAAGGGGACGCGACAATCTGCTCGCGTTATGACTAAAATCAAAATGGCAATGGCTTGGATCCGATTGGGGTACGCAAATAAGTGTTTTGTAGCTCGGGATGGGGGTTTACTTATTTTGTTTTATGCCTTTTTATATAATAAATTACAAACCATCTTATCCAATCAAATGCTATAATAAAATAGTTAGGGTGTTGGTGCTTGATAGAATTACTCACGATATATTAAAAATTATTTCTCTTATTGACCAACAAAGAATTGTAACATATTGAAAAAATACTCTCTGGGAAAGTACTACAACTTCTTATGAACCACAAAGTCAAATGCTACCTACACATGAAGGCAGAAGTAGGTAGTAAATAATATTCTATCCCCTCTTAGAGAGGCGACCTGAGTCCCAGCAGTGGGAACATTATAAGGCCGACTATGTTATGCTTTTTTTTTTTAAAAAAAAAAAAAAAAAATGTTATGCTTAATATTCTAATTATTTATTCATTTTTGTTGTCTATCTCTTCATCTCCGCTCTCCAACTTTTCCCTAGCCTTTTCCCTACTAGCTTGGGGTTGGCTTCCAGCCTAACCGGATGCGGCGGAATACCTGTGTTTAACAAGCAATACTCAGACTGCTTATCAGATGTCTCCACACCTCTTTAAGCCAGTTACTGATCAACTCGATATTCTTGGATAGAGTGACGACCAGACTTTCTGGCGTTTGACTACATGAAACCTACCTGTTCTGTGATATTGCTACTATTTTGGTGTTCAATAAAGTTTATTCTATTTTATTCTATTCTACCTGTAATGACTGACAAAGATCTACGAATGACAACCAGGACCAAAGACTTTACGTGCTTTTTGAGGCACGGTGTGTCAATATTAGTAATGTCCTAAATAAACTTAGAAAAGTACATATGAAATGAAGTATTCAGATTGATACTTACCCGATTTCAAACCTGCAACATCATGCGTGAGAGGCGTGTGCTTTAACCACGTTGCCATCACCGACAAAATCAGACCTAAACAAATAGAACCAGTCTCCATTTTCCTTTCAAACTATTTTTATCTTTGTTTCGTGTTACCAACTAAAAAAAGTCTATTCAGAGACCATCATTCACTGAGTCAGTGTGTATCGGGGTTTACGCGCGACTGCGTCTCATGTGTAAATGCCTTAATAATAGGCGCACTCAGGTCGAAAGATAATGTGCCAGCCAAATACTTTGCTGGTCTTGCCTATAAGAGGCTCGCTAATGTATTTTTGGGTATAAGGTTGATTTTGACTGAGTTTTCTTAAGCAATTTTCAAACGACTTGATCGGAAAAGCGAAGCTGTGATATTACAGAAATACAGACAATATTGTGTTTCCTTTTCAGGAAATGGAATTGGTATTCGTCGGTTTACTGTTGTTGTGTTTTCCAATCTTATTGAATTATTATTGTTGTGATCACAGATGTGTTTTAGAATTTCATCTGTCTAAACCTTTTTCCAACTGTGTTTTTTTTTTAATGGGAAATTATACACTACTTCTTCCACTTTAGTATGTATCAATCACCAAAATCTACTCAGCCATTTGAGTGTGTTTTTTAGACTTATCGCACTTTATAGCGGAGCAGAAGGGTGAGTCAAGCTTTTACTGACTAAAACCCACACCTATGTTCCTTCTTTGCCTTCTTTCTAGGGCCCCGGGGTTCTCGTTCGCACAACCCTGGGCCCTAGTAGACTATGACCCCGTTGGGCCCCTACGGTTTTGATGACATCTTCTTAAGCCCCACTCGAGCTCGGTCCGGTTCCCAACTGTGTCGGGGTCGGCTTTCAGTCCAATAGAATGCAGCTGAACAGTTTACCATCTGCTTGACCTTCGCAACCCAGATGATACGCACGGCTTTTTTTTCAGTTGGAAAATCATCCAATGATTTCTCTCGTTCAAGGGTGGATCGAGACGGCTTATCAGACACCCCTTTCAGAAATAGCCCGTGGCCCTGGCGGGAATGTATAGACTTTAAAATTTTAATGTTTTTTCGGTAAAACCTTAATCGTCATTGTCCAGGCGCACTTCAAAGAGATGTCAGCAAGAGTAGGAACCCAGCAAGACCGATATCTGCTAGCATGAGGAACAGAACAGTGATACTCCGTCCGCAAAAGGCAACTGGACGAACATAGGTGTGATTTTGACCAGTAAAAGTTTGAAAAGCCATTAGATGATTTCGCACTTTTAAAAAATTTACGTATAGCGAAAGCAAATATGTATTTGCTTTCGCTATACGTAAATTTTTTAAAGAAAGCAGTATTTATTTTAGTTGTTACTATGTACTAACAACTAAAATAAATACTGCTTTCTTTGAAAATCAGTATTCAAAAATCGTAATCAGCATGCATTTGTTTCTACACCCGTGTCCACATTTCCTTAATCGGGCAAAAACTGCTTGTCACTTGCGCATAATGCCCATGCAAGCACAAGTGCTGTTCCTTCGTAATGCTCTCGAGCACGCGATCGTGCTCACAATGTGCTCGTAATGCTCACCGAGTTAATATAACATTATTATGGGGTTTGTAGACGGAGTATTAATCGTTTTATTGGTATAGTGGTAAGGTGTAGCTATTTTGTTAGCTTCTTGCGTGGAAATTGGTATTTTGATTTTTTAAGGGGTACTTGAGGGAGTGTTGTCCGTGAAGTTGGTGGGTTATGTTCATGTTCATGTTCATTACACGAATGTCCTCTTTGTTTCTAATAGTTTTTCCCGCGGTTTCACTTGCGTACATCAAATATAGTCTATGTCTCATGCCGTTGAGGGGTGATGGAAAAGCCTCAAGAATAAAACAGCTTTTTGATGGTGAAAAACTTTTGGCAATCGGACCAGTACTTTCAGACATTACAAACAAAAAAACATAAAAACAATCCACATAATGGTTTCAGTGTCCTTCAAATCTTCTTCTTAGTCGTGTCACTCTTGCCAGAGTGATCATAGTTGTCACAAAAGAAGCTCTCCAGAAGCTAACAGGATACGCCGCACAACTCCTCGCCACTTTTGCCTGCTGGCGTACTGTTTCAATGAGCCGCCATTAACCGCTTTGATCTGGTCAATCCATCGCATCGGTGATTTGCCACGCGGCCTCATTCTGTCCACCTTTTCTTATAAAACAAGGCGTTCGATGGCACAAATATGGCCAATTAAAAAAAATACAACTGCGCACCAACGTAGGTAAGCGCTTCTTGACGCTCAGTTCCTCGAAAATGGAAGCGTTTGTTCGAAACGTAGTCCAAATCTTCTTAATTATAGGGTAACAAGTGATTGTTTATAATTTTTCAAGCTTGTCTCTTTGCATTTATTTGTCAAAAGGGTCATCAACGGAACCATTTTGGATCTCTAAAACTTCCCACAGACAGCGGTCTGAGTTTTATTAGAATTAACAAAATTAAAATGTAACCTACCAACAAAAACTGTAAGTAACAAAAATAATCGTAGTTAAAACTAAGCATAGCTTTGACGCGTTAACGCTTTAAATGTTTGAGATTTTTCGTAAAATATAAAACTTGGAAGTCTTTGAACATGCACTTTGATGTCGGGTTATTTTTACGACAGTTTCATTTTTAGGGCTTGTACCAAGTAATTTTAGTAACTTACATTCGTTTTAATGATTATGACTATCTACCTACCTATATAGGCATAATGTACATTAGTACAAATTTACTTAACTTTTCCTAATATCCAAGAAGTTATTAAGTAAATCAGACAAAAGAGCAAAAGTAATCCTAACACTAGCTTACCTAGATTAATACTTGGTAAAATGAGGTCAGGCCTTAATCCAATTACTGGTCCTTTGATACGAAACAAAAAGTTTCCCTCCATTGATTACCTGACCACCACCTCCTTGGTGCTACCACCTCCAACTAATAACTATATGAAGTAGTAGTGTATTTGTTTGACTGCCTTCTTGGCACGAGGCCACAAGCGCGACTTCTGAGCGTTATGTCCAGGGTTCGATTATGTTGTCAGACAAAAAGGGCTACTGGTTTTTTTTTTTATTAGGAATGCTCGAAGATTAGAAGTTGGTGGTATGGTACCTCGTGCCTTAAACTAAACAGAGGTGACCTGCGCCTGGTGACGGGGACCATCACCGGAGAGTGCACACTGAATAAGCACCTCCACACGATAGGCATCACAGACAGTCCCCTATGCAGTAATTTAATTCATCATCACAGCTCTCAAAACGGTGAAGGCAAACATCGTGAGGAAACCATGTCCTAGAACCAAAAATTCCAAGACATGCGATATCCACCAACCCGCGTTGTGCTCGCGTGGTGTATTTCAGCCCATTCCCTCTCCTAGACAGAATGCTGGGGTCCTAAAGAACATTATAAGGCCGACTATGCTATGATATGCTAGTATGTGAGCTGGATGAGGTCCAGTGCACATACTAGTGTACATTAATATCTCTGACGTACTTGGCTAATCTCTGTTGGAATTGACCGCCCTGATCGAAATTCGGTTAGGATTACACGAAGTTCTTTACCCTTCTCGGGACTAAATTCTCGGGAAATAATTAAACTAGTCCACTTTTCTTTTTTCAAACCCCCGTCAAGTTGACGGGGGCTGATTACGTCAGGTGTTCCGTACATCGATGTGACGTCACTATTACGGGACAAAATAAATCGTCAGAGGGTAAAAAGGGTTGTTTTCTTGAGACCCCTAATAGTTGGGTGTTCTGTAGTGGAAGTAGCCCCAACTGTTACCGCAGGACGGTTTTGGATTCTGTCCCTTGACTATAAAATTGCCTAATTTAGTTGGATATAGACTTCTATAAGTATATATTGAGGTTTTGTTTGGTTGTAGATATAAACTTAATTGGTATTTTATCCTTATTTGTATGAACTTTATTATGATGAAATTGCTTTTTTATTATGATGATTGCTTTAACGGTATATTTTATTTTGCTAATGTTTTTGGTTTGGATACTCAGTCTTTTAAAAATAATACAATTTATAAAAATAATACAAGTATCAATGACTCATAAACAATTAATACAAATAGAATAGTCACCTAAAAAAAAAAACACAATATATACTTTAAGTCCAATTGAATGAAATGAAAATGATAGTCAATATAAGACGAGATTGGCAGCTACATCACATTTATTTAGTAGCAAATGTATCAAGTCAATTTTCTCGGCAAACTTTGTTCAGATATTTAACACTACAATAAAATTCTCAGCTCCATTTTTACTGAAATCACGAAATTGTCCAGTTGCGCGGATACTGGAAATACAACACTACATTAATTATTCATCACAATATCCACAAGGAATCTATTTACGAATAATAAAAACAAGCACTGAACTTCATTCTAAGAAATCTCGCCAAAAACTACCCTTAACAGTAAATAAACTTGGGGTAAAAATCAAAATCAAAGCATTTATTTCAAATAGACGATTTGCAGGCACTTTTGAATAGTCAAATGTCGGTCAGTCCAAGAAAAGTGAAGCTGAATTGCATTTTTCAAAGCGTAAATCTCTATGGAGAAGAACGTGCAAGAAACAGAAACGAAGTACAGATAATTTTATCTCATTTGGATGTCGCGCATCGTTAGCAAAACTTATTTGTAGCATAAATTGACATTTTCATTCCGTCACTTAAAACTACTCACGTAAAAGGAACTACTTCAATTTACTGTCTACTAAACTTTAACTAGGTTTGTCCGCACAGAACAGTTTTATAACCGTCTCCGTCGATACATCGACTTGTTCCGTATTTCACTTGGCAACACCAAATTGTTTATGTTGCAACGCTCCGCAGTTCTCGATTCAGACAGTGTTGCTACTTGCAGCAGTTTTAGACTTTCAAGCACCATAAAAACTAGCCAGCGATTCGAACTTTAACGAAGATACTGCAGAATTCCAATTCCAGTTGTAAGTTTGTAACAAGGGATAGACTTGAGCGGACTTGGACTCCGGCAGCGGTTTCCTGTATTGTAAGTTTATCGGATTTTTTTCGGTTCAATTTGTTAAATATATTATTATTTATTATTAATTGTATTAGTATAAGCGGCCCTCCGCTAACTATAGCTAGATTTTTAAGACTATAATACCTTTTTTTATATCATCAAAGGTATCTCTCTGTGTTAGACTTTTACTGACCTCGTCAATTTTTCTGCCATTTTTTTAAAGGACACGTGGAATACAACTGACTGTGACTTCGATTCGGGTTTGGTCTTTACTGGACGACCAAAAGTCCATGCCTAAGGTGACCCGAAATCGTCCTGCAAAGACTGTAAACACTTGTTTCAACAGTTTGTTATAGTGATTTTAATCCTTACTCTTAAATAAGACAAACATCTTAATGATGTACTAACTATTAGAAATAGGTTTCTCTCAGGCATAGTCACCACGACGGTCCCTAAGAAACTAATTCTTTTTCTTCCACCAAATCACCGTGACCTTTACCAGGTCATTAACCTCACAGAAAATGTCACTTTCACCTTTCAAAACTACAAAAGCACACCGCTTTCCTAAACGCTACCATCTCACCCTTTTCACCGCTGTATAAAAGAAGAGCGAGCTTCAATATTGACAGTGCTCTCTGCGACAGAGCGCCAATTGGCATCAGCCTCACAGATATTTTCTCTATAAACACTAAGATATTTGGTAGGGAAATTGTAGTTTCAAGAGTGAATCGTGTTTTGACAGGTTGTTCGAGTGAAGTAGGTTGTAGTGCCACTTTTAAGGAGGGAACCGATCTGGCATTTGAAGTTCCGGAAGCTATGAGAGTTACTTATTGCACAAAATGAAAGCTTGTGCCGATTATGAAAGGCCTAGCAGGGTATATGACATGCATTTACGCTCCGCCCTTGAGCGGTAGAAGTTATTCATTGATGATTTCAACATCAATTCAAGAAAAAATCTGTAAATTTTGAAATAACATTACCCACTTCTGTAGGACATTATATTATCGGAAAGGTTTATCTTTGTCTTTTTACGTACTGACAGACAGATACGGTTTTCTATGTAAAGATGTATAGGTATTGGGAATAAAAATTCTGTCTTTACTTTGATCATCCATTAAATTCAGATCAATAAATCTTGTTCTCTTTACGCTAACCAAAATAATGAGAAAACAATACACCAACAAATACAGTCGACCACACAGCCAGCAAATCAATCGCACGCATCACCCGTGATATTAATGAGCGAACTTGCGCGGCCCTGTGTACCTACAGACTCTATTTGTCTTTGTTACCGACTGAATTAATTCGCACAACGTTTACTAATTGAGTTATAGGCATGTGTTAATGCCGCTTGGCGATCTATTAAGGTCGAAGTATTGATGTTTGCCCTCGATAATTATTGTGGAACCCTGATGGAGTGGTGTTTCGGCATGATTTGACAGTGTAGCCGTGACAAATATGCTGTTGGTTCAGTTTGAAAGTCAGTTAATCGGTCACGCTATTTATCAAAGGTCGGAAAACGATTGGTTTCACTAACTAGATGTTGTGATAAGATTTATTTGTATGCGGAATTTAGATGAATCTGCTGTTCAAATTTTCCATCTTTATAGTAACATAAAATTCCACAAAAGGATATATAAGCAGCAGCGGCTGCTAATAATAAAATGCTACATCAATGAGCAAAAATAACCATGGATAAGTATTTTTAACGGAAACTCTCCTACAATCTTAAGTCTAGATTTAAAGCTACAAAACTGACTAATTTGACCTGAATACAGCCGTCTTCATAGAAAGTCTCGAGGCGGCCTCAATAGTCGCCAAAATGAGTTAAGCTACTTTAATCAAAGTAAATCTTTTCTCAATTAATGAAAATGGTCTTCTTTATTTCTTTAATCTATTTCTGGGAGCTTAAGAAATTCTTCATTCGGAAGATAATGAATTCCTTTAAAGGAAAAGGATTAAAAGTATTTTAAGGAAATGTTGGCAATAGGATGACAACTAGGCCGTATGGGTTTGTTTAGGTCGTTTCTTTCACAATTTTGATTCTTATTTGCTTAATAATAAGACACCAAATTGCAAAATATAAGAAAAATTATGTCTAATCATATTGGAATGCCGTAAGGCTTTCAATCAGGTGAAAATTCAAATCACACTTAAAAATATTATGAATAAATTTAAATTTGAATAATTTAAAATTGGTTTTTTAGTTAAAAAAATCACCCACATGTTACTTAAAAAGTAATATTTGTATTAATTTACATTAATTCATGAATCCCCAAGCGACACCCGGTGGCCGGGCATCTATTGTCTTACTATTGTGTCTCTAATTGACGGTATCTGAAGGGTTAACAAGACATTGATTTGAAACTGTAACATAAATACGTTGATGATATCACACTGCCAGCAGAAATAGACCGCTTTTTACTGCAACCGTGAATATGTTATTTTCCAGTAAACAAAATAAACAATCTTACTTAGTTTCCTAACACGAGCCACCGCATACATCTTATTGATTCAATAGATAAAGGTATTTATTTAGTGGCTGAGGTCATCTATCTTAATGTAAGGGCCGGTCTGAGTAGAGGAGCTTACTCACTTGTCACTGGCGACTCGGGCGAGGCGAGGCGAATGGAAATGCCTTTTAGATGTCTAGTCTACGTGGAACGGAACTAGCGAGGCGTTTCAATGTTTGTTGCCGTGATTTTTAAATCTAGACGGTCGGTGTTCAAATGTGGTAATGGTATTTTGTAGGAGCTGATTTAGATGGACGTATTCATTTTGGGTTCTATTTCGTTCTGATCTTTTGATGTGATATTACCGTTTTAGAGATATACAGGCTCTATCACTAAGAGCCTGTATATGTATATTATGAGTCCTGTTAATATGACTACTGTGGCATAATATGATAACGGTTATGTAGGCGACGAAAAATCACACTTGTGTAAAGAGATACTTCACGAAGGCGCGTTGGCCTTGGTTGCGTTTCTGTATGTGTACGCTATTGTTACATGTGACACTGAGCGTTTCTAGCATAGAAAAAATGTCGTCCGTGAACCTATACTCATCCAAGGCTTGGTGAGAAAGAACCACCATAATTTATTTAGTCTTGACCCAATAGTAGAAGCACCTTAGTTATAAAGCATGGATGTGAAAACACACTACACATGTTTCTATGGGTCTATATTTGTAACCTAAAGTCTTATTTCATTTAGCAAAAACTATTTAAGTGTAATTATGGTTATTTATTTCACAAATTACCAACCAGCAAATTTGATTTTTGTGTAACTTTATTACTTGCTCAAAATAAATCTGGCGTAGACATAGTGTACAATTCCCTCAACATAAAAATAAATAGGCGTGCATTAGTGACGGTAACTTGATCTTAAGACGTATTAATTTGGAGAGCAGTCGTGTGCACTCGCCTGTCTCGTGTATTCTGTGTCTTAGTTTGTATGTGTGTTTGTGAGAGAAGCGATAAATATTTGGGTTTATACACTTAGATATAAAGTAAGAGTATTGTGTGTGGGACTTCGTATGTTAATTTATTTTGCGAATCATTTGGTCTACTTTTGAATAGGGGACAGTAGGTTATAAGCAATCATAGACATATAATGGTTGATAATTGCAAATTTTAGTAAACTTGAGTTTCCTCTCAATGTTATTCAGTTCCTAGGTTCATTTTTACATCACCAGCAACATTCAAATCTATCTTCTGCCAGTGATATCACCCTCATGAACTTCTAAAATTTTCCCCTAAGGAACATACTCCCAGAGCAAAAAATATTCTATCTTCTATTCGAGAACAAGGTCTTCCTATGTTCCAAGTTTAAATAATATTATGAATGATAGTAATTATTAAAAGGCACTCAACCACTGCAATTACCTAATTCAAAATTGCTCAAAATGAAAAAGTCAACCCTGCATTAGCAGTACCATAAATCACAACCCGTCACTGCTCACAAAGCCGAAATTTGGCACCAGCCCAACGCCCCGTATTATAAAATAAACTTACTTATAAGTGAATACCACAAAAGCGAGTTCGCAATATATTAATTTTAATTAGCCTTTCCCACCAAATAACTAAGTTGGGGATTAAGACTCGTGTATGTTTAACGTAACTCGAAAACTCGGAAGTTTGAGTCTGTATCTCCGAGTTTCGATTTTGTTGAGATTATTTTCTGTTTGTTGTTAAAGGTTAACCTATTCCGTTTATGCACAAGTTGTTTACAGATTGAAATTCTAACTCAAAAACAACTTTGTGTTTGTACCTACTTATACTTTTATAGATCTTTGGAAGTAAATATTTTTTGATGTTTATTATGTTTATCGGTTCTTGCTTTCGCGTGACGCGAAGATATTGTGTCTTAAAAAAAGTTTAGGTTACCATGCTGTCTCTGCCCGTTTATCTACTATAGTTTACAGTTTCAGGATTTGGGCACTGTGTTCGTTATTTATTACTGTTACACAGGTTTCATTAATCATATTACATGTTCAAATGTTGGGCTGATTGTGAAGTTGTATTTCGAGTTTTAACTAAATTAATTATTTGATGAACGAGTCTTATGAAGGAAAGTTCATGCCAATACAATTTTCGACAACGTTCTACGTTCTTGGTATAATATTAACAAAGAATGATTGTCTTTAGCACCTTAAATATTAAAACTAAAGCACATCCTTGTAACAATGTTTGAATACGGAACTCATGGAAGACTCTGAACTGACTAATCATATCATATTACTGTGTGCTTCTAGTCTGTCCAGAGCCTGCACATCTGTAATATGATAATGAGCCTGCCATTCCCAGCTGAAGCTGCTAACCCACACATCTGAGCCACATCTCTATCCTCGCAATAAGCCGCATGACAATTCGTCCATGTATCATGATAAGCCTCGACTAAGTGATGCCACGGCTCATGAATATGCACGCCGCACAGATTGCCCGATGCCCGTCTACAGCCAATCATGTGCAAGTAAACCACCGTTTACATATTGTTATGGCGATTGTATTTTATGGTAAATAGTGACTGGGTAATGTTTAAATTATGAAAGTTATTGAGATCTTCATTATCTTCATCATCTTGTGCTTGTCCCATGTTCATTGGGGTCGGTGCAACACATGTTTTTTGATATCATCTAAATATCGTCTATATTTTTCCATTTCCTTCCTTCTTCCTGTCCACCTATTCTTATTTATGCACGTTATTCGTAATGATTTGAAATACCTGTTCCATTATCATATCACCAGATGTATGGCGTTGAACCACTGGCACATGGTGGACATCCCACTCATACGTACAAATAGATTTGGCAAAACATTTACTGTGCGCACGGCTAAGAAGTTGAATACCCTGCAGGAGTCTGTATTCTTTGATAGTTACAACCTACGCTCTTTAAGTCAAGAGTGAATAGGTTACTTCTGGGCAAGCACGCTCCATCGTCGACCACATCATCACTTACCATCAGGCGAGACTGTGGTCAAACTCCTCTAAATAAAAAAGCTTCAGTAGATAGAACCATGTTATCATCTTGATCATTTTCTTCACTATTATTGACAGTCTTTAAGAGTATTCGGAAGCCCGAAAGTCTGACAGCTATGTGTTCCTAAGGTGTATCGTGTAAATCAGCATCTAAACGTCAGATATGCGGTTACTCTATGTAAACTTCATTCGTCTGCATTTAGTTGGCCTGTCAGTTAATTTCAATAAAGAAAAGTTAGATAGGTAGATTGGGTCTCACTCTATCATCGGCTTTGTGTTGCTTTTAATGAAAAAGCTCAACGGACTGTATGATTTACAGCTAACAAAATAGAGTCAGCACAGTGAAATCTCAGGTAGGATTATATAATTATTCTATGAGTGGAATAAAAAGAGGTTAAAAAATATTATAACATAGGTCATTTTTACATAATTCAATTTTTAATACTAGCGTTTATGTAAGTTAGAAAAAAAAATAGCATATTATGAAATTCAGTGTTAAAGTAACAAGTGAAAGAATTTTAAAATCGGTTCAGTAGTTTTACTAAAAGCAAAAAATAATTTTAAATTTTTGCTCTGTATAATATTAGTAAAAAAGAAAAAATATTTTCATTATTTAGTCTTTATCTGAATCCACGCTCAGTTCACAATCCGTCTTATGCGTAAGTGGATTATGGACCCTAGTGCCAAATTAGCTTCCAGTTCACCGAACTTTAACATCCCTAGACCTCCGTCTTCCAACCATGATCGAGTACCGTCCAGATTCCTGCATCTATTTTAAAATAAACTCTAGACCAACTGTCAAGCGCGAACAGCACTCATGGGTGCCATCCGTCTTGCCGACGATCCATCATTGGCTCAGCGCAGCGCCACCTAGCGGTAATGCTTGACTTGCAGACATTTGGCGAACTGAAGGTAATTCGTAGGATATGTGGGTAGCTAGGAAATGTGTGGCAGATATTATGTGTAATGTCTTGATAAAGGCTCTTCTATATATGTAAATAAAATGTACGTGTCTGTTTGTAGAAACTTAGAATAGAATAAGAGAATAGAATAAACTTTATTGTACACCAAAATAGTAACAATGTCACAGAAACTTAAATCTATGGGTAAATGATAAATGATAAATGATCTTTATTTTGTAAATAGGTTTTCAAAAAACGCTTTTACAGGTCAATTTTATTTTCAGTCAGTTTTAACGAGATGAGGCCGGTGTTTCCTAGCTGACTACCCTGAGGAGAAACACCGAAACAAACTCAGGGGTCAAAGTCTCTTTTAAAGTCCATACAATAAAGAACATGTAATGGTCAAATCATATGAGAACCATGCAGACCAGTGTCTCAGATGGTCTTTTGAGGAAAGAACCACACAGATTTGAGTGGACCTGTCCAGTCAGTGCAAGCATTTGTCAGTATTCGTGTAGCTCAAACTTAGGACTACCAAGGAGCTCAACGACTTGACGAACAATACCAAAGGTACAATGGACTTTCACTTTTATATTAGGTTTCACACTAAAAAAAAAATATGACCAAATGACGTATACAGTTTTAGGAGTCTAACGCAACTGCTGAGCGATGAGCGAGACTGAACTTAAATTCAATGTAAGTTTTGTCAAAATTATGTCATTTCTCTCAGCAGTGATATTCTATTGTCAAAAATATTAGTTATCTACTAATTTATTAGTGTGTACAAAAATAGTGATGTACATGAAGCAATATTCATATGGCTGATATATCCTTATTTGGACAAAAAAATCTAACGTGGATGAAGTCGCGGATACAGTATTCACAGAACCCCACTGTATCCATGTAATAGTTGAATTGAAAAACAAAGTGGCAATACCTGCTGTTGCTTGTAGAATGTACTTGCAGGTATCGCTTTGTTGCGAAATAAGAGCTTCTGCATTATGTTAGCATACCCACATAATAATCGACTATTTTAACTAATCTTATTTTTGGTTACAACACTATTCCATTTTTAGTGTCGAAATTATTTTCTTATCGGTGGCAACCCGGTCACCTTTTTGAATAAAACGGGTCGACGCAGTTGGTTCGTCCTATTTTCCGTGCAGAGCTACAGACGACAAAAAGGACTCGAGTCATATTTTTTACGTTGTGAATTATAGCAATAAAAAGAGATTTGAACCAGCATTCGCGTGTATATTTCTTACAAGTCAGAAGTGTGATAAGTGCATCCACGTGCCTGATGTGGCGGTTTCCTGGACAAAGGACATATTGAGGTCAGAGATATTTACATTATTTATGTTCCTGTGATTTGGTGACCTACTTGTTGCTTTTGCAACCTTTTATAACAGTGCCTATTTGCAAACAGAAAAGATTAAAATCGTATTTTTACTAGCTTAAAAGATAGCTTGTTAAGAAAACGGGCTAATTTAAAAAACTATTTTCTTCCAAACAAAGACAATCTCGTTCGTGATGGTGATAGTGAATTAACCTCTACTGGTGTTTTGATTGCTATTTACGCGTATTTTACTGCTGTCTTTCCGATTGCTATTTTGATTATTTGTTTATCGTGTACCTACGTATATTTTCCTGTGCATATTTTCTATGGGTTAGAAGTTATTATAACTTCTACTAGTATTTTGATTGTACATTTATGTGTATTCTACTATCGATTGTCTTTACGATCGTTATTTTGATTATTTGATTGTTGTGTACGTGTATTTTCCTGGGCATATTTTCTAGTGATTAGAATATTGTGTAGATTACTTGTTGCTGTATCTAAAGCGTTATAACCCTTATTTTGAACCACTCAAAATCGTTTAGCGTACTACAATGGGAAATTCTAAGCGAAGGCGGCTCGACTCAATTAGTGATAGTTCGTCTATGAGTTCTTACGATCACGATGATCACGACCGTAGGTCGAAGCGACGTACCAAAAAGCGACGGGATAAAAAACGTAGTAATAGCCATAAACATAGTAAGAGAAGTAGGAGACATGAGAGTTCTAAGCGTCCTGAATCAAGATTTTTTCGAAACAGTCCGGATCGCGAATCTACAAAAACTCCACCGTTAACTTCCTCAGCACAATTACGTGCAGTGACTAATCGGAAAAATCCTGATCCTAATTTAAACCATTTTCCATTGGCTACGAATAATTGTGTCGGTAATTCTGCGCCTTCCAACTTTTTGGGCTCAAAATAACTTTCCTGTTGCCTTTAGCGTTGTACCTGAATTTGATCCAAGTGATAATAGCCAAACGATAGAAAATTGGATAAATAAGGTCGGTGAATGTGCGCAGATTTACTCGTGGAATGATCGACAAATATGCCACTATGCTCTTCCCAAATTAAGTGGCTTAGCCAAGAAATGGTACCAGGGTTTACCTTCGGTACTATTCAATTGGGACGAGTGGGTACAAAAATTAAAACAGGCTTTTCCATCAAACGAAAATTATGGAGATCTGTTGTCTGCAATGTTAAAGACCAGGTGTAAGTTTGGTCAGTCTTTAGAACATTATTATTATAATAAAATGGCACTGATTAATAAATGCGAAATAACTGGCACAAAAGCAGTAGGCTGTCTTATACATGGTATTGACGATAAATTTGTACGAATGGCAGCAGGGGCTTGCATGTTTAATGAACCGGAACAAATCTTGAATTATTTACGTACAGTAACTCAATATGAAAATCCTAATTTACGTAACCGGAATGCGCCAGCAAGGGATTCTAATAGGACGTCGAACGAACGTACTAAAACCAATACACCAAATACTATTCGATGTTTTAATTGCAATGAAGTAGGGCACATAAGTTTAAAATGTGACAAGCCAATTAAACGTTGTAGCTTTTGTTCAAAATTAGGACATGACAGTAAAGACTGTCGTAAAAGAAACACTAGTAACAGTGACGAATTAACTAAAGCAAAAGACCAGAATAAAACTATCTTGTGCATTTCTAGTAGTGAATCCGCAAATTCAAAATATTATAAAAATGTTAAAATAGATAACAACGTTTTGCAAGGATACGTTGACCTTGGTAGTAAATGTACTCTTATGCGAGAATCGAATGCGAAGCTATTGGTCTGTGATTGGGATTTAGATAATTTACCTATTTTACAGGGGTTCGGAAATGCTGCTGTAAAGCCAATAGGAAAGTTTACGGCTATATTAGAAATTGACTCGGTTAAAGCTGAAACGGAAGTTTTAGTCGTGAACGATCATTATTTACAGACGTCAATGTTAGTAGGGCAGTCATTCACGGAGAAACCGAACGTTATTCTTTTAAAAACCACGGATGAACTCGTGTTTATGCATACACCAAATTTTGAGGATAATGCTTCCGATACTATTAAAGTATACGCAGATAGTGATACAATTATTAAATCCAAAACAGTGATGCCAATAGATACTAATACTAATGATACGTATAGTGGTGGCCTTTTAGTACACTACAGCCTTCGAATTTTACCTCTAAATGAATATGCCGTTTTGTCGGGTATCTTTGAGTTTAAAGCGGGTAAAGGATATTTAATGCTAGCAAATTTATCACAAAATGATTTAAAGATTGACAAGGGATCTTTATTAGTTCGTGGACAGCAGTATCGAGAAGTTAATAGAGAACGTATAGGTATAACGACAGAAACAAAGGTTTATGAAGATTTGCCATTATCAGACATTAAAATTAGTACGGAAGTGACAGAACTACAAAAACAACAGTTAATTGACTTATTAAAAAAATATAGGGATTGTTTTGCAATTAATTTAGCAGAGTTAGGTAAAACAGAGTTGGCACAAATGGAAATAACACTAACAGACAATAGGCCTGTAGTGCACAATCCATATAGGATATCGCATAGTGAACGTGGACATCTAAATAAAATTGTCGAAGAATTATTAGAGAATGGTATTATTCGGGAAAGCACTTCAAATTATTCAAGTCCGGTTATCCTAGTGAGTAAGAAAAACGGGGATAAACGATTGTGTATTGATTATAGATCTTTAAATAGAAAAACGTTAAAAGATAAATATCCCTTGCCCCGTATTGAAGATCAATTGGATAGATTAGGAGGTAACAAGTTCTTCATAAGTCTTGATCTTACTTCAGGCTACTATCAGGTCCCCGTAAGCGAGACTAGTAAGCGATTCACGGCGTTTGTTACGCCGGATGGTTTGTATGAGTTTGAAAGAATGCCTTTTGGATTAGCCAATGCGCCTAGTGTTTTTCAAAGGACCATTAATTGCATGCTTAAGGGTAAGCAAAATCTGGCTTTGGCTTATATGGATGATTTGTTAGTAACGTCACGTTCAATAGAAGAGGGTTTAGATAAGCTGGAAAAGATTTTTCAATTATTAAGGTCCGCTCATCTCACATTAAATCTTAAAAAATGTGATTTCTTCCAAACTCGTATAAATTATTTGGGCTACGAGATTAGCTCAGATGGCATACGTCCTGGGGCAGCAAAAATTCAAGCTGTAGTAGATTTTCCGTTACCCAAAAATGTTCACGAGGTTCGACAGTTTGTCGGCCTTACTAGCTATTTCCGACGGTTTATTCAAAATTACTCAATATTAGCAAAGCCTTTGACTATTCTTACTAAGAAAAATGTTCCCTGGTGTTTCGACGAACCTCAAACTAAAGCATTTAATGCATTAAAAAGGAATTTGACTACGCGACCTGTTTTGGCATTATATGACCCTGAAGCCGAGTTAGAAATTCACACGGACGCTAGTAAAATTGGAATAGGAGCAATCTTGCTGCAACGTGCAAATTCTGATAAAATCTTTCATCCTATAGCATATTACAGTCGTCAAACAACACTAGACGAGAGCAAACTACATTCGTACGAGTTAGAAACTTTGGCGGTAGTGAGTGCCTTGAATAAGTTTAGAGTTTATGTTTTGGGTAAATCGTTTAAAGTAGTCACTGATTGTGCTGCCATACGCAGCACTATGACTAAAAAGGATTTAATACCAAGAGTAGCGCGTTGGTACATATTAATGCAGGAGTATGATTTTACAGTAGAACATCGCGTTGGTAGTAAGATGAGTCATGTTGATGCACTGTCACGCAACCCAGTTATCTCTAATTCTGACGACTCAATGGTGGTTGACGTTTTAGCAATTGATGACGATGCATGGTTGTGCACAGTGCAGGAACAGGACTCAGAAATACAAAGGATAATTAATATCCTAAATGATCCAGAGACAAAAGATATCATCGAGATTCATAAGAACTTTACAATTAAGAATCGCCGTTTATACAGGGTAACAAAAGATAAAGATAACGTTGTCAATTTAAAGTGGGTAGTTCCAAAATCGGTGAGATGGCAAATAGTTCGAATGAATCATGATGATGTCGGACATTTCGGTTTCGATAAGACTTACAGCAGGATTAATCAGATTTACTGGTTTAAAAAAATGAGACGTTTTATTAAAAAATACTGTAACTCGTGTTTGAATTGTGCTCATAATAAGTTTCCAGCTGGAGCTAAAGAAGGAGAGCTTCATCCAATTCCAAAAATTAACAAGCCATTTGATACACTCCATACCGATCACTGTGGTCCGTTTCCTGTCAGTAAAAAGAAAAACTGCCATATTTTAGTGATCATTGATGCTTTTACAAAATACATATATATAAAGCCAGTTAAAAATGTTAAAAGTAATACTAGTATTCAAGTTTTTACGGAATATTTCTCACTATTTGGGGTTCCACGTCGTTTAATATCAGACCGCGGCACTAGCTTTACGAGCAGAGAGTTTACGAACTTTATTAATGAAAAGGGCATTAAACATATTTTAAACGCTGTTGCATCACCAAGGGCCAATGGCCAGGTTGAAAGGTACAATCGGACTATTGTTGATGCAATAACTACTGCTAATCACAACAAGGAAGAAAATGAGTGGGATTTGTGTTTGCCTCAAATACAGTGGACCTTGAATAATACGGTGAATAAATCTACTGGTCGTAGTCCTTCTGAAATGTTGTTTGGCGTTCAAACCACTGGCATTTCGGATGGTTTTATGAACTCTCTTGTTTCGGAATCTCATACCCCTTTAAATCGTGATGAAATTAGATCAGAAGCAGACTTACGAATGCAAATAAGCCAAGAAGTTCAGAAAGCTCGTTTTGATAAGTCGCATAAAAAACCAACCGACTATAAAGTAGGCGATTTAGTTCGTGTTGAAAAAGATATACGTACAAGCCCCGGGCACAGTCGTAAATTAATATCAAAATGTGTAGGACCGTATAGAATTTCTAAAATTATGGGCAACGATCGCTATGAAATAGAAGACATGCCTATAACTAGGAAAAAGGGTGGTAAACCATATAGGTCAGTTTATGCCGTTGACAAATTGCACCCCTGGCTAGTTTTTAATCATGATGCGATGTCGAGTGATTCAGAATAGGAAAATCAGTTGTAAGTAGAATAGAGATAATGCTAAAACAGGTAATGCAGAATTATTACGTTTATTATTGTTGTCATAATGACTGTAATTATTTCATAAACATGAATTTTGACAGAATTAATATTTAAAAACTTAGCTATGAATTATGATTAAGAATAGAGACTAGAGAATTTGGAATCGTTGATTAGTATATTTAAAACGTTGATGAGTTCATTTAACGAGTTATATCTAATATAATGAGAGAGAATAGTATTCATAATTGAATTTAAAAGAGTTCAGAAGAACAATGGTTTCTTGTTAATGAATGTTTGATAGAGGATGTATTCATATAACCTGTAACAGATAAAAAAATGAATGTGAATAGTACACAGAGATAGTGAAGGTATAAATATAGATAGAGATGATATTAATAAAAATAGTGATGATAATAACAAAGATAGCGATGATAAGGATTAAAGTAGTGATGATGATAATAATAAAGATGTTAATGATAAAAATAAAGATGATATAGCGATGATAGTGATAAAAATTATGATATTAGTGATTATTATTGAGTCGATGCAAGTGAGAGTGCTTGTAATCGATATATAGTATTAAGAGTGAGTCGATGCAGGTGAGAGTGCTTGTATTCGATGGTTAGTATTAAGAGTGAGTCGATGCAGGTGAGAGTGCTTGTATTCGATGGTTAGTATTAAGAGTGAGTCGATGCAAGTGAGAGTGCTTGTAATCGATATATAGTATTAAGAGTGAGTCGATGCAGGTGAGAGTGCTTGTATTCGATGGTTAGTATTAAGAGTGAGTCGATGCAGGTGAGAGTGCTTGTATTCGATGGTTAGTATTAAGAGTGAGTCGATGCAAGTGAGAGTGCTTGTAATCGATATATAGTATTAAGAGTGAGTCGATGCAGGTGAGAGTGCTTGTATTCGATGGTTAATACTAAGAGTGAGTCAATACAAGTGAGAGTGCTTGTATTCGATGTCTAGTTGTAAGAGTGAGTTGACGCAAGTGAGTACTTGTAGTCGATGTTCTGAATTTAAGAGAGAATGAGAAACTAACTTATAATAGTTATATTAGAAACTTATTTTTGTAAATTTTCTAAGATTTTTTTTTTTTACTATTATTTGTTAAACGCGAGGCCGCGTTTGTCGTCAGGATTAGCCGAATGTTAGCATACCCACATAATAATCGACTATTTTAACTAATCTTATTTTTGGTTACAACACTATTCCATTTTTAGTGTCGAAATTATTTTCTTATCGGTGGCAACCCGGTCACCTTTTTGAATAAAACGGGTCGACGCAGTTGGTTCGTCCTATTTTCCGTGCAGAGCTACAGACGACAAAAAGGACTCGAGTCATATTTTTTACGTTGTGAATTATAGCAATAAAAAGAGATTTGAACCAGCATTCGCGTGTATATTTCTTACAATTACATAGAGGACTTACCAAAGTTTATTTGAATAATAATATTTATTTATTAAAACTTTATGTACATAAACACTGTACAAAGGCGGACTTAATGCCTTAGGCATTTTCTGTCAGTCGACCTTACGTGCAGAAAGTTAACATAATAATATTTAATAATGTAATTTAGTTTATGATTTATATAAAAATAATGTTACATATTTTAATTTTTTCTTAGCTAGTATATCAGTTTTAATTCAATTTTTAATATTATAATATTAATTTTCAGCTTTAAACGAACTTATAATCAGTACTTAACTAATAAGACCTACTGTGGATACTGTGCACACATATAAGTGTTTTTTTTTACACAAGAGGCCCTTGCAAATGTACTGTAGTCAATGTTTTGTAAATAAGTCCTTGGTGTGCCAAAATAATTTAATTTGACCATCATCAATAGTACACCCTTGATTGCTTTCAAACTGGACGTGAATTCTTGTCCTTTCACCAAATAATAGAAACTGCATTTTCCAATTTCCTCAACAACAGCCTATAACGCATTTAAGGGTGCGTCCACATCTGGCGAATGTGCGGCGAATGTGCAGCTCGCGAGCCGTTTGCGAGCTGCCCGCAAGCTGCGCGCGTGCAGTCACTGCAATGGTTTGGTGCGCCTCTTTAGCGCAACTCATACAAGGCTCGTATAGAGCGCGCGAGCGGCGCGCGATCTGCGCGCGCTCAGTTCTCGCCCAGTTCCGTTTTCTGGCTCAGTACTATCGAAGATGTCAGACGACGCTAGTGTTTTTAATATAATTGCTGCATCATTAGCTATTATATTACTGATAAAAAGGAAAAAAAAGAGACAACGGCGTTGGTGGCAAAATCCTATTTTTAAAAGAAAACAGAATATAGTAGCGGAGTTGAAAAGCCATCAATTAAGCGGACACTATGCAAATTTTTTAAAATTGTCACCAGAATTATATGAAAATCTACGACAGATGGTTAGTTTTAAGATTGCTAAAAAGGAAACGCATTTTAGGCTACCAATTTCAGTTGAAAATAAATTAAGTTTGACATTACGATTCTTGGCCACTGGAGATTCCTACACAAGCTTGCAGTACCTTTTTAGAATTTCTAAACAAAGTATAAGTATTATTATTCCTGAAGTGTGTTTAGCGATTATCAAGTGTTTAAAGGAAAACGTACGTGTGAGTATTTTTCTAATTATCTTTATTTAATAATCACATAGCCTTTTTTATAAGCAACATATAAGTTTACGAAAAGAAAGTAGTTATTATTGAAACAAATCACTGTAGCTGTCATTCGTATCTTCTACCGAATAATTACTTTCCTGACTGTGCGATCTGGACGTAGAAGCACTTTGAGAATAAGTTGTATAACCTTGCGTCGACACTTGCATGTTTGATTGATAATCATAGTGGCCAGAATCGGCTTTCATAATGACATCAAATATTGCCTGTTGAACCATATTTTTTGTTGAACGTGAATAAGATTCCATTTTGGCTCCAATAAAATTTATAAATGAATGTACTTCTTGTGACAACTTGGAAGTATCGGTTAATTTTTCTGTAGCAGTCTTTAAAACTTGTAGGGCTTCAGTTACGATTTTATCATCCGTCGATTTTTTCTTTTTGGACGGCGGAGGTTCATTAAAAGACAGGTCGATTTCACTGTCAGTATTTATTCCATCATCTTGTACTTGTCGCTCGTCCACTTTATCTTGTTCTATATCTGCTTGTTCCTGTAGAATAGAATAGAATAGGATAATAATTTATTTGCTCAGAATACTATACTTATTATATATACTTACATACTTATACTTATATACTTATTATTATTATATACTTATTATAGGTAAGTATATTATTTGCTTGTAATAATGTATTATTATTTTTCAGGTGCCAAGGAGACCAGATATATGGCTAAAAGTGAGTAAAGGATTCGAAGATAAATGGCATTTGCCCCATTGCATTGGCGCAATAGACGGCAAACATATAGTCATACAGGCACCTCCGAAAAGTGGAACTGAATATCATAATTACAAATCTACTTTTAGTATTGTTCTTTTTGCACTGGTAGACTCAGATTATAAATTTATGTTTGCTGATGTTGGTTGCCAAGGGCGTATATCTGATGGAGGGATATTCAAAGATACAGAGTTCTACAAGATGATGCAAAATGGCTCCTTAAATTTACCACAAGAAAAACCATTACCTTATAGGACTAAAGCGATACCCTACTTCTTTGTTGCTGACAGCGCTTTTGCTCTAGATAAACATGTGATGAAACCATACTCCGGTAACCACAGTAAAGGCACACCGGAACGTATTTTTAACTATAGATTAAGCAGAGCTCGCAGAATTGTCGAGAGTGCCTTTGGCATTGCATCATCCATTTTTAGGGTACTTAGAAAACCTATGATATTAAAACCAGAAGTTGCTGAAGTGGTCGTTATGAGCATTATTCACTTGCATAATTATTTGAAACAGAACGCCGCCGATACTTATACTACCAATTCTAATATGTACATAAATCAATCCGTACCTAATTTCACATCTCTTTCAAATATTCAAACACCACAAATAAGATATTACAGAGAAATAAACGAAATAAGAGATGAGGTTGCTTTTTATTGTGTAAATGAAGGCCGTATTGCATTTCAAGATAAATATTGTTGATTTAATTACTTACAGTATTTAAACGTTTCCTTGGTTTATCCCGATCAGCTAAAAAGGAAAAAGCGTCGTAGGCAAACCATCTACTTTTGTAAGTCTCGGATGCTCCTATAAATATAGAATAATATTAGTTACATAGTCAATTTAATTAATAAAATAAAACACAAAAAGTAACAAGTCGTTTTTTACTCACCTTTCCCTGTCCCTTTACTTTTTTGACTTTTTCCTTTCTCTCTTCTAAAAGACGATAAAAGACTTAACAGTTTGCTATGGCATTGTTCATAATCGCTTCCCATTATAGCACCTATTTCTTTCCACGCATCATTTTTTAGATTTTTTCTATAGTAATATTGATCTTTAGGATCCCATAATACTGGAAATCTTTTATATGTTTCAATTAAGCGTAAACAATTCTCCTCCGTCCACTCCATGACAACACGTACTTAGCCTCCAGTAATCAGAAACGAACTGAGCGAAATAACTAGCGCGCCGCCCGCGCGCCGCCCGCGCGCCGCCCGCGCGCTGATCGCGTACGGCGCTTAGGTTGCGCGCGAACTGCGCGCGGGCGGCGCAGAAGCGGCGCACGAACAAAAATGCACGCGCGCAGCTCGCGGGCAGGTCGCAAACGGCTCGCGAGCTGCACATTCGCGGCACATTCGCCAGATGTGGACGCACCCTAAGAGCCAGCAGACACATACCTCGTTAGTCCAATCTGGGGTACACTTGCGCCCCTTCCGAGGTTTGTAGGAAAAACTCGTAGTGATTGTCTCCAAATTTAATAACAGATTTGAATGACCCCATCTCTTCGGGCCCCCCTCTCGCACCCCTTGCTCCCCGCGACGATGCTGAATACTCTTCGTAAGGAGATTTCGATGAAAGGTTGTTATACACCCGGATGGACTTGAAAGTTGGTTTTAATATAATTATATATCATTTATATTATCTGGCACATACTGCATAATAGAATATTTTAAAAATTGAAAAGTGCACGGTTCCTTACTTATTATTTATTTATTTATTTATTATATTCTTTATTGTACACAACATAAACAAATACATAGGACAAACATTTAAAGAAAATAGTGTACAATGGGCGGTCTATGCTCATGGCGACTTCTTACAGACAACCTTTAGATGGACTGAATGCCTTGTACACCGACAACCCTAAATCTATCTCCCTTAGATTTAGGGTTTTCGGTGTACAAACATCAGAAATAATACTAATAAGATACATTAATACAAATACATACATACAACACAAAAAAAAAAAAAAACTAATAAATATCAAATATATAGTTGAAACAGGAGCAATAGGGGGGTTATATCCCTGAGCAAGAATTTGAGAGGTAACTATGACTCTACCTATGAAACTAAGGAAATCTGGATGTCGTTTCGAACATTTGGTTAAAAGAAAAATCATTATCATCATTTCAGCCGAGTCTTTGAACCTTCGATATATAATAAATGTCAAAATAAACAATGATTTTATACGTTACCACTCCGTCATTTGAGCAATTGCTTGCAAACCTTAGGTTAAGGGCTATAACTTATGTGTAGCATATTTTTTATTATTATATCAAGATCCCGTATTCCTGTGTTTGTGGTAAATAGAGAGAACCAAGCCGTGCAATACTCGGTGTGTCTCAAACTCACGAAGAATTGTTTCATCAAATTATTCGGCCATCGGTTTACGAATCGAGAGGCCTCAAATACAATGAATAAATTATTTTCCATAGAAAATCCTCCGGAAATTTTCAAATACCAAATTTGTAAAATTGCTGAGCAATACCTATTGCCTGGCCGGCCTCTTCAAATAACAAGCGCAATGGTAGGCAAAGCTGAAGAGAGAAATTTTTAAATATTAATTTAATTATACTTAATGCTAAAGGGCTTACGGTACGTTTTGAAAAAAATGAAGGAGAATTAACGGGTCGGGCTTGGGACAAGTGGTGAGAGGAAATTATTATGGTCCTCACAGTTCTGGTCCTTTTAATTTGGATCCCTTTTTCGGGTCAAGTCGGGACCATTTTAGGGTCTAGATGACTCTATTAATTGTCTCAAAATATAACGCATTCATGATGAACAAATGATAGCGTCTTTTCCCTAAAATCAACCGCGTTTTTTCAGTTTTTATAACATGTTTTTTCATCTTTATGGTTATGTCTATATTATGTATCTGTGTCATAGCAGACTTCAACAGTAGTAAGTAATTCATATTGTATTGAGATTCTGTTTGCATTGCGTATGAGTTAGGATATGAATAAGAGATTGGGTCTCACGGGCAGGTGATCTTGAATTCAGCAGCCTGATAGATACTGACGGATTGAGTGGAATGTGGTTTGGGAGAGTGATTAATAAATTATAATTGCGGGTGTAAGTAGGTCATTTTGCACAAATCGTAGATCTTGGTAGACCTAAGTTTGAAAAGACATGTTTTCGTTTCGTACCAATCTATTTCGAGTTTGCAGTCGATGAGCAATCGATAGCTTGCCATCCGTCCATCTGGTAAAGACCGAGCCTGAATCGTCGACGAATGTGCCTAGTGTTTCTCGTGGGTGCTAGGGCTATGAAAATTTCTGAAGGAGACAACGTTTTTCTGGAATGCAAACGGCAAATGAAGGAGATAGGGGGGTTTTTAGTAAATAAACATCTGACAAGCTCTTTCGCTCCACTCTAGAATTAGAAAAATCATTGAAGGATTTCTCATCTCAAAAAAAGCTACAAATGTATATTATTGAAATAAAAATACAATTATTAGTTCAGGGGTTAACATAAAATCAAATTGGTTTTGAAATCAGAAAACTTTTGACTAAACAAAATAGTAAATTACAATACGTTACACAAAAAAATAAAAAAAAATGAAGTAAATATTAATTAAAAGTTTAAATTTTTAAGGCAGGTAAAACATCGCAAAACTTATCCATGTCGCTGTCCAATGTTAATGTGCCCAAAACTGACTGGCATTGCCGCATTGTGTATCTTCTGTCCGGATTGTCTGCCAGCACTTGGGTGGCATGGCTCCAACCAGTCCTCGCGGTATGATTTGGACCCGCCAAATCATCCCGCCACCTCTTCCTTAGCTGGCCTCGACATCGCTTTCCTTCTGTAGGAACCCGCTGTGTGGCGACGCTTGCCCAGCGGTTTTCCTTTTTGAGCCTGGCAGCCTTTTTGCACACCTCTATTATACCCTTTATGGAGAGCAGCGTGTCGTTCCGTATTCGGTCTGTTCTTTTTATGTCCAGAATGCTGCGCTCCATAGCTCTCTGGCAAACCCCAAGGCGAAACTTTTGCAGTTCAGAGAGAGACCAGATCTGATCACCGTAGGATACATGTTATGTCGATGACTTTACGTCGATGTTATGTCGATGAGTGTGTACTTACATATATAAAAGTTGAACTCGTTAATCTATTTACAGTGTATAATACTTTCGTCATCTAGGTATAAACTCCACGCCACTCCTCGTATTAAACCTATTTTATCATCGCTATTTCCTTTTAAATTGGGACACATAGCAAAGCAGCCCTTTACAGAATATATCAAAGAGCTAAAACTTGGGCCTGACTTTCAGCTGGTCTGCTGTTTCAGCCTTTTCAGACTGAAAAAAAGGTTCCCTGTTAATTGGACATGCTTGTTTGTGCGAAAAAAGTGCTGATTCTTGATATACGCTTATTGAACGAAACGAAATTCCCTTTTTTTTTCATTGTGAAGGACTTTTTTATCCTGATATTCGGAATGATCTTTCCTTGCTTAATATTTTGTTGGGTCGGCTTTATTTCTGAATGGGCAGCTGTTCTAGTTCATTTGGGTAGATGATTATCTTGCGATTATTTTAATACTCGTCTGTTATTGGACGGATTTCATGATTGTTATTTTGCAGGTTTCATTTTTTCTTTTGGATTTTTGCACATTTTAATTGAACATTTTTATTATGATTGTGTACTCAATTTGATATTGGGGTTATTTTAAGTTGTCAGTTGCGGATTCTCACTTGTTTACAAGTCTTTTTGAGGTGGGGAAGTTTCCAATGATTACTCACGCTTTAGGGTGAACCGAGAGAGCGGTTTAAACTTTTATTAAATAAAATAACACCTAAGTCTTACTTAGTTACTTGTTTTTCGTGTTCTAGGACTACGGGTTTCCATTTCAGGAATATTCGTGGCCCTAGTTGGCATCGGCCTCTACAGTTTGAAGCCAGCTCCATCGGTGGCTAGTTATTACTGTTTCACAGATGAAGGCGACCGCATTCCGTTCGCTTTCACTCCGGACCATGGCATGAACAAAGGCCCGGTGCGAGAGGTCTCCACTGCCGAGGACACGGCAGTGCTCTACCCAAATGGGGCATTCTCCTAGCGTATAATCCATGTTTTCTTTGGTCCGCACTATTTTAATAGGGATCTCCTGAACTTGCCATGTACGGTGAGGAGTTGCGTCATTCGGAAAGTGCGGATGCCGTAAGGCCTCTCTAGTCACTCTTCATGAAGGGTACTAACTACCTTTATGGTGTGTTTCAGCGGGGCTGCGCATTTTATCCAAAAAGTTAACTGGTTTAGACAGTAGATAAATATAAATTTATTGTAATAACCTAAAGTATAAAACAACCTCTTACATGATGCTAACAGTATTATCGGCTAGACCATTACGTCGGTAATTCCCTGTCAAGCCTGTGTTACTTAACCTACATACGGTATTAACACACCTACTAAGTATGTCTTAACTTGTAGCTATATTGTACCTAGTGCCGTTATGCACATATACTAGCTTTACTCCCGGCTTCGCCCGCGTGAATATCGGATAACGAAATAACTTTAGAAAAAAGAAACTAATATCACTTTTTGCCTACTGTACTACGTGTCGTGTGGTCGATTCCCGCACGGAACAAATATTAATAAATAGCCTAGTCTGTTGTTAATTTTTTTTTATTAGCCTAAACTGTCCCACTGCTGGGAAAAGGCCTCCTCCAACTTCGTCCAGGCATTCTTTTCCGGAGCCACCTCGAACCAGTCCCCGCGGTAGGCATCCAGGTCATCTCGCCACCTCTTCCTAGGTCGACCTCGGCGGCGTCGTCCGTCTTATAAAAAAGAAAAAAAATCGTAGATAAGTTTCAAGCTTGACCACTATCTCTACTGATGGTAAGTAATAATACACTTACTTATAAGTATACAACATTATTTTTAGTTTACCTGAATATAATTTGATCAGAATCAATAACTGAATGGATTCCAATAGGTTTTTACACCATGTTATATTTTTCCCCAAAAATATTAAAAAAGTCACAAGTTGGACACCACCAACACTATAAGTAGAACGCAGGTCACGGCAGGTCATAGCGGGTATTGGGAGCCAGCAAACTGCTGGGTACAAGTGCAAAACAACTCCTCAGTCGCTTGAATGACTCGGTGGTATTTATTTTTGCTGACAGAACAAGCTTATAACTTTGTGATTTCTCAAGATACAGTTATGTAATTTTGTACAAAGATTTTTACATAAAAATACTAGACACGTATTTCGGGTTTCACATATACTAAAACTAATATTGGATAACCTATTCACTTTTGACCAAAAAACCCCAGGGTGGTAGCTATTAAGAAATATAGGTATGCTGTATAGAATGGTGGTCAGAAAGCTAAATGCAAACATAACTAAACCTAATTGATTAGTGGTGCTTGATGACGGTTGAATTAGCGTCGGTATTTACTGTATCTATGCTGAGTCAAGAATAAACTTACCATTAGATCATGGCATGATATGAAACAAGCTTTTAATGAAAATATTTTTTTCATAGCAAGCTTTTATAGCTCGGTATACCTATGTAATTAATGCTCGTCAAGATGAATCATACGAGCCCAAACTCGATGGGGTTGTGTTGTTTTACTATCAAGTTCCTATAGCCATCTTCTACTTTCAACATCAGAAGCTCCATATCATAATATTTTTTGCACATGCATGTAAAATTTCAACACAATCGGTAACCGGGAAGTCAAATTTAATTTACAAGATTTGAAGACAGACAAACATCGGGACAGGTGAAACTAAATAAAAGCTTGTAAAAAGGTATAAAACCAACACACCTACAAGTTTTAAAAACCTAGTCAAAGATAAAAAAAAAAAAAAATGATGTATTTTTTTTTTTCCCGACAATATCCTTACAGAACATTCCGAATGAATATTGAGGCAAAATCGACTAAGTTGCCGCCTGCTGGGACTCAGGTCTTCTCTATGGAAAAGTGAGTGGGCTGTAATCCACCACGCGGGGTCCAGTGCGGGTTGGTGGTTGTCATATGTCTTCGAATATTTTGATTCTAGGATATGGTGATGGAATATATTACACAAAGTAATATGCTAACCATTGTTTAAGTCGATTACCTACAACTTAGAATATCGGCTGGATATCACTGAGCAACTTATTTCCAGCTTCGCATTTCCTGGGCGTAGTTACGCTAGTACGTCCTTACTTCCAGGAAATACGAAGCTAAAATCCCACCTATTTTGCAAATAAAACAGAAAACAGAACACTCCGGGACAAAACTACATAGAGGAAGAATGTTCTAAAACACGACGGATCGCGCTTCAAGCTGCTAGTAACTACGCTTATCAACTACAAAGCGTAGCCTTCAACAATTTGTTATAACCTTTTTATTCTATTCAAGGAAAAATCGCTTCAAAAAAATCCAATCTATACAGAATAAAGTTAACCCTGCGATATGCGAGGGGTTATTTTTTACCCAATTTTATTTTTCACACTTCACGTTAAATAAACTCCGGCGAAAAACGCTGCATTCATAGACCCGCTCGAATATACGATGGGCCGGGCTGTGGGTGGTACAGGGAAATGCACCACCAATTGAATAATCTATTTTGTGCGAGTACATACCGCTATGCTTCTAAAATCGTGTTTAGTTCCGCCATACGCGGTATTGTCGAATTTTTCGGAATAAAACCGTAAATTGCATTTTTATTGGCGATATCAAAGGTTCGAACAATATAGAGGAATACTAGCATAGATACTGGTTTAGTTTGCATAGAATATTATTGGTTAACAAATATTGGCAACAAAATATTGGCAGCATCGTTATGTTTTATGGTATAAACGGGACTATCAACCATATTGAAATAGATAAAACAATGTGAAAATTTAAACAAATATTCTGTCGGGTTATAATTATATAAATTTAACTTTTGATAACATTGAATAAGAATATTTAATGTTTCACTAGCTGAATTATTCACAAAGAAAAAACAGTCCAACTGGAAATATTAAAAAAGCCTTAACCGTGACGTCTCTAATTGGGCCACAAATTGTTTCCTATCAGAGTCTGTCAAGTCAAAACGATGCAACTTTCCGAGTTCTTCCGACTTATTTCGACATCTTTCAGGTTCCTCCGACCTCATTTAGATGTTCTCAAAGAGCGTACGTCTAAGAAATAACGAGAGCCGGACGTTACAGCCGATCAGTCTCAAGGGATGTCTGAAAAGTTCCCTTTTTGCTCAAAATACGGATCTTTGAAGCGTCGCCGGTCTTTTAGACCTTTTGCAGCTGTTCAATGGTTCGTTTTCTTAACTCCTACTAATAGCGGTTTTAGGGAATAAATAAGAATTGGGAGGTAATCAATTTTGTGGAATATATATGTAAATACTTTTTATTGGACAGTAACATATTAAAATTCATTTTTGTTAACTTAATAGGGTGGAACAATGGACAACCTTTGGAAAACATTGCCAAAGCAAAAAAAGACGTAAATTCCCCTTTGCATGAAGTTTTAATAAGTTAAATAAAGAGACAGGTAGTCTGCGGTATAATTGTATTGAATTTTTTTTTTGAGTCTAGTAATTTAATTACGTTAATTGGATATGAAATATCAAAATAACCGCAATATCGAATCATAAAATCTAGTTACTAGAAAAACCACTTTCTTGTTGATTGATTCGTTGAACTGTACGTGGGTTGAGAAGCCAAACAAATCTCTTTAAAAGAGTTAATTATACTCAGACTTCTATTTATCAGATAGAACCTCATCTTCAATTTTGTCCTTTTATTTTTTGCTCCATCACTATTAAAGTGCTGCAGAAAATAAGATAAATTTCTATTCATCTTAGAATCTACTTAAAGTACCTAAGTTTTTAAAATTGGCTTCTTAGTTAATTTAAACACTAACATTTTAAGCAGTTAGAAGTATAATATTTTAATTTAAACAAATACTTTTTGCACACAGCATCAAATAAACTTTCTACCTCAAAATACATTCCAATTTCCACCACCCAGCAATATTACCTGCCGTTCCGAATTACAGGAAAAAACAACAGTTAACCCTTCACATGCGCTTCCTTCCACAATTTTACAGTAACATTACTGAACTAATACTTCAAAACGGAGCGCGTTCATTGGCCAGCGCTCACTAAATTACTTCGTACAATCTATTCTGCGGTATCATTTGTTCTCAAACTATCCGGAATACACGTTGCTCTATTGTTTTTCCGTTGAAAGGTTCTCTGCTCTTTTGTTTTTCGTGTTGATCCTATGAATTGAAAATAAATACCTCTTGTAAAGTGTAAGGCTAGGAAATTGTATGTAATGGGTTTTCCTGCTTCGGCAAAGTGAATTTGGTGATGGTGGAACCTCTATGACTCAAATACAATAATAAATAGAGTGCTGCCATCTGCTGGATAAAATAGCTTAAATTAAGCTGAACTTTTTTTTTTACATTTAATCATTGACGTTTCCATATTTAGTTAATAGTTTGTGTGTTTAACTCTGCAAAGAAACTAGACTATCAAAAAAATCAGACCGACTTGTATTTTTAACATTTTATCTAAAACCTTCTAAAACGTTTTTGGTACTTCAAACCCAGAACTACACAATCAGCACTGGCCTATTTAGTTGTTCAATAATTAGTTAGTTTATCACTATTTAAGCACATTAACAAATTCATTTTATTGAGCTTCCATGTTAATGTTTTACATTAAACGACAGTAATACGAATGGCTGTAATAAAGGCACTCGGCACCGAAGGGTTAAATTTATTGTATTTACATTTTTATTAACTGGTTAAGTGGATGTCTGATGTCCACTCGATGATGATAGCATTCCATTGAAATTAAAAACAGCTCAATGTTCTGTTGTCGTTTAGGGTATTTCCATATTAATACATTATTGATTTGTTAAGGTACTTACACATATTCCTATCTAAATTATTAGATAAGCCGTAATATACGTAGGTATGGCGAGAATTGAAAAAGCTGTTTTTCTTTTAATGGTGTAAACTAGTGCTTGACTGCGATCTCACCTCATCATAATCAGCCTTTTTAATATTCCCACTGCTGGGACTCAGGGCTCTCTAGGAGAGAGAATGGGGCCGTAATCCACCACGCAGGCCCAGTGCGGGTTGGTGGATGTCACATGTCTTCGAACTTTTGTTTCTAGAACATGCCGGTTTCCTCACGATGTTTTCCTTCACCATTTTGAGAGCAGTGGTAATGAAATAAATTACACAAAGTAATGCGCCTGGCTGGAACTCACGACTTACAACTTGTAAGTCGGGGCCGTTAGCACTCGGCCACCACTGCTCTCACCTGATAGTATGCAATGATCATGGTGAATCGCACTAGTTTTAAAGAACCTATTCACTCTAGTCTTGAAGGCACTTAAATATTGTAATCGAACGGGATAACCGCGTCAGAGAACTTATGATATTGTAGGTATGCTACACTAAGGGAGGATTTTCCAAAATTCAACCCTTAAATGGATGAAACGGGTGTCAAAAGTGAGTATATAGAAATCTACTTTCATACTGACTAAGCCGCTGATAGTAGCTAGTTGATTATATATAAATATTTTTTCTTTTTAACCAAACCCTTCTGCGATTTTTTTTTCTAAATGAAACGTTCATTATCAGGCTGCATAAGCTCATGTTCAATATCAGGCAACTATTGAAAATGAACTCTATTTTTTTTCCACAACTATCACACAACGCCGTCTAGTCCCAAGCTAAGCAGAGCTTGTGTTATGAATACTAGACAACTGATAAATATATTATATATTTCTAAATACATACATACTCGTATTATAGATAAATCACACTCAGACACAGAACAAAATGATCATGCTCATTACAAACATTTGTCCTAGATGGGAATCGAACCCATGACCTCCGACATAGCAGTCAGAGCCACTAATGTCTAGTCCAATAGGCCAGTCAGAACCTCTAAAATTACCCGTGACTATAATCGTCATCAACGGTCACTCTAACATAAACTTCCATCTTCCAAACCATCTTTCTTTTGATTATAGAAAGGCACTAAGTGTAACATTATGGTAATATTTATAATAAAATTAACATGAAGTGTAATAATTATAACCTAAGAGCCTGGTTCTCACAACACAAGGAATCCTAGTGTGAGTTCCAGGAATCATCCCATAAATGTATGTTTTTTAGTCAATAAATGTTCTTATTCTTATTCTTAAACCCGCATATTTTCATCATATTTCCTATCAAAACAGATTATGATAATGATAACAATAGGTACAAGTTAACAAGTCGTAACCTCAATACCCCCGTGTTTTCCTACCAAACGAATATTTTGTTCGCGATGGGCACGCCCCCATAATAAATCTTTTCTCACCTAAAAACCGAAATTATCCCCCCCCCCCCTCCCGCTCCGCTCACCTTCACCATGCCTCACCCCCGATTGGATTCATGGCACGTAATTTATCTTTCGTGTAACATTTAGAATTTGTAAGAGAGTATAATTTTATTATTTCTAGCTTAGTTAGTATTGGGAATACCGGTAATTGTGGCTTTGTTATATTCCAACTAATTAAGTGGAACAATGGAGTCTGTACCGTGTTATTTCTGACACGCGTGAAGGCTATTTAATAAGAGAAAATGATAAATACTCTACCACACAGTTTATTTTCTGAACAAAAACTAATAGGACTGTTATTACTCAAGTATACGCAAGGCAGTAGAAAACAAATCATACTGAATTTGATATATTACTGACATTAGTATAAAATTTTGATGGTAACCTGGGTGTATTTAAGTTAAGAGTGAATTGGTTACTTCTAGACAAGCAAGTTCTATCGACAATCATACCAACGCTTTTTTTAGGTGGAAAAATTACCCAATGACATCCCCCACTCTTGGACGGAGCGTGAGATAATGCCGGACTTTTACTGACTAAAAACCCACTCCTGTTCTTTCTGTACAATGGTAAAGAAGACGGGCTTTGAAACTATGGTTCCAGGACCCCGGGGATCTCCTTCGCATCACCCGGCATGGCCCCAGTAGGCTTTGACACTGCTGGGCAAGGAACCGTAGGGACGGTTACTGACAACTCTTCGAGGCGCGCGTGGAACACTACGCGCTATCGACGACTTGAGCTTGGTCGGGATGGTTACTGGACGGTCGGATGGCGAGCTATCCATTGCTTGCCGTCCGCGAGCCAGTGCCTACGGTAGCCGTCAGGAAAGCAAGACGCACACGACCTGTCGTTGTGGCGACCGGGAGGCATAAGCCCATAGGTGGACCTCTTTCGGCAAAAATGATGTGATGAAGACGACTTTAACTGAACCTAGTTTCAAATCTGAGTTCTATGGACCACTTGAAAGCAGAGAGTAATATAAGATATCTTAAAAGTAAGACGGATTTAAACCTTCTGCAAATTAGTTTGTGTTTGTTGTTCATCAGGTAGTCTTAAAAACCGAAACAAAAAAAATCGAATAACCCGTATTATTACCGACAGAGAGATAAAATTCGTTCATTTCAAAGGTGGGTCATACCTGTAACGTAATGCATAATGTGTACCTACCCAAGTTAGGAAACAAGCATTATGAATGGAAGAATATGAAAGACATTTTATTTCCACCTTACTTAAATACTGCTTCGACATTCCACTATCAAAAAACACATTTCTATTCTGAAACTCCAGAAATGTTACCCCATTTACTAGAAGCAAGAGAATTAAATTATTTACCTTTATCGATACGTATCGAAGCCTCCCCTGGGGACTCTATAGAGTGGGTTTTTCTGTAATCTTAAAGGCTTACTAAAATATTCAGGGAACAGTAGAACGCTCTCGCAATGCTACCAACATTCAAATGTTATAGTTGTCCGTGTGTTATGTTGGCTGTTCATTGAAGTTGTAGGTGTGAGTTTTTTTTTTATTTTTTGGTGGGACTTTTAGTGATTGTAACTAACCAGTGTTTCTTCAGTCAACCTTCTGCATTCCAGAGGCATGGTTTTTTTGTCGATGGGGAATATCATCTTATGACAAAACCCGCTCTTGGGTGGAGCGGGAGATAGTGTCAGACTCTTACTGACTAAAAACCCCACCCCGTTCCTTCTAGCCTTCATACCGGGGCTCGAGTTTCCTTTCGGATAAACCCAGCCCCAGTAGGCTTCGACTCAACTGGGCCCCTCCTGTTGCTGACAACTCCTTGAGGCGCGCGGGAACAGTGCGCGCCGTCGACGTCTTGGGCTCGGTCCGCACAGTTACCGGACGATCGGACAGCGAGCTACCCATGGCTCGCCATCCGCGAGCCCGCGATTCCAGAGGCATGGTGATTGTTGCGAACAATCTCGCAAAGTTGTGAGGTATGGTTCGGATTATTTTGGGATTATTACTTATTGCATTGTCAAGGTATTTTTATACCTTAGGATCTGTTTCATTAGGTAAACAATTCGCTGTTCTTTATCAAAGTTAATAAACGTTTATAATTATCAGATCGTTGCACCGTTACTAGGTCATCTCTGAATTGCCGAACGTTTTAATGGTGGATCAGGAAGTCAAAGAAATCATAGCTTTCACATAAAAATGTTATTTGAATTGAAAACAACCAACTGATTGATATTTCATAATGTTATAAATATAAAAACTAGCTACTGTCAGCGGATTCGCTCGCGTGAAAGTAGAAAATGGTCCCAAGTATACGGTTTACCCGTGTACAAAATTCCTTCCTACTTAGTTCGTTCAGTCGTTTGAGTGTAAAGTATTCATAAAAACATATATACTCACAAGCTTTCGCTATTATAATACTAGTATGATGTACTGAACATAATTTTTTTTATTAAAAACTCTAAGAAAAACTTCAGTACTTTTCATCAAAACCAACTTTCTAAAATAAAAACCATGTCTTCATAGCACAGTGTCTCCACAATGACTGACAGACTGACGCGTCGTCCCATTTCGCAAACTTCACAAATCTTTGAAAGACTTTGCTCAACATTCAAGAAAGAACCCAATTTTTGTTCACTCTTTAATGAATCCATATAAAGTTGAAAACAACACAAAATTCCACCTGCGTTCATATTAGCCTCTACAACGAAGCATCTAAGTTCAAAATTGCTTGTGTGGTTGGGAAACGATATTTGCATGGATTTGCGCCTTTAGGAGTAGACATTTAAAAACGATTAAAACCCTCTTTTGGGGGGTTGGAATTCAAAAGAGATCCCGTTTGTCTGTTCGTTTGTTTCTTTTCTATATTGATGGTTTGGTTCCGTAGACTTTTGCGAGGTTTTTGATGATGCACGTGTTGGTTTAAAAGCTAATTTGCGAGGGAAAGCAATACGAAGTTTTTGGGATGTTTGCGTGGTAAATAAGGAAGATTTTTGGTAATTTCATTTCAGCTGAATTACAGGAAATGGAGGTGGCTTTCTAAAATAGCTTTTAGTTCAGCAGTATTTTGTGTGTATTTTAGTGATACTATCCCTTTGATTGGAAGGTTTGTAAGTAGTCTTATTTGTAAAGATTGCATATTGCGTTGCGGAGATGGATGTGTGGAGTGACGTTTGAAAGTGATTGAAAAGTTGAAGATTTTTTGTCGTGATATGGTCACGAAAAGAAGAGGGATAAGACACCTGTTACTTAAATTGTTATTAGTATACACGTGGATGGATTGAGAGGGAAAGAGAGGTCAAAGATATGGTAGATTGTGTGACTCCCGTTTCTTTTATATCACTCCGATATAAAAGAAAAGGCAGTGAAAGTGTGACTATATGACCAAGTGGAAGAATAAAACCATATTACCTCTATTCTTAGTAACACGGAACAAGGACAGAAAGACCGTCCTCATCTCGTTTACAGTTTATTTTATGTTATTGAAAAATAGATAGAGAGTAGTATAACTCTGTAAGATTTGACCACTGATAGAAAAGAAGAAAAAATGAAAAGAATAATCTGTTAAGAAACGATGAAGTACTAAGGTAATAGGAAGTTATTGTTTGCTAAAAAGTTGTGCATGATTCCAATCCAAAATAACAGCATAATTGACTGATCTTAGAACCCAAAATTTTTTTCGTGACTATAGTCTTGCAGTGGAAGCAATCAAATTTTTTATTTTTACTTTGAAAAGGTTTGGCAATATTATTACGTGAGTTATATCTTCATGTTTTGTATATAAATAATATTGTGTATAGTGTTTGTACATATTTCTTTAACTCTAAACAGGCGCTTTTGTATACCGGAGTCTAGGAGTACGATTATATCAGTTGCACAAATATCTTTCCCAAAGTCCCTCAAATCTGCAAGGAACCCCAAATAGAATAGGAAGTAATGTCTGAAGGATTACTAGAATTTAATCCGGCCGGTTTATAGCCGATTGATAGCGGGCGGACGGTGGACGATGGCCTTTACGTCTTAAGTATGCTTAGCAAGCGTTTGACTTAATTTTGCTAAATGTGGGGAGGGTTGCAGTTAAAGACTTTGTATGTATACTCGTGGTACGTATTTATACTTTGATTTAGAGCAATACTCAAACAGAGGCGTAGCTTGGAATAATTTGGACGTGGGCGAGGGCACATCAGCAAGGAAATTCGTAAATGAGATAGCGCCTTTGTTCAACCTCATCATCGCTAACCATCAGGAGAAATAGTGGTCAAACGTGAGCCTATCAATTGTTAAAAATCCCTCTACGCTACTGTACTCAAAAGTGACCCGTGAAATTTAAAGTTTACTAAGTTTTTTTTTTTGTGTTGCAGGTCCGTTTAAATTTTTAAACCTATGTTTAAAATATAATAGGCATAAGACGCATTGTGTTGATGATTTTAATTCATGAATCCCCAAGCGACCACCGGTGGCCGCGCATCTATTGTCTTACTATTGTGTCTCTAATTGACGGTATCTGAAGGGTTAATAATTATAATTCATCATCATATTAGCCGATAGACATCCACTGTTGAACATAGATCTCTCCCAAGTGTCACCACAATGAACGATCCTGCGCGTCCCGCATCCATCGGATTGCCGCAATCTTCACCAGGTGATCGGTCCACCTTGTAGAAGGCCTTCCAGCGCTGCGTCTTCTGTTCCGCAGTCACAACCTTTCGGCCCAACGGCCATCTGTTCTGCAATGTGCCCTGCCCATTGCCACTGAAGGGTGGCGATTCTTCGTGCTATGTCGGCAACCTTGCTTCTCCTGCGGAAAATAATTATAATTAAGTAGTATTAATTCAATTCTCAATTCAGATGCACAGCGATATATACGAACAAATTTTAATATATATAGCTTACAGGTATAGTTATTTTGGGTCTGGGTGGCTTGTTTATATGAGTTTATATAATTTGTGACTACAAACACAATACAGGAGTAATTTCTAGTATAGGACAAAGCTATATTAAAAAATATGTACCCAAAAATAACATGTCAGCAAATAATGTTGTTTTGTTAACTTATATTTATTTACATTCCTACTAATATCAGAAACTCGGATGTTTTCTGTAACGGTCTTGCTATTAATAGAGTAATAAAGCCTGACGTTGTAATAGATCTAGAAAGACATTAAAAATGGCGGTCTAATTTCAGTCGACTGAAATAAATTCTACTTGGGTAATAAAACTGTGATGAACAGTGTAAACCAAGTATGGAATGAACAATAAAATACGTGGTTTGTTTCTAATATTAACACTGTAGTTATTTTATTAGTGTAATTTATTTACTAATTTACTACAACTACTTTCTATAGTCAAGGGTGGATGGACTGGCGGGGAGGTGGGGGCCATTTTTTCTGTGTTGTTATAATCGCCACTGCCTAAATAGTAGAATTTTCTGATGCCTTCATATGTTTTTCCGTTCAAGCAATTCAAAAAGTAAACTAAAGTTGTAAGTAATTAAGTTGTGTTATCAACATGGTTGGTCTAGACGTTGAGAGATAGACTGCTACGTTGCGTGTCGCAGGTTCGAACCCTGTATGAACAAATATTTGTATCACCTTCAGATAGGTATGGCTTTGGGTATTTACATACTCAACGCACAGACTAAGAACGCCAATCTTTATTATAGTTTACATGTATGCAAAAATAAATTTCCGGTGTGGAAAGTAACTTTTTTTGAAAGACGCATCATGCTTCATCGTGAATTGTTTATAGTATCCCTATACTAGTTACATTATCCGATTCTCAATTGTTGTCATAAAACTGCACAATGAAAAACCAATAGAAGACACGGTTAAAACCTACAAAAACTTCCAAGTCGCCGGCAAGAAGATAAACGCTTGCATTTTAATTATCTGCGCAAACGATGGAGTTTCTTTTGTGTTTTCAACAAGAAACTACAGTCGTTGGCGAGTGGAGTAAATACTGACTGATGACTGGATTAGGTTTCCTGTCTTGAGGTGGTTTTTATCCAGTTACATTTTTAAAGATCAATAAATGGGTCATATTGGTGGTAAAGACGCCCGACTCTAATGCACGAGGATGCAATTTCGAAACCGGGCTAGTAAAAATGTGTTTTTTTTACTTATACTCGTATGTACTTTTCTAAGTTTATCTAGGACGTTACTGAAACCCGTGTCTCTGAAAGCACGTAAAGCCGATATTTCGGTGATCATTCGTAGATCTTTACAGATTTTTCAGACGCCAAAAAGTCTGACCATCAATCTATCCCAGGAATATCGTGTTGCCCAGTAACTGGATTGTAGAGATCTGATGGGCGGCCACTCCATGTAAAACACGGTATTCAGCCGCTTCCAGTTAGACTGGGAGTCAATCTCAAGCTAGTTTGGAAAAAGGCTTGGGAGATGATAATGAAATGGGTCTCACAAACATAGACTATGAAAGCATGGCATATAAGGGAGGAAGTCAAATGGATGAAACAAAGCTGCCAGTGTTAATGATGATAATTAACTAAAATAGCTTGAATGAGTATTTAGTTCCAAATAACAATTTTGCCATCACCAGTATGTCTCGAGGTCGGACTCAAAATGAATATGACAAAGACAAAGTTGATGACGAATAGCGCGAAACGTAAAGTAGACATCGAGGGCGTGGAGGTTGAATATGTCCATGAGTACATATACCTCGGCCAAATAGTCTCTTTCCAGGCGAGGCAAGACAAAGAAGTTGCTAGACGCACCGAGAACGCCTGGAAGAGCTATTGGTCGATGAAACACATGATGAAAGGACCACTCCCACTTTCCCTTAAAAGGAAACTCATGGACATGTGCATCCTTCCCACCCTCACCTACGGAGCGCAAACGTGGTCATTAACAAAACGTCAAAAGTCCGCACTCGGGGTCTGCCAGCGAGCAATGGAACGAAGTATTCTCGGGGTCAAAAGAACCGATCGCATAAGGAACAGTATACTTCGTTCCAAAACACAAATCGCAGACGTAGGTAACTCAGCCGCCAAACTAAAGTGGAACTGGGCAGGTCACATCTGCCGCATGTCGCAACAGAATTGGGCGAAAGTAACTACTGACTGGATTCCGAACAGCAGGAGCCGGCGACGCGGTAGGCCCAGAAGGAGATGGCGTGACGATTTGGACTCCTACCTTAAGGATTGGCCAGAAGTGGCTAAGGACAGAAAAGAGTGGAATAACGGAAGGGAGGCCTTTGCCCTGCAGTGGGACACAACGGGCTCATAATAATAATAACCAGTATGAAGAGGCTAGAAGGAACGAGGTGGGTTTTTAGTCAATAAGAGTCTGACACTATCTCCCGCTCCACCCAAGAGCGGGGGTTGTCTTTGGATGATTTTTGCCTCTAAAAAAAAAGTCACAACCGCTTTTTTTTATGCGGCTGTCAAAACATTTTAACTTTGTGTTGGTAGTGTGTGTATATAAGGTACTATTATTTTTAAAACTTTTACCCACACTAAGAATAACTCCTGAACCATGGGTGCCTACACTATGCACCTCTGTTCAACCATACAGAAAACAGAGCCTATATGATATCGTGAACATTCCCTGGTACTAAACATATTTTATCCTTTTAGCACTTAGCTAAATTCTTCATCAATCCCTAACAAAGGTCGATGCAGCATTACGTACCCTTTAAATAGTTGCGCCAACCACAACATTCTTTGGAAGAGGTTCACATGAGAAGTAAGTAAAGCTATAGTTTCAATCTAATAAAATTGCCACAGGAAGTTGGCAAGTGAAGTCGATGGCAATAAATAAATAAAGATTGCCAACTAACTTCGTACAACGCTTTTGAAGTTTAATGTTCACGTAGATTGTTGTTAAGTTTAGAGTCTCAAGTGCGCCTCGTTACGATATTACCCTAAGTTACCCTTAGTTTGTGGGAAACGGCAACAAAGTAGTTGCCGATAGTTTGGGGAAAATAATGATTTTAATAGTAGAGACAGGGTAAACATAGCTAGAAACTATCTGTTGTGTATTTTAAGTTTTAGTTTTTTTTAATAGTCTTCACATTAGGAATTACTCGTTTATCATGAGTTTCATCCTGGTGTTGCATTACCATGCAAAAGTCGTGCATGTGTACAAGGGTTGTCACCTCCAAATCCTACGGTGACTGGCCTGTAACGCCGCTTCATAGGAGATCGTACGCTTTCCCCGCACAATTTTGCAGCCCTAGCAGGCAAGGTGTTTTGCTATTTTGTAACTGAATTGAAGACCTAGAGACTGACCGTTGTTTCCGCAAGTTGACCTAAAAAAGGCTATGTAATAATGAGATAAAAAACATTGAACTACGACTAGCCACAGAACCCCACGGAAACCCACAGAACAGATGAAAGAAGTTAGAATGGCCTTATGGGCGGGGTAGGTATGCCACAAATTAGGGCAACGCTCATAGTTCAACTACCAATAGCAAACTTGCGATCTAAGTGTGCGTGGTCTGTTAGCTGCGTAATGCGCGTTCGTACCGGTTTATTGCCTGTAGTGGAGTAACAGGGTGGGAGACAAGCGGCGACACTCGTTGTACTTAGTACAAATTGGAAAGTATTTCCTTTATAACTTTCACCTACTACTACTATCCTCTAACCATTTTCAGTATTTCAGATACAGAACAAAATGCTTGCACTTCGCAATTTTCTGAATGAAAATTAATTACCGTTCCACAGAAGCGAGCCCCACCCGCAATCAAAGTTTGTAACTTGATTGTTAAAATTACACAAATATAAAGCAAAGGGATAGCTCGCAATATTTATTACGGCAAGTTTTAATTCGCATCCCCCATCTGTCCGCGGTATTAACAGAGTGGGGGACAGGGATTTATTAACGAAATTGACGGGATGATCCGAATGTTGAAATTGTGGAGTATTAAAATATAGGTGAAGCTTTCCGTATGAAAATTATATTTATCCGTTTTATTTATTGCCGCAAGCATTGCCGTTTGGAAGTTTAAACGTGATTTTTTAATTGACTGCTAGCAACTACCACAATATCCAACTGGTATTTCCATAATTTTTTTTTGTATGTGAAAGAATTTATATATCCTGAAATATCGGTCGAGTCCGTGTCGTTAAGTGATGCTCCGTCAAACATGTCGTAACTAGTTTCGGCTACGCACACGTGAAAGTAGAAAATTATCCCAAGCAATGTGGGGAACATCATGGGCACCTGATTTAGCTAGACAACCTATTCAGTATGTCTTAATAAACGCATTATCTAGCATATAATATTTATCATAATCGAATAACACACGGGGAAAGAGATTTCTTCTACGGATCTCGTACTATATGTGCTTGTAATTAGATCTCATACTATACAAGGTGTAAGGGACAGCCCTCTGTAAACTTTAAGGGCTTGCTCAGTAGACGAAACTGACAACCTTCAACCCATTTTTTTTTTCAGGAAACGAAAAATAAACAGCTTCACCATACAAAATGATCGTTACCTGAAAAAAAAAAAATATTTGTTGATAGTTGTTCAGTTTCGTCTACCGAGCAAGCCCTTAAAGTTTGCGGAGAGCTGTCCCTTACACCTTGTATACCTGGAAGCATTTGTAAATATCTATGAGATACTTACCTACGTCTATTACCTATGTCTATTTATACATTCATATATTTATATATTTTAAAGTTCACAACACACATATTCACTAACACTAAACACAACATACACATTGACGTGACACATTGGACACGCGCACTGTCGATGACGCACCGGCGACTTATTTCCTTCTACCGCCCAGTTGTAGCATGCAAGTTACATTTCGTTTCTCACCAGTCACCATACTATAGTAGTCTTTGCCAGTCACGATCTATGCTGCGCGCTAGATATACGTGCGCTCGCGCTGATTAACAATTGTGATAAACCTACCACTGTGCTTGTAAGAACTATTGGTAGTTGCTGCTACAATATATCAGCTTGTGGTTAAATTATATTTTGCGCTTTCTATTCTATAGTGTTGTAGTTTTGTGTGTGAGGAAAATACCTGGAGATCCAGCAAGGACTTTAATTTACTCGACACCTACCCAGTGAGTACCTACACCACACAGACACACCACCCAAACAACCAAAAACTTGTGTACAGATTTGGAATACTCAAATATTCCCACAAATTTCTTTCAATCAAAATGTGAAAGTAACTCTGTCTGTCTGTTACGCTTTCACAATAATATTTTAAACCGATTTTGACAAAATGTTACATAGAGTAGCCTTGATGGGGTTTAAAGGGTAAGGAAGCACATAATCACTTCAAATTCGCGTCTTCCATAGTCGAGATTCACATGAACAAAGTCGCGGGCTAAAGTTAGTCTCCCATAAAGCTATTTTCTATCTACCCTGATTTAAAAGATGGAAGGTCTATCTTCTAGACATGCCCACTTTCTATTAATTCTAATATTATTTAATTCTATTTGAATATTTTCAACAGTAATGCAGTACACCACCAATGTTTGCAACACTCCGTCTCCCGCCTACACAGGAACAACTGGGCTAATTATGATTATAACAAAAGAAGGAATACCTTGGCATATTTATTCCACAAAGTTTTACGGAAATCCGTCCTTATGAACGCTGCCTGGGATTTATAGGCAAAATTGTGGAATTACTGGAATTGCTCCAATTAAGTCATTGTCCATACAAAGTTTTTAAATGTAATGAGGCGAGGCCGTTGTTTGCAAGCCTAGGGAGAGAAACGGATTTTGAGTGGACAAAAATTAGGTTAGAATATTTTCTGTAAAACGATTAAAATTGTAAAGTCCTGGGTTGTTATTTTTAATCATTTCTTTCGTAAAAAAGGTGAAAATAAAATGAAAAAGAAAGTGATAAAAACTCACAAGCTAGATTTTCATGTTTAACATCGTGCTTGTCAATGAAGTTTATATCCTTTTTTGAGGTGAAAGATCACTAAATAACTTCTCCCACTCTAGAAAAAGCGAAACTTTGTCAGACTTTTACTGACTAAATCCCATCCAAGTTCACAATCACTCTTTCAAACTGTTGCATAGCTCATAAAGTAAATTTTCTCACACGACTATTAGCACTTATCTCAAGTTGAGATCGAAAAACATTTTCAACTTAAATTCCAAACGAACCTTCACAGCCAATGAGCCAACTAATAAAACCACAACTTTAAAATCTCATTTAATGTTGCAGCGCTTCAAACTTTTGAACTACAGAACACGACACACAGTGCGTCCGATAGAAAATTTTAAAGCAATTACAGTAATTCTTTGCAACAATAAATTGAATCAGGGGTGCACACGCTACTGCGCTTGCCACTGTGCACCGTGGACATAATGTCGAGCAACTTCTAACTCGATTCACCACACAGGCCGGATAAAACTTTAATACGTCTGCAACGAGAGGCACGCCATCCACGAAATAATTTAACGTTACTACTTTAATCTATTTTATGGCTTGTTAAATGCAAATTTTTAACAGTGTGCAGTGCCATTACTGCGTGCTATTAGTCAAATGAACTCAGATTTGCATTTGTAGCTTAAAGTCGGTAGCACGTGCTTCTATTTTTACGAGTTTTTGTTGAAAACAGTTCAACTTTGTGTGAAAGTGTTTGTAGCTAACTATTTGAAACTGTTTTTTTTTTTAGATGTGAAACCATTGAATGACTTCTCCCGCTCTACGGCGGAGCAGTTGGGAGTGTCAGACTTTTACTGACTAAAATCTACTCCATTGTTCTTTCTTTGCCTCGCGTTCCAGGACCACAGGTTTCCCTTTCGGAAGTGAACCCTGGTCCCAGTAGACTTTAGCCCTCCTGGGCCTCTATGGTAGCGAAAAGATGCCTCCATCATTTAACTGATAAAATCGATCGAAAATAATGTACCTATAGTGGGCATTCAATGCCAACTTTGAAGAACACAAACATGAAATTATGCTCCAATTATTTTCTGTTATCATCATCATCATTTCAGCCGAAAGACTTCCACTGTTGGACATAGGCCTCCTCCAAGCGTCGCCATAAGGACCGATCCTGTACGTCTCGCATCCACCACATTCCCGCGTTATCATGGATACGAGAAAAAAGGGTGACTATTTCTGAATTCAGCCTCTAACAGATTAGAAAGTATTGGTATAGTTTGTATGCAATAATTTTTGGTTGTGATCTGATATACTGAAATTTTATTGAAAAATGCTCATTGATATATTAAAAAAAAAACATTGTTTTTGAACTTTTTCTAAAATTTAACTATTAGAAGGGTTGTTCCCATCCATGAGATCCTTAACTTTTAATTATGCGGTACCCTCTGGGCTTGAATCCAACTCGCAATTGGCCTGTCTTTGAACGGGAAAATATCACTTTTTTATAAAAGTCAAGTCAAGTTTTTTTTTCATTTTGTATTCAATTATAATCCTCGTAAACAAACTCCAGTTTAATTCAAAACTAGTTCAACAAAACAATAAATTCCCGAAATTTAAAAGGAACAATAAAACGCGAATAGTTTAGAGAGGACGCACGTCGCACGTGGCTGCGGTTAGCGGCGCCTCTGCCGGTGACACTGCGCCAAATTAATGGCGTAATGGCGCCTCTGTTTAGTTTAAAAATTACCGCAATATTATTATAATTGTGTTTAAATATTTCATGAAAATTAAATTAATAAATTAATCAGGTTGTTTGCCCACTGTGCACAGTGGTGCATACCATACAGAAAATGTGGACAACATTTTAATCTTCTAATGTTCTGTGTTTTGGAGCATAATTTTATGTTTGTCTTCTTCAAAGTATTAAGTACAAGTTTACCTGTAGTGTATTTCTGTTCTATTAATAAATTTAGTAAAGTACTAGTTAACAGGTGCCGAATTTTGTATACTTTTCATCATCAAAATCATCACAGCAGTCGAAAGACGTCCACTGTTAGACATAGGCCTCCCCAAGCGTCGCCACAACGACCGGTTCTGTGCGTCACGCATCCATCGGATTCCCGCGACCCTGACTACGTCATCGGTCCACCTTGTTGGAGGCCTTCCATCGCTGCGTCGTCCGGTACGAGGTCGCCACTCCAGAACCTTACGTCCCCATCAACCATCTGTTCTGCGTGCAATGTGCCCTGCCCATTGCCACTTAAGTTTGGCGATTGTATACTTTTGCTTCCAGTTAATTATGTTTTTTTATTTCTTGCTGGGGTAGCATGTCACATACCTACCCTCTATTTAGAAGAGAAAACTCCAATGCATGACTGAAATAATATTCCACATTTATCACACAACGCCGTCTAGTCCCAAGCTAAGCAGAGCTTGTGTTATGGGTACTAGATAACTTATAAACATACATATATAGTTCTAAATACATACATATCACTACATAGTATAAAACAAAGTCGCTATCCGCCGTCTGTCTGTCCCTATGTATGCTTAGATCTTTAAAACTACGTAACGGATTTTGATGCGGTTTTTTTTGATAGATAGAGTGATTCTTAAGGAAGGTTTATATGTATAATACATGCATAATATAGTAGAGAAACACTGATAAATTTAGAGGTTTCTAATGTGATGTCGTAAATAAGCACGTTTTTTTGCGCTTATATTGCAAACGCTGGCTGTACCCTACGAGATAGACCAAAATAATGTTCTACAGTTATTATTACCACCTTAAAAAGTTCAACTTAAAAGTCCGCGGTGGTATATGTCTATCTCTTAGGGATAACCCACCATAACCATTTTTATCCTTTACTAAAAAATGGTTATTTACGAAGTGATTTTAAACAATACAGCATTAATCCTTATCCAATACTTAGTACTTTAAATAAATTGTGCATTTATTATAGATCAATATGCACACAGGCTACCTATAATTCCACTGCTGAGCATGGGTCTCTGCCCGCGCGATATAAACTGTAGTCCACGCGGGCGAAGCCGCGGGCGGAAAGCTAGTTATAGATAAATTACACCTAGAAACAGAACAAATGATCATGCTCATCACATAAACCTTTGTCCTGGGTGGGAATCGAACTCAATAAACCTCCGGCATAGTAGTCAGGGCCACTAACCACTAGCCCAACAGGCCAGTCAAATGAGTACCAGCAACTACAAACAGAAAAACCCCCGTCGTACCCTCTCTAGATACAACCCTTCTACGATACAGCTACTCTGGCCGGGCCCAATCCGTTAACGAGGTTATAACATGGCTCGAACAGCTTTTTGTCGTTGATACAGCTTTTTTACGAAATTCAATTGTATGCCTCGTCCCTCCGACTAGGCTGAAGTTATTAATGCATCACTATTCAGATAAAGAGAATACACGTTATAGGATTTTTTTTTTTTTTTAATTATTTTTCTTTCTTTCTTTCTTTTATTCCTAAATTGTAACACACTGCAAGTTATGTTCGTTTCTCTGAGATCTTACGAAAAACTGGCCAAGTACGAGTTAATTTATGAATCCCCAAGCGACCACCGGTGGCCGCGCATCTATTGTCTTACTATTGTGTCTCTAATTGACGGTATCTGAAGGGTTAAAATCGCACACGAAGGCTTCCGTACTACTATGTTAAACTCGTATAATAAACGCTATTGTTTGTTAAATATTTATATTATTCTAGTTTTAGTATTTGTCATTATAGCAGCAAAAAAATACATCATCTGTGAAAATTTCAACTGTCTAGCTAGCTATTACTGTCGGTCGGACATACAACGGAGTCTTATTAATAGGATCCCGATTTTACCTTATGGGTACAGAACCCTTAAATGGGGCTTTCCGAATTATTATAATCAAATGGTTCTTATTCAGTTTTAGTAGAAGTTGAGTACTATAACCCTGGATTGCTGGCGCAGTGAGCAATTCGCCGCCACAGTGAACTTGAAGGTAGAAATCGATTTCTTATTGCAGTTGTCAGAACGTACTCAAACATGTAATTCGTAAAAAGTTAAGGATAAATTATCGAGTTACTTAACGTAACGATTCGCAGTGACTATTGTGTTTTTGAAATAACAACACATGTTTTTTTAGGTCGGCAAAATACTCACAGCGTTAGTACTCTAAGGTTAAAAACTTGCTCTAAAGCAACCATTCTTTTATAGACTATTGCTAATTCCATGAGTACCTTTACACGTTTGTTGAATGAAGTACCTAAACGGTAATTTTGTATGCACAAACTTGAACTCACGACATTGCAACAGCTCGCGTTCCGTTTCACGTAACCACGCCATTTAAGAGCACACCTCGTTAACTAAAGCTACGATACAAAGTATTTTTAACAAGGTTTTAACATAATTTAATTGTGTAATTTTGAATTTACATAAGTAATTGTTTAAAGCTCGTGAACAATGAAAAGAAAACAGTGGGCAATACTTCCTTATGCTCGTGTTATGTCAATTATGAAAGTAATTAATGTAGGAATGACTAAATAGCTCGTTTGTTAAGGAAAAAGTAGTGTTAGAAATAAAAATTCAAGTTATAGTTGTAGCTAAAAAGTCTCGCAATACAGTTTACATTTTAATTACTGTTGCATTTATGGATGATGGTGTTAACATTGCATTTACAATTATTTTTATGATCGTGTTTATGTTTACATAATAATTAATGTGATTCATTATTTTATTATGAAACTAGCTGCTACCAGCGGCTTCGTTCGCGTGATAGCAGAAATGTATCCCAAGGGAACATACCTCCAGGATAAAAAGTATCATATGTTCTATTCCAGGACATGGTCTATCTGTGTACCAAGTTTCATTAAAATCGGTTTTGCTATTTAGGCGTGAAGACGTAACAAACAAACAAACAAACTCACTTTCGCTTTTAAAATATTAGTAAGGATTAAATTAGTATGTTTAATAACTATTGTTTTTCTTGTTTTCAGGTAAGTTGCAGAATCAACAATCACCAAGCGCTATTTATTAATACGTATACAAAAGGTAGGTAAGATAAATAATGTATCAAAACAGTTTATTTATAAGAAAGATTGCCTGCACATTACATCGACAATGCATACGTTTTAAAATACAAAAAAAAACTCGGAAAAAAAAAATGGAATAACAATGTTATTTAAAGTAATCACCCATACGAAAACACATACATTTTAATTTTCAACACGAGTGCAGAATATTTTATGACAAAAATGAATTTTAATTGAAAAATTATTACGGATGTGGTCGGGGAAGGTTGAAATATTGCACTGTGGGGACAAAAAAACTAATTACGGCGTGACCTTTTGTTACGTTTAACGGCCCGGTGTGATTTAGTGCGATATTTTGTCTACAAAAACTGTTGGACCACTGGGCTTTTGTATTAATGTGGACGGGGAAATCTGTTTAATGATAATCTTTTTGGGAAAGGGTTACTTTTAGGACTGCTCGTTAAGTTATTGTTTCGATATGAAACGTTAAATACTTTGTGGCAATTTGAATGTATACGGCTTTAAATTAAGAGGTTTGTTTTATCAAAACAGTATTTTATTAGGTTTCCGATTATTAAATACATACTTTCAGTGTTCAAGATTGATCACAATAAGTCCTTTTGGATATTATAAAAGAAAAATAAATACATTAGTTGAAGCCGGAGTTTGGAGGTCAGTAAATTTGATTAATTACCAAATTGTTAATTACAGGTAATTTTTGAGTTTATGTAAAAACTTTAGAATAGAATTGCTGAAGCTAATGCAGTGTTCATGATCACAAAAACTATTTAAAACGATCCTAAAAACGGATTTCAAATAACTAGCCTCAAATCGAAATGGTAGCAAAAAAGTTGCTCACGTCGGGTTTGGCCGGTAAATATACGGTATATTTTGTCTACGCAATTAAACTTCCAACCCACAGTGTTACTGTTTGACAATTAAATAATGAAACGTGGCTTTTAATTCATGAATCCCCAAGCGACACCCGGTGGCCGCGCATCTATTGTCTTACTATTGTGTCTCTAATTGACGGTATCTGAAGGGTTAATTTTATTTAAACCATTACCTTTTCACCCGTCAACACTACAGTAGCTTTTATTTGTTGGGAAATCATACAATCACTTCTTCTGCTCTAGAGTAAAGCGGGAGGGCGTGTCAGACTATTACTGACTAAAACCATACCTCAGTTCCTTGTTGCGTTCTAAAACTACAAGTTTCCTTTTTTAGAAATTGCCTTCAGTCCTACCGGGCATCTGTCCTTCTGGGCACCACAATGAACGGTCCTATGCCTCTCGTATCCATCGGAAAACGTAGCGTGACCTGGTAAGGGTTGCGGGAATCCCTTACCCGGTCACGCTACGTCTTCCGTTACGTAGTCGCCATTCCAGAACTTTTCGGCCCCAACGGCCATCTGTTCTGCAAGCAATGTGCCCTGCTCATTGTCACTTAAGTTTAGCGATTCTTCGAGCTATGTCGGTAACCTTGGTTCTTCTGCGGATATCTTCATTCCTGATTCGATCATGCAAGGAAACTCCAAACATAGCCCTTTCTATTGCCCTTTGAGTGACTTTAAGTCTTCTGATGAGTACTAGTAAAACGGAAACTGAAGACTACTAGTAAAATAGCTAAAATAACTACTTCTACGAGTACGCCGGAACCCTTATTTATTTATTGTTTCTTTCACTTTCGTTCCAAATTACATTGTAGCGTCTTTCTCAAATGTCAAAAAGATCCTTTTATTTATTAACGAGTTTACGCGCCGTCGCGTTGACGACTTGGGTTTGGCCTGGACAGTTATCGGATGGCCGGACGGCGAGCTTACTGTGTTCTTTTAGTTGCCTTTTGAGATCTTGGGCTACGATAACTCTATCGAACAACTGCGCAGCCCAAAGCGACTTAAGGGCTATATTTCACCGGGACGTTGACGTTGAGTTGCACCGCTTTGGTGTCCTGGTGAAATATAGCCCTAGGCTACCAAACTAGACACCATACAATCACCAGGTCGCCACACGTCCGCGCTGGTCACGCCACCAAATTGGTTGCGCAACCAAACGGACACCAGGTGAGTAACTCTCTAAAAAGCTGTATACATTTTGTTGAAAGCGGCGACTGGTCACGCCGCCATGGTGTCCTGGTGAAATATAGCCCTTAGTGTCGTGGCAGTTTCTGGCCCTTGTCGCAAACAATGCAATCAGATAAAGCTGTGACTTACACTAGACTTTGAATAGCCTTCAAGTTTCTTCTTGGAGCCTATTACGAAAAAGCCCATTCTCAACAGTATAAAAACTTCAATTCGCAGTCAAATTCTTGAATTAAATTGTAATGTACCGGTTCCAATTATACTAGAAGAAAGGCGGGACGGACAGACAAAGCAACATTGTCAGTGCTCGAGCCAAGTTTTAACTGAGTTAGAGGCATTCAGTCTCGCTTACTTCGAGACGCTGCAAACAGTTTTGTATACAAGCGCGAGGTATTATGAATTTTCGTCTCGATTTTTTTCTGACTTGTATTTAGTTAGTTGACTGTCTTTAATTAGATAGAAATTTCAATGTCATTAGTTTTAATGAGTACATTACACACGTTAAAATTTCAGTCTTACATAATGTTTTTGTATGATAATAATATATTGGGGATATTTTGTAATATAAAAGAATAAAATCGCTATGATATAAGAATACTTGTGCTTTTTTGAACCAATGTCCTCTTACATGGAAACTGTGGGTTTCAAGTAATATGCAATTTTAATCGCGTGTCTATAGAACACTTTTAACCGAATGTAATTAAAAAAAATCAAGAATAATTTTCCATAAATATAAAGTTTATTTCAAGTTATGACCCCATGCCAATCTGGAGATGAAGTTAGTAGTTCCATAGAACAACAATTTCATACTTTGACTGTTTTGGTATTTTGGTCCTTCTGCTCTATATATCAAAACAGTCAGCAAAAAAGTCAGAATTAAAATCATCAATTGACAGTACTCATTCAGCATTTATTTATTTTATTATTATGAGGAACACCAACGTCATATTACCTAACAAAATTTTATATAGGTATAGGTGTGGTTATAGGTGGTTGTTTAGGTATTTTATAGACATTCGATTCTGTGAAAATATGTCAATTAAAGGTGTCCACAGCTTATATAATTTGACAGTACTCTTAATTTAATTATTATTTAATCAATTCGAATTGATATTGGATATAAATTAGATAAGATTCTGAAAATACATTATTTGACTATTTAAAAATAGTTTTATTAAATTAGATTGATATGAGCGATAAATGGACTGGCCTGTTGGTCTAGTGGTTAGTGACCCTTACTACTAAGCCGGAGGTCGTGGGTTTGATTCCCTCCCAGGACAAAGTTTGTGTGATGAGCATAATCATTTGTTCTGTGTCTGGGTGTAATTTGTCTATAACATGTATGTATTTTGAAAAATATAAGTAAGTTTATCAGTTATCTAGTACCCGTAAAACAAGCTCTGCTTAGCTTGGAACTAGACGGCGTTGTGTGATAGTAGAAAAAAATGCCACAGATAGTTTGTATAAAAATTAAAATTACAATTAAAATAAAGAATTATCATAAAGCCACAACACACATCTCATAAACAATAGTTATATTCCAGCACCACTCGCCCAGCCATGTGGTTTCAATTCCAGGTCCATCTCAGGCCGTTACGGAGTCCCTTATCAAAACAAACAAACACAGCAATTACAAGCGGCCTCCGATCGGACCGCTGAGCAATTCTGGCCACAAATTGGCTTCCGTGCCCAGTCCTTGATTGCTGTATTGTATCGGGGTGGCTTTCAGCACTTGGCGTGGATAGTGTTTGTCTCTAGGTAGTTCTTTTGAAGACCTAGATAGTGCTAGAATAGTTTGAGATTAGGTTGGAAATAAAAGTATGTAGGTGTCAAGTAGTGATTCCGTTTTGTAATAGGAGAACTAGGAACTATTGTAATTATTAGTGATGTAGAAAAAAAATGAAGTGAGATAGGTAAATATTTTAAATTTGTCCCATACAATTTCCTCGATTTGCGGAAACGTTCGGAAGAGTTACTGCAGCCTTGGTATGCTAAGACTAGCTGAAGAACCACAGGTGGGTTTTTGCTTTTGGTCAGATACTCCCTCTCGCCCCACTTAGAACAGAAGGAGGTATAAAACTAAAAAAACATCCTCAATTCCTTTTAATTTGTAATGGAGTGTATACACACTACGAGGTATTTCTTTTTTCATTATAAAGATCATACATTGGTTGGATGTTACTTTACAAACGAAAGGCAAAATCTAAATAATATAAACTAGAATTCATAACACAAACTCATACAAGTTTGTTAAGTTGGTATATTATAATACGAGTATTATCTTAATTTAGCTCTATTGTCATTTTTAAACCCTTACATTGTGACTTCAAACCCTTCAAAAATAATTGTCACATCTAACATAACAAAAAGACACACACGTCAAATAAGGGTGACACCCCATTTATGCAGACCACGACTACAAAGGAAATAATTCAATAAAAACCACAAAAAATATTATAATTCCATAATCGCGTGATTCGATTTCCTTTGTGACGTCAGAAAGACAATTAGTGTTTGATTCCTGCGCTAGGGGGCGCTGTAAATGGATTATGTATGTGGTTTTGTAAATTAATCATTCATCACTGGGATGTTTTAAGCGAGTGTATGGTCTCAATCTGGGTGTTTTTGTGGGGCCCAGAGAGCAAATAATGGAATTAAAATTGGGGTTATATTGCAATGCACCAAACTTTGATTGCTTATCAAAGTTTCTATCAACATATTATAACATATAGTAAGCAAGTGTTAAAAACAATAGAAAAGATTTAAGTAGCACTGGAAAAATATAGTGAAAAAAGGATCACGAAGCTTCTACATATTCATTTGAGTTTCCAAAACTGTTCATTGTTTTTACAAACCACAAAAAGAGCTTTGCGACCCTGCCAGGATTCGAACCTGGAATCTTCTGATCCGTAGTCAGACGCGTTATCCATTGCGCCACAGGGCCGGATGAATTGGTTTTAGAATTTGGCCGTTCAGTAATTTGGTGGTCTTAGGTTTATAGTTATTCATATTTGCCGTAAGAAAATTTTACAACAATGTAATTCGAAAGACAAGAAAAGAGCTTCAATATACATCGAAAATATTACTTTTAAACAAGTTTTTCCTATTCTAGAAAAATCTGGCACAACATTGTTCAATTTTATTACTCAAGTTGCACTTTAACTCCACATTTTTATGATAGACGGACATACTAACCAAAGGTATCATTGTAGCAATGTCCGTGCAGCTATTTGACTCAGCTCATCCCACCTTCATAACTTCTTCTCCTCGGTAATTTCTTCTCGCCTAACTCGCATTTATAGCGGTTGGACATAAAGATCATAAAAAAATATGATAATATCGTTGTTTTATTGTAATTTTAAGGTTCCCCTGTATTTAAAAAGCGATCTGCTTAGCTTATTCCAACTATATTGGAGCGGCTTCCAGTCTAACCGATTTCAGCAAAATAACACTCGAAGCACTAAGATAGATAGAATGATATATTCTTTATTGTACAATAAAAATAAATATTACATGAGGCACAATAGGCGGTCTTACGAGTATCTTAGCGATTTTTTACAGACAACCTTTAAATGGATTTAAAAGAGAAGGAGAAAAAGATAAGCAGGTAGTTCGTGGAGTACTATTTACATATATACAATACACAAAGTAATAAATTTCATATAATACAAACAATATATGGATATAATTATGAAAGCAGAACAAAATAGCATAACAAACTAATAGTATAATCAGCCTTGGCTTGCTCTTTGTTAGATAAAATGGGCCATAAATCCATAATCCACCATGCAAGGCTAGTTCGGTTACATTACGTCGAAACTTTAGTTGGGTAACATGCTGGTTTCCTCACAATTTTTTTTGGTCCTTTAATGTTTTGAGAGCTGTAGTGATAAATAAACTAAACCTCAAAAAGTCAAAAACTATAAGTTGCCTTTTTGGGGTGATGAATCCGCTTTTCCGCCAGTGCAAGAATTTTGTTGGCTAAACCCAACCGTGTTCTGTCAGTTGCTCTTAGTGTTCCAGGGTCGTGGTAACTCTTTTGAACAATCCCAACTCATGCTGGTTTTCAAATGAACCTTACGTTGACTGTTTAATTTTGTTAAGTAAGTACCTATAGGTAATTTACATAAACAGGTATAATTTTCAGTGCTTTTACCTGAATGACCATGGACAATTGTACAGGCTTGTATTGTATTATAATACAGGTAATTCGTGGTTAGTGAGCGATTTGTGACCACAACGCAATTGTTTGTGGTCAGGTGCGTGCTTGTGTCAATAGGTTAGAGAGTTAGCGGTGAGATGATATTTGATGTACTTACAGAGTGGTTACTGTTATTTACTTTTTATTGATTTTGAGTGAGCTAGCAAAACTTCACAGATATTTATTATTATTATTATATTATCTAGCCCGCACTGGGCAAAAGCCTTCCTCCATTTCGTCCATTTATCCGGGCGCTGAGCCACCTCTTGACAATTCTTCTAAGTCGTCCTGCCATCTCTTTGGTCTACCGCAACTCCGTTGAGCAATTACAGGCCACCAATTTTGTGTTTTACTGGCCCACTGCTCGATCGGCAAGCGGCAGACATGTCCAGCCCAGTCTCATTTAAATTGGGCGGTTTTCTGAGCCACGTCAATGATTTGTGTTTTGGCCACTGATATGATATTGCGCTCCATAGTACATTTGTAAACGTTAAGTTTGGATTTCTGGATGTTTTATCTTTGTTTCCCAACACGTATTCGGAGTTTTCTGAACTTATACAACGTGTAACGTTAAATGTGCAAAACCTCAGACACCCCAAATGATTTTTATTTCAATTGCAGTTTTAGTTTGCTTAAAATTCATATCTGAATTGTTTTTTTTTTATTTCGTGTATGAGAAAATTTGATTGGACTAAACTACAACTATTTGTGTTTGTTTACCTATTTGGGCGGGTTTGCGCACGTGATGCCTTGACCTATTCATAAATAGACAGGTCGACGTTTTTAATGAAGATTTTTTTGAAAAATGTAACCTATCTTAAAAGTGGTTTAATTGATTCTGCTCGTTATTCTGATCAAACTAATTTCAGGTTTAGCGCATTTAACGTTACACGTTGTATAATCAGGCAATGTTGAAAACATAATGAAATATTTTTTTTATATATTTCGTTGTAGTATCATAATGACGTCAGCGTCACCCACAAAACCCAAAAATAACATTAAAAACTTTGAACTAATTAATCATCGCAGTCACTGAATTAAGTTGAAAAACTCATGAGTCGTGACACCTCGTCCTCGCATTTATGTCACGGCCCAAATATAATAAAAAGGCCTCGTAACCGGACCGCAGGACCAAAGAGAACAGTAGGCGGAACCCTCCCGCGTGTCGCGCTCTCCGTGCGGGACTCTTTTTTGTTAAAATGATACTTTTATACTGCACGTATTGTATTTTTTGGGGCCAAAGGAGTGAATAACGAGATTTTTTGATCTTTTGTGCTTATGATTTTTTTTTAGGAAAAAGGCTTTTGCTTTTCATAGTCTTGTCTGTTTCTGAGACAGAAATAATATTCACGATTTAAAAAGCGGAGTCACGTCAACGATTCTCACATCTTTTTGTTATTATTTATTTAATCTTTATGTGCAGTCGTAATACATATAGGCAGACTCAATGTAACAAGGTATTCTCTATCAGATCTTTGGATGATTTGGTGGTTGGGACTATTAGTTAGGATTTGAGTAACTCTTTTTACTTTGTTGAGGTTAACTCAAGAAAGAGGGAGGGAGCTATACACCTTATATACAAGGCCCGAAAATTAGTGTCAAAAAATTAAGGGTGGCAAAATTGACCTATTCCTATTTTCCAACCTAGCTAATAGCCATCCACACCCAAGTTGGCAGGTTGAGAATTTTATGTGCCCCCTTCCAACCTACTTCAGGCTGGATAGTAGAGATATTTAAGACTTAAGACTCATGACTGATATCACGGTTTTGCGTATATCAAAGGTGGCGAAAAGTATTGTCTTTGCCCGGAGCGGCTAAATGGCGAGATCGGGCCATGCTTATATAGCTCCATTCCTTTTCCAGTTCAGTTTGGGTCGTCAAATGGATCGCGTTAAGAGCTCATCGTAAAGCTTTTAGTCATACATCTTCGTGTGTGTGCAGAACAAAAAGCTGTATCGTACCCACTCACATAGGTACAGCGCAACTTTGTTTTAAAGACATCACTAATCACAAGACACATCATCATCAAAATAACGTCTACATAAAAGATGAAAGGAACAGGTCACAAAAAAAATTACATCGCAGCTCGTTGGACGTACTAAGCACCGATAAAAAACTCAGTCGAGCTAATTAAAAGGAGCATGCTTTTCAGAAAGTCGATCCGATTATGACAGCAACAGGATTATCGATTGTCACGCGCTTTCATCGCTTCGCATCGCTTACAAAGCGCTTAAACAGCCGATAGTATAGCTCGCAGCTTCCACACAATATTGTCGCTCATTGTGCACGCGCTTCATTGTCTTACAAATCTGGTTCAATAATGAATCAACTCATCCACTAACCCAACCAATTCAAATCCGACCCTAATCCCTACAAAGTAGAGTCCGATTTCATTTGTTCTTAAAAAGCCGTTAAACGCAGACACGATAGAATTCGATTATGTAATTCAAACATATCGGAAGGGTTGATCAATTAATTTTCAGCTGTATTTGCTACGAGGAGGGTTGATAATTAAGTGATGGGTTTTTCGAGTTGTGATGTTATTGTCGTGGTATGGAGGGAGCATGGCAAACTTTGTGACGGGTATATTCACAATCGCGCCAAGCGTTGCGCCACTCATAATGACGAGATTATGTTCAGAATGTCTGCGTCTGATATGTCAGTTATTATTAAGTCAACAATAGAAATGGCATTGTTTCAGTGTTTTATTAGTGTAGTATTTAGGTCAATGGTTATATTCGGTATTTAGTTATTGGTACCTTCAGTATGTTAGCTTATAAACTTCACATAAACAAAGTATAATATTTATTTGTTAAACAAATATATTCTACTTTTTTCGGTGAAAATAAAGTATTTTATATTTATTAGATTTATTTACAGGCAGGAGAATACTGCCACTTATTGTTAATTACATAATATATTTTTTTATTCCTTTTCTACAATTTAAACACAAATAAGGTTAATATGATGCGGCATCGATTCTATTAAAATTACAATTTATCGACCCCTACTCGTGATAAGGGTGCTAGGGCTTTTTTTTTTTTTTTTTTCTCGACGGGGAAAATCATCTTTGACGAAACCCGCTCTTGGGTGGAGCGGGAGACAGTGTCAGACTCTTACTGACTAAAAACCCCGCGCCGTTCCTTCTAGCCTTCATACCGGGGCACGAGCTCCCTTTCGGACAACCCTGTCCCCAGTAGGCTTCGACCCAGCTGGGCCCCTCCTGCTGCTGACAACTCCTTGAGGCGCGCGGGAACAGTGCGCGCCGTCGACGCCTTAGACTCGGTCCATTACCGGACCATCGGACAGCGAGCTACCCATAGCTCGCCGTCCGCGAGCCTGCGTCTACGGTGGCCGGAAATCGGGATCGGAATCCCGGCGACGGCGGCGAGGGCGCCGTTGCCTGATGCGGTCGGCCTCCTCCTTTGCAAGCATTACTGCTTCGCAGAAGGAGGCGACCGCCTGCCATTCCTCCTCGCTCCGGACCATGGCCTCGACCAGGGCCCGGCGTGAGAGGTCTCCGCCGCCGATCGCCCCCACGGGGGTGCTAGGGCTCACTCTATTCATTATTTTTCTTCTTTTTTTTTAGCTGGGGTCGAGTCTCCTCACAATTTTGTGCCAGAATAGTCTGTCTATTTTGACAATTGGGCTATCTTGAGGTTCTCCTCGATGTTAGACCACCAGGTTAACGACGGGTGGCCCACTGTTTTGTCCCACTATTCATTACATTTCAATTTATGCAAACAAGTAATCAATTGTTATTATTTAAAACGCATAATCATTAAATGAATCAATGTTTTAATCAATTGATCACTGACACCGTAAAGTATACGTATTATACACTGAACGATTCAACAAAATGCTCAGAACCTTTTGAAATAACTCACAAATAACATGAACCATTTAAATCCGAAGACCAAATAATATTAACAAACCAAACATTTGCGACTCAAAGCTCTGAATTCTCTGAACAAACTTATCAGCGGGAAACACTTAATCGCCTTCAACTTAAGACTACTTTTGGCAACTTAGCAAAGAGACCAAGTTGGGATATTCGTCAAATATTATGAATTTGTGTACAGACAAACAAGATATTCAGTGTTCACGATAAAATTTTAATTTCTACACTACAAGTTATTGTTATATGGTTATTTTTTTTATTTTGTTGAAGCTTTATTTTACGCTCGCGCTCACTACTGTGCAAGCGTAAAATAAATTTCAGTAGAATAAATTACTATGTATTTAACTGATATGTATTATAATACTATCAGTATTGTATGTAAGTTGCTATCAGTATTGCATTCTAACCTAATTAATAAACAAAAAATCTAAACTTCTTAACAAAAAAAAAACACAATTATGATGAAAGTTAAATTAAAAAAAATTAAAAATTTAGTATTAGGTATGAACTGTGAAATGCCTGTCCTGTCTGACAACGTAGTTTTCAAGATTTACCAAATTATTTGCGCGATTATCTTTTTTTGTTTTTTCAGAAAAGCCGTGTTCTGATATTTACAAATACACAAAAAAGAAAGTGATGATGTGACAAAGGGATCCATTTTTATTTATACATATTATAAGTAGAAAGTTAGGTATCATAGAGATGTAAAAGAACACTACCGTTCATAATATTGCTAAAAAGTAATTAAAAGCCGCCTGTGTACCGAATATCATGTTTGACTGTACTTTTTCGTCAAACATCACGACTTTGTGTGCTTTATTCGTGAAATATCACGAGGTTATGTACTTAGTGAATTGACACGAGCTCGAGTAAGGTCCTAATTACTGCAGCATGTGTAACGGCTACTGTGTTGCGGTGCGGCCGGGAATAGAGTAGGGATGGATGCGGCACTCACTTGAGAGAGTATACTAAACATTAAAAAAAATATTATGAACTAAGTTTTAACGTGTACATAAAGTGTCGCTCAAAAATAAAGCAGCTTTCTATCGGTGAAAAAATTTAAGCAATCGTACCAGTAATTTCAGATTTACCTCCTACAAGCAAAAAAACATGAAAAAAAAAACTTTACCTCTTTTACTAAGAGGTAAAGTTTTTTTAAATGTTTTATTAGTGTAGATGTAAATATCGTGATGATGATGCTTCTAATTCTTGAATAATTACCTCAATGGTTTACTTTTTCTGGTTCGTTTTCAATAAACCTCTGAACATAAAGGGAATGAAAATAAGTTAAAGCTCTTCATAGCAAAGCCTATTTATATATAGGTATATATATATATATATACTAGCGGCCCGTCCCGGCTTTGCACGGGCAATAAATAGCCTATGTTACTCAAGGTGAATGTAGCTTTCCAAATGTGAAATCGGCACAGTAATTTTTGAGTTTATTCATTACAAACATACACAAAAAAATATAAAATTTTTACACTTTATAATATTAGTGTAGATTGCTGTATATATTGTTAATAAGTTACTCTTCCGAATCTTGTATAGGTACACATAAAAACTTTTTATAAAATAAAAATTAAACATTAGGGTAGCACGTCCTTTATCCGTCGTGGTCGTATAAATATTAAAAATACGAAAGTTTTGATGATATTTTGCACACAGGTTCACCATGTCTTATAAAAGGTCAATATTACTTTTTCAACACCATTATTTGGAAACTGGTACCTTTTTTTAGGTACGCAATGAAATTCTCCATTTCGCACTAGTACGGAAAAAAAAATCGGCTTTAATTTGTTAAGTATATAATAATATAAGGTTAGTCACTGGATAATACCCACGATAGCTGGAGAGTTCCTACAAAAGTCGATTTCATATCCCGGATAAAATTCACTGGCTAAATTTATGAAATTTCATCTAGTATTGAAAAACGTCGTTTGATACACATGAGCATTTGTATAATTTGTATTATTTATCCCAGAAGTAATTAAGCCGCTGGCAGAAGCTACAAATAAATAAAACAGCTACTGGTATAGAACACGAACGTTTATCCAATGTATATACCGCCCGTTAGTTCGCTGTCTTACTTAGAAAAAAAAAAGAAACTAGTACCTAAGTAACAAAATAAAAAGCTCAATTCTCCTCCAATCCAATAAAGCTCGGTGTACAAAAACGATTAATCTGCGTTGTTCGTCTAGATTGCGATCTATTGGTCGCGCGACTGTGTTGCGTCGCGTCTGTATTGCGACGTGGCCAGGGATGATGTGGATACAAAAGTTTCGAATCTGGATATAGATACGGATATTATCACTTCAGCTGAAAGTCCATTGTCGGTTACAGGCCTCCTCCAAGTGTCACCATAACGACTGGTGTCTGGTGATAAATGATCTTTAGTTTTGTAATTAGATTTCAAAAAAATACTTTTACACGTCAATAAATTAATATAATTCATTGGATTCCCACAAGGTTTCGAAAAGGATATTAAATTATTTAAGGGAAGATAATTTGTGTCTATAGTCATAGTGAGGACTTAAATATTAACTATAAATAATTTTATATTAAACTTAACGATGTGATCTAATACAAATACACAAAATACACTCAGGCTTCGAAATACTCCTCAACATCCATTAGTTTAGGTTACGGATTTGCAAGGTGTTTGACTTTTAAATCTAGTCTAAGTTATCATTTATCACTCATCAACATTTTGTATCTTGTAACTATCGTACGAACTGTGTAAGCTCTTGGCACTTATTATTCGTAATTTGTTATCCTAAAAAGCAAGTTAATAGCTGCGAAAGGATCCGGTGCCTTGTAATATAGGTTTTACAGATACCTATCAAAGGCCTCTTACAAAGTTAATTCCATGTTCGTGCTCCACTGTAATTCTAGCATTAAATTACTTGTGTAGAGAATATGAACGATGTTCTATAAGCAAGGTATTTTTATTATTTCAAGATTATTATACTATTATTTATTTGACCAAGTAATACAAACAAAAACCTGCCATAACCTGTAACTTAGACTCTATTTTTATCCAAAACTTTTATATTGGCTTTGGTTACAGAGACGGGTATATGTTTTTTTAATTGGTAATTGGCTTGCCTGTTATTCCACCTGATGGGAAACAGTAATGGAATCGTTAACAGTGAATCGCACTAGTTTATTTCGGATATCCGATAGTTCCAGTTACGGTTACAGCTTCGTAACATCCCTGGTCGTGAGTGCGTCGCAAATTGCCGTCGATCGTGTGCGCTTGTCGTTGTATTGTTGCTGAACCTATAGGTTTTACTGAAGGTTTTGTTTACTTGATTTATTGAGTGTAAATTTTTTGTGTTTTGTTTGTATTAAACTACATGCGTGGTTTTTTACTGTGGGAAGAAGATAAGGGTACGTGACTGAAACGGAAACTTGTAAGACATTGTTTTGATAGAAGGAAACTTGTTAGACATTGACTGGCCTGTTAGTCTAGTAGTTAGTAGCCTTGATTGCTATGCCGGAGGTCGTGGATTCGATTCCCACCCAGGACAAATGTTTATGTAATGAGCATGATCATTTGTTCTGTGTCTGGGTGTAATTTAACTATAATATGTATGTATTTAGAAATATTATACAAGTATGTTTATCAGTTGTCTTGTACCCATAACACAAGCTCTGCTTAGCTTGAGACTTGACGGCGTTGTGTATAATATTTTATGAGTCTAGATGACGCAGTTCAATTAAAGCCTGAGAGCATAAGTTAAGTGTTACTTCATAAACTATAAAGAGTCAATGTTAGAAGTAGTTGGCATGTACTACCACAATATTTTAATATGGACGGCAACTTACATAGCTCTCTAAAGTGCATTTGTTAATATTTATAGGTCACAGTTAGCCACTTCCAAGTACTAAAAGTCCTCCGAACGTCAACAAGGATTAGCCAACTACTAAAGAGATGATTATAGTGCAAAAACCAGATGGACGCTCTGTTCTTTACTCTCATAGCCTGGTGGGATAATAAGTCAACACAACTATATAGAGATCAGGCTGAACCAATGACTTATGGCCTTTCCAAGGCACTAGAGTATCGGCTCCAGGCTGCTACAGAGTAATTTTAGTAAAACCCTAATACCACTTTCTGCTCGAACCCTGGAACTAACGCACAACAGTCGTACTTGCGACTAAAAGACCAAAAAAGTAGCTCGACGTAACTGCATACGTAGACACGTTATCTACAGTTTAAGCGCAGAATATGAAAACGACGCACATTCAATACTAGCGAGCAACACATTGGAGAGCGGGCATCAGTTACACGCAAATTGTGGGCTGCCGTCCTGATTGGATTACTGCAATCTACCCGTGGCCTGACTCCGCTGGATATTGCCCGGTTTAGACTGCGTGATAGTCTTTCAATTTACGATGTAGACTGGTGGAAACTGCTTTGTTGTGCAACTAGAGTGCCCAATTGGAATACTCACTAACATCGGAATCGAGTGCTCAAAAATGCAGCAGACATCCAGCCGTTCAAACTTTTCTGTAAAACCTTCCGAGACCAAGTAGAAATCCATTAATACGGAGTAGCAACAACAGTATTCTGAACGCAATAGTTGTACGTTTTGCCTGTCCCATTTCAAGGTCATGTCTTGTGTAGGTGTAGCCACTAGCCAGTAATGGTAAATAAATAAAAAAAAAAAATGTACTAGGTTAAGATTTCTATAGGACTATGCCTACCAAAATAAAGTTATTTTAATATCTTCTAGGTCAAGCGGTAGAAAATGGTACCTACTTATTAATGGATTCTCCATCAATGAGTGTAATCAATGGACACTGGTTGTGTCGATATCACTATCATCGGTCCATCTTGTGGGAGGCCTTCCCACGATCCGTCTTCCAGTACGCGGTCTCTACTTCAGAACCTTTCGGCCCCAACGACTACGCCTTACTTGTCTTGCCCTGCTACTTAAGTTTGGTCATTCTTCGGGCTATGTTACTTTTGATCTCTTGTGGTTATCGTCATCCTTGATGCCATCATGCAAGGATACTCCGAGCTTAGTAATTTTCATTGCCCCTGTGGTTGATAAAACTATTTAATTGGAAGTCTTCTAAGATAAAAATTCAACACATCATCTCCTTATTACTACATAAAATCATCCAGCATAATACAGAATAACAAAGTAGGCAGTCTACCAATGCTCTATGCGCATGACGGGCGAGGGGAACCCGGTACGCCGCCAGCCTGCCCTCTGATTGCATTACTGCAAGTCTCACACTGTGGCCGCAGGGACGCCGTTATTTGATACGCAGCCAGTCATTTGGACAGGTTTATGCAATAATAACGCTCTATTGAATTATGAAGTAGATTTATGTATATATGGCACACAATTTGCGAACTGATTAAATTGTATACTGGTTTGGTTGTGCTGTGGCTTTTAGTTTTAATGTGTTCTAAAATTAGTGCTTTGCTTTGTTTTAGAGCTGATTTTCCAACAGTTAAATAACTTGAAGAATAAACGGCTTGGCTGCTCTTGTATGGAATAGTAATTCTTTTAGTTAAAATTATCTGCCGATTGAAAATTCGATTTTCCATGTGCAGTGCATTGTGTCTGCATTATGTGCTTTCCATAAAAATTAAAACTGTGTAAAGGTAGAACCATTTACTTTGATACTGCTTTAGTGAACTAAAACTATGCTGAAGCATATCACACTAATATGCATCACGCGTCTTCACAACGATCGGTCCTGTGCGTCACGCATTCATATAAAGACATATATTATAAAGACGAAAGTTTGTGAGTGTGTATCTTTGTTATTCCTTCACGATGAAACTGCTGAAGGGATTTGCATAAAATTCGCACACCAGTAGACCATGTCCTGGAATACCACACAGAATAGTTTTTACTCCGGGAGCATTTTGCCTTGGAATAACTATCGTCGTGACTACGGTGATATCTGGCGGTAACTAGTATCAAATATTTGTCATGACAGGTCTAAGTTTTTTTTACTACCTAATGCATAATGGTGCTGCTTGAATTTACCTAAGGCCGCATTTATACAGTAATTTGACTACTTCAGAAAGTTAATAAATATCAATTAACTCAATCAAAATGCACTACAAAAAAAAATCATTCCCCACTTTTCCCCTACAAGGTAAAAATGCATCGTTTTACAGTATCTAAGCTAGTTTGCGTGGAGCATAAAAACAAGCTCTCCCACGAGCTGGGATTGTGAGCTAACGAAGCGTGCGGTTATCATAACTTTGACGCTGTAAAACGCTGTTAACTTTTACTGAAAGAATTCCTGTATCAAGCGAAATTGTTATAGTGGCTAAAAGGAAACTTTGGAGCATAGTTTTCATTCTCAGAGTGATAGGAAAATCAATTAACGAGGAGTTAAAAAAGTAATAATTTTATTGTGACGTAAACAAGTAAGTACAGGAACAGCTCAGCGCACGCATTAAAAGCCCCGTACACGGTACAATTTGTCTGTAGGATTCGTCGCTTCAGATCGATCGTAACGATGAGTCGATAGTATTTGTCAAGTTAAATCGTTAAAAATCTTTACGTACACTATCGATTTGTCGCTTACGATCGGTCTGAAGCGACCAATCGTACAGACAAATCGTACCGTTTTAAAAAAAAGAGTAACTACGGAGTTTCTTGCCGGTTCTTCTCCATAGGAAACGACCAATTTGGAACCGTGCACTAGCTTCTGACGTTTTATAAGTGCTCCATACAGGCATATGTGTTTTTTTTTTTAAATTAAATTGAATTACCGCGTTTGGGGTCTTTTGCATTGCATTTCAATACGTTCTGGTTCTTCTGCTAAAATTTGTCCCACTAGGAATAACTCTTGTATTATGGATACATTCACAAACATGTAAACTCACATACACCTGGAACACCAAGCCCGGAACACCAAGTTACTGTAGTCCATATAAATATTTATTCCGTGTGGGAATTGACCCTGCAACGCAATGCGCAGCGACCAGCATTCACTCAGTGTTTGAGTGTCTGAAACAAAACATCATCACTTGTCCCCATTGCTCTCATATGCGTTAACTCACTGCTTAGGATACGAGATTGAGTAAATTAATTACACGCAAAAAAAGTTCTGCTCAAACATTGCACTTCATTATTTCAGCTGACAGACGTCCACTGTTGGATATAGGCCTCCCCAAATGTCGCCACAAGGATCGATCCTGTACGTCCCGCATCCATCGGATTCCCGCAACCTTCACTAGGTCATCGGTCCACCTTGTAGTAGGCCTTCCAACGCTACATCTTACAGTACGCGGTCGCCACTCCAAAACATTTCAGCTCCAACGGCCATCTGTTCTGCGAGCAATGTGCCTTGTTCATTGCCACTTAAGTTTGGCGATTTTTCGTGCTATGCGTACACATTGCACTTATTAAGCCGGAATTGGAGTCTAATTTTCCAATTACTCTACTGTTTTGAAACTCCTTTGTTCTTCAACTTCTTTGTCGTCTTAAAAAACGAGACATAAACAGGATAAAATTGCCCGCTTCATCTACTAAATATAAAGCTAGGACACACAGCACAGGACAAGGTAAGCGCACGCAAGAATTAGTGAATCGCTCGCAGTCGACGTAACGTGATTGTGGGGTAACGAAGCATGCGGTGTGCTACAGCTTTATATCACTAGAGAGCAGTATAAGTGATGTACCGATCGATATCGATGTTTAGAGTCATTGATTTATTTTATAATGCGTGTTGCTTTTTCGACCTCGATTGTTATGAATAGTATTTTTAAATCGCATATATTTTATAATTTTTCAATTATAGAAAAGGAGGTTGTCAATATGTTTGCACAATGTTTTTACACTATATTCATCTTTTTAAACTTGCACTCCGTTTTCTTTACTTAAGCATTTCGATAATATGAGTTAAAATAAGAATAATATTGCTATCGCACAAAAGTTGGTTGGTAGGTTTCTTAAAAATATTTGTAATCTAAAAGCCACCAAGACTTAAAGAAACACGTGTATGTAATTTGGTTGTGGTAGAGATAATGAATGATGTGCCGTTGAGTGGTACGCAGAATCGTCTTTTTATTAGGGCTGTGCTACACTTCTTTATGGTTTCTATCGATATTGGTGTAATTAAATTAGTTTTTTTTAAATCCAAGATTACATTTTTACAAAGTATTTACTTATATTTATTGTTACACTGTACGCATTTGATACAGAAAAAACGTTCAAAAGCACCAATAAAAATAAATTTAATAAACCATATAAATAGCCTAAAACTACGGTTTATTTTAATCGACGAGTCCTTCAAAATCCGCATTGCCGGCCAGCCTGCACCCTTTACCCACGCTTCACGGTTATTTAGACACCCCTATTTCAGACGAGGCTGCGAGAGTTTTCACCGCCATTTATATTCTGGAGTGAAGGAACAATATTGTATATTGGCTTCGACGCCAATCTGACAAATAAAGGAGTATTTGCTGGCTGTAGTGTTTGCAAGCCAGGATAGCGTCTGTCAGCTGTGATTGACAGTTTGGCACCGAGCTGACTTGTTATGAAATTGTTTTTGCTATGTGCCATCCAACCACAGTAAAGTAAAAGATTTTTGTGCGACACGTTCACGTGATTGCTTTTACTATTATTATAATGACCTATTTAAATATATTGATTTTCTATCGTGACTAATGTGTATTGGATTTGCATAAATTAATTCCAACAAGCTCGTTCCGATGAATGTGGGACGCACAGTACCGATCATTGTTGCGACACATGGGGGAGGCCTATGTCCAACAGTTGACGTCTTTTGGCTGAAATGATGATGATAAAGCTCGTTCCGTCATTGGACTATTAGACTCACGGTGTTGTGCTACCGGTATGGTGTATAATGGCCTTCCCACTCCCACCCATACGTAGGTACTTGAAAAAACGTTTATTATAAGTATAACTACGGAGTAGAATTCCCTGCCAGGTACTGTGTTTCCTGATAGCTACAACCTAAACGTCTGTGAGTCAAGATTAAATAGATCACATCTAGGCAAGCGTGCCCTATTTTCGAGATAAGATCAAAAGCTAGCCTATAAATAATAAAAAGAAATCGTAGGACTCAATCTTCGAAAACAAGAAGTTGGTTTATAAATTTATTTTTTCTTTGAGAATTATTACTGAAATATCGCCATTGTATATATAAGTTTATGTCTAAGTTGTGATATTTTTTTGGTGTACAATAAAGTTTATTCTATTCTCAATTATGTTAAATTATCGACACGAAATTATATAGTATAGTCCCACCACTAATACTTCCAGTTTATTTTCGTGGTACTTTCATGCACACAGGAATTAATTTCCTTACGGATAATGGAAGAAAAACATTGCCTGTTATTTGCTTGTCATCTCGCGAAGTGCCAAGAGGAAGCTGACGTAATAGGTGTTACGATAACACATCTACAGCGTTTTATTCGAAGGTGAAGTTTAATCTATATAAGGAAAACACTTTTGTTTCTTTGACCTTTGAATTGTCGATGATTGGTAGTGTAATTTATTTTTATAGGTAGGAAATCATCCAATGATTTTTTCCGGTCTAGAGCGAAGCGAGAGGGTGAGTCAGATTTTTGCTGGCTAAAACCCACCCCTATAGTCCTTCTTTGCCGTTAGCATTCTAAGAGCATGGGTTACCCTTTTGGAAGTAGACCCATGGTCCCAGTAGGCTTCGGCTTTATTAGGCGTTCACGGTTTTGCTAAAATCTCTACTACGCACCGTCGACAACTTGGACTCGGTCCACCGGCCGGCGGGATACCCATTGCTCGTCGTCCACAAGCCTATGTCTACAGTACAGCAAAAAATCAGTGGTTAATGTAATCATGACATAATAGTGACCAATGTCACTAAGCAATTAATTCTATTTTTGCTTCAATCGTAAGAAAGTAGGAAAAAGTTAATGAAGTTGAACCTCACCGATGATTAGTACTTTTGACTTAGCGGTCACGATAGATCATCATCATCATCATCAGCCTTTTTAATGTTCCCACTGCTGTGACTCAGGCCTCTTTTCTAGGAAAGGGAATAGACCGTAATCCACCACGCGGGCCCAGTGCGTGTTAGTGGATGTCACATGTCTTCGATTTTTTTTCTAGGACATGCCGGTTTCCTCACGATGTTTTCCTTCACCGTTTTGAGAGCAGTGGTGATGTAATAAATTTGTTGGCTTCGAACCCGCGACCTACAACTCGTAAGTCGGGGCCATTACCACTCGGCCACCACTGGTCACAATAGATTGCTTTTATGTGTATCACTGATTATCAAAATAGTCGATGAAGTAAACAGGAATTACGATGTGTCTCTCTGTTACCATAAAAAAGAAACAAAGATAAAAGGATCCAACAGACAACGTTCCAACGTAACTGTAGGTCTCACGCGGCCATGATATAACACATTTAATTAATAAAGGTAATATTTCAATACGTAGTAATATAGCCAATGTAGGGTGGTTAATGATAGCAATAACACTAGCAATCGGGAATGAATAAAAGGTGTAATTTATGTGTTTCTACCCCCAAAATGTGGCCGCGCAATTACAGGCGCTATGGGGTAAAGTAGGGAGGCGCGTCTATGTCGATAGATGATAGGCTTACAACAATTTTAGAAAGGAAATTAATTGCTTTATGACTTGAATTGTAATTTAGAAATAAAGTGGCGTTACGTTTTATTGCTGAAGATAATGAGGCAAAATTGATAGGAGCTACTGTTATATTATAAGTTGAAGTTTTTGGACTGTAACATTTTTTTTTTAATGATATAAACTAATGATTTATTGCGACCCCAATTAATGGTAGGCAGTGATGCAATCGATGATGGTGAATAGCACTATTTTATTAAGAGTCAATTGACTCTAGCTTTGAACAGACCTAAATTATAACCAAACGGAAAAAAAGGTACAAATTTGTCTACAGTGGTACAGGCAAATTGTACCATTACAACTGTGTTATTTCTTTTTTCATGAAGCTCGTTGAAAAAAAAATTTAACACAAATACTATGTTATCATTGGGTAACAACATAATTTTTTTTGGAATTTTTACCAAAAATAAACACAAATAAAATAAGCAATAACACAACAATAACAAAGAACTATCGAGCATGTCCCATCCCTAAAGACTTTAGGAGAGGCCCATCCTTCTGTAGGGAAATGCTAATGATTTCCCTTCAGACACCATTTTAAAGGTACAGTCGTAATGAATATTCTATTTTAGTTCTATATCGTCCTGCTATAGCTTCGCCCATTGTTCCGCGATTTACTTTCAATGTTATTGTTCTACAAGAATTGTTTCACTCAGTAAGGTTATTAGATCACTGTTAAATGTAGCCAATTTTAAGTCATTGTAAAAGGATTGTTTGGGAAAATATTTACGGATGTTATAAACCCGTGGAGCCTATTGTTTTGTGTTATCGCCTACAACGTGATATTTAGAGCATTAAATGGTATTAATCAAGTTTGAAAAGGGAAGGTATCTTAATAGAGCTATTTTAATGATACCTATTTTATGTGTACTTATTGCACACGGACACACGGTGTCTAATACTCAACCCAACTGTTTTTTGTGCTACTTTTCTTTCGCAGTCATACTGAAAACCTTTCTTTAGTAATAAACATCACCTTTGTAACTAATTTTGTGTTACCTTTTTTTATTTTATGTTCAAAATTTGTTAAAAAATGAAATTAACATGCATATCAAAAATTATGAACAATTCTTAATGATATTTGTTGCTACTTAATTTCTTAATGTTATAGTTTTTGTACAAGCAGATATTATAACACCCAAATAATACGCCTGTGGTTACTGTTCCCGACGCAAAGCTGCCTGTAACGCATGTTGCGTTCTCAAGTTGAATGATAATAGCCAATCTCTGCAACAGAATTGACCCTGAGTGGGAGTCGCAATTCACTTCGTTCAGTCTGAGACGTAATTGACGAACAAACTTCTTTGCGTCTATACTCCAACTGCCCAAAATCTCCACTGCTATGTCTGCTATACACGATATGGTATATCGTTTCCAAGGGTGTGTAGTTTAGCTTCTTCTTTAAGCTTTCCGCAGCTGATGGGAAGCGGACTGGCGGGCACATAGTACAGCACAGTTTTGTCCTGTGCTTAATCAGCCTTATATTGTTCCCACTGCTGGAACTCAGCCTCTTTATGAGAGGGAATGAACTGCAATCATCTACGTAAGCCAAGTGCACTTTGGTGGATGTCACATGACATGTCTTCGCTGTTTTTTCTTTGCTCTAAGACATATGTAACTTTACGATGTCCTCTTTCACCGCTTTAAGAGCGGAGGGGATGAAAAACAAAGTAGTACAAAGTTAAGCGCCTTGGTTTAAACCCGCGACCTACCACTCATAAGTCAGGGCTGTAAACAACTGGACTGCCACTGCTCTCCTCAATTATGCAAGCACACTTTATTACCAGCTTCAATGTAGGTAGAGCATCAAAGAGAAAGGGATAAAATCGCAGGTGATGCTACATTTTGGCATACATTCTAAAAGGAATGCCTGGCTAGACCTGAATAGGGAGACGTAACCTGTATTTGCGCAAGCTACGAAATGTGGCTAGAGGAGGATAAGCGCGGAGCCTGCAGACTTTGTGAGGAACTGCTGTATGTAGGATAACATAAAGGGTGTATCTTTATTTTTGTGTCATGTTGTTTTTGTAAACAACTCTTTTTTTTTTAATACAACTGTCTCACGCTAGGAATTATTCCTGTAACGTGGGTGCGTTCACAAACTTGTAAACTTATATACAAGACACTCAGTTCCTCACATCTATCTGCAAATGATACGAATATTTTTTCCGTGCGGGGATAGAACTCGCGACTCGTAGCGCGGCAACCAATCGCTCAAACACTGCGCCAACCGTACCGTGAAATATTTTATTATACATGAATAATGCACACTAATTAGAAAATCAAGTTACAATCATAATTGAAGCACTGAAATTTTACATGTACTTAGGCTTTTTGTTTTTTTTTAGGTGAGAAATTATCTAACTATCAGAGCACACGGGCCGCAAAAAAACGCTAGAAGTGGCCACAAAAAAGAAACTAGAAGCCGCCGCAAAGAACAGCTGAAGCTCGCGCCAGCTTGTGGCCGGAGAAGCTTGAAGCGGCTTCAAGCGTTTTTTGCCGTGTGCAGGGACACTAATGACTTCTTTCACCTTTGGGCGGAGCAGGAGGACGTGTCAGACTTTTACTGACTGAAACCCAATCCTGCTCATTCTTTGCCTTCATTCCAGGGCCCCGGGGTTCACTTTTGAACACTCATGGGAAATGTACTTAGTGTTTTTTTGAGAAATTGATAGTAGGTACTCATCGGTATCGACATATAGAATTGACTAAGATATTGAAAATTAAATACATTGAATAGAATAGAATAAACTTTATTGTATACCAAAATAGTAGTATTATTTTTTTAAGTTGGACAGGTTTAATTTTGGATAATTATTGTTCGGGATCGTACATTTTCCATTAGTAAACCACACTCAGGCCGCTTTTTGATTGCTTAAAAAGTAATGTGACTTTTTTAATATTTCAAAAGAGCGCAGTAGTAGGCATTTGTTTAATTTTTTTATATCTTAGTTATAATTTGGCAATATTTTTGTCCAGTTAAAATTTTTAGTAGTCAGCAGTAATAGTACAAAAACCAAATAATTCTTAAAAAGACTTAATCATTCTTAAAACATGGGCTATGCTCGGGGTTACCTTGCGTGATCGAATCAAAAATGAAGGCATCCGCAGGAGAACTAAGGTTGCCGACATAGCGCAAAGAATATATATAAAAAAAAATATATAAACAAAAATCTGAACTAATTTACCAATAGTGACTCCCAGACAAAGTAATAATATATAAAGACAACTAATATAAATAAATACATAATTAAATGACGATTACAATAAAAATAAATGAAAATACCGGACATTTAATTTATTTATACAATGACATCAATAATATACATACATAAATTAATTTGAATAGTGACATAATTTAATAATGACAAAATAAAAATGAAATATCTTACAATTACAAAATAATCATGACCAATAATAAACTAAAATATCTGACATAATTTACCAATCTGATACACAGACATAGTAATAACATATATTTAAGAATAATTTAAATAAATACATAATTTAAAAATGATGATGATAAAAATAAATAAAAATACTCGACATTTAATATACTTACACAATGACATCAATAAAATACATACATAAATTCATTTGAATAATGACATAATTTAGTAATGACAAAATATAAATAAAATATCTGACAATTTAAAAATAAACATGACTAATAATAAACTAAAATATCTGACATAATTTACCAATCTGATACACAGACATAGTAATAACATATATATAAGAATAATTTAAATAAATACATAATTTAAAAATGATGATGATAAAAATAAATAAAAATACCTAGCATAATTTAGTTAATTATAATAATACACAAATATACATATATACACAAATTAATTTCAATGATAATAAAATGTATTAATAATGACAAAAATAAATAAATAAAATAAACCAATACTTATGCAGAGACATAATGATACAATAACATGCATACACAATTTAATTTAAATCATTTTAAACAATTTAATTTAATTTAAATAGATAGGTAATTAATTTACAGGATACATATATATATATATATATTTTTAAATAATGATGACAAGTTAGCCTTCGTCCTCTCTCCTAGCTTTGCTGTGCCCGACAGGGTCCATATTGATTCTTTTTTTTTTATACCATCATAAACACATATGGAATGCAATAAAGTATTGAGTATTGAGAATTGCCAAACTTAAGTGGCAATGGGCAGGGCACATTGCTCGCAGAACAGATGGCCGTTGGGGCCGAAAGGTTCTGGAGTGGCAATAGCGTACCGGAAGACGCAACGTTGGAAGGCCTCCAACAAGGTGGTCTGATGACCTGGTGAAGGTTGCGGGAAGCTGCTGGATGCAAGACGCGCAGGAGCGTTCGTTGTGGCGACGCTTGGGGGAAGCCTTTGTCCAGCAGTGGACGTGTATCGGCTGAAATGATGATGATGATGATGATGATTCTTAAAACGATAGTTTTCGAGACTATAAACGAGTAATTTACAAATCTATATACTTTTAAAACTTAATTCCTTCTAAAAATGCTCCTGACAAACATAGGGTCTTTTTTCCAGGGCGTTATTTGAAAAAAAATATATATGCTGATAATTTTTGTCATCCATGTTGGCAAGTATGTCTTATACCTTACGCGTTAATGGCAATATATATCTGTTAAGAATAAAAATAAAAACATTAGTATTTATAATTATTTCAAAGCATATTCAAAGTAAAAATATTGATTGGAGAGAATTGGGTTTTTTTATAAAAGAAGAAGGAAGAAAAAAATCGAAATGAATAATATAATATACTAGCTTTTGGCTGCATCTTCCTCCGCATACATAAAGTATAGCCTAGGTCACTGAGGAATAAAGCAGCTTTCTACTGGTAAAAATCGGACCAGTACTTCCAGCGATTACATCCTACAAACGAAAAAACAAACATTACCTTTTTAAAATATTAGTGTAGATTTCGCTGTGGTTTAGGATCATGTTCTCATTTTGGAGATCATGTGAGAAAATTGCTTATGCTTCAAAAAATAAAAATAGCATTTTTTGCTTACAAAACGCTCACTTAAAACCATTACACATACTTTACTGCAGCATAAATACAATAATTCTACCTCACATAACATTTCCATACAACAGATGTTCTATGCGAACAGTTAGCAATCGAAATTATAACTTCACACGGGAGACCTACACGAAAACCAACCTTACACAGCCTGTATATTAGGATCAAGATTGTTTAATTCATTTCTAAATTGCTTAACAAGCATGGCTGACAAATGTACACGGGTACGTCCTTTAGTATGTCGCGTCAGATTAAATGCTGCGATCGTAGTGAGGTGAATTGATCTAAGATGGTAGGTTAGGGGGATGGCAGGCACATGTGTGGAGGACAGGGCGGATAGATCGGCGGTTGGAGGGAGATGTTTTAAGATTAGAATTTAAGGCTGATTGTCAACAGAGTTGGAGGGAAAACGGACGTATTTTACAGATGTGAGTTTACATGTACGCTCACGATGCAGGAGTCTTTCTTGCAGGGAAAAGTTTGAAGAAAAAGAAAACAAATGATGTTTAGAGTGCCATTATTTATTTTTGTTATTATTATTAATAGGCTCACGCTTGGCTACTATCTCACCTGATGGTAAACGATGATGTGGTCGACGATGGAACAAACGTGTTCCATAGCCTAGAAATAACCTTTTCACTCTTGATTTGAAAACCCCTAAGTTTTAGCAATTAATAAACATAGATTCTACCAGTAAATTTCACTCTTTAGTGTGCGTATTATGTAGATAGGATGTCCACCATGTTCATAATCTAGTCGCACAATTATCTCGTTGATCATCTACTTTAAAATCTTTCCAAAACGTATATGGTTATTTTGAGAATTTTTTAACAGACTAATATAAAATTCTCTACTTGTACTTGAATCACAGTTGCAAGACGTGCCAAGGGATAGCGTTTTACCAAATTACTGGGTTGTGGAGGTCAGATAGAGAGTCGCTCCAAGTAAAACAATGATACTCACCTGCATTCAGTTAGACTGAAAGCCTGCTTCAACATATTTGTGTATATAATAATAGTAGCATGTATCGATATTAGCCCAAGCTCATGTGCGCTATGCTTTGATGCTCGCGTGGCGTCATGTGCTGTTCACACGTATAGACGTCTTACCTTAACAGAAATCTGAACACTGTGTTAGTGTTTGAAACTATACCGAAGGTATGAGACAAAGGCAGACGTGGCGTTTATCTAAAGTATCTTCTAGGTAGCTATATGATATGACGTGAGCCTCGTTCAAATTCTTCGTCCTCAAGGAATTTGAAGACTACCCAAAAAGAAATACGAAAATCAGGGTTACACGAGTACGGGCTTGAGGACGGCGAGCCATGGGTAGCTCGCTGTCCGACCATCCGGTAACTGTTCGGACCAAGCCCAAGACGTCGACGGCGCGCACTGTTCCCACACGCCTCAAGGAGTTGTCAGTAACAGCAGGGGTTCAGAAGGAACGGGGTGGGTTTTTTAGTCAGTAAGAGTCTGTCACTATCTCCCGCTCCGCCCAAGAGTGGAGATTTTTATTGGATGATTTTCCACACAATAAAAAAAGGGTTATACTAGTAAATCAACATCTTTCGAACCTTTGCATAACTAGCTTGGGGTCGGTTTCCAGTCTAACCGATTGCGGCTAAATACCTGTGTTTTATAAAGAGCAACAGCCTATCAGACAGCCCAGTTACTGGGCAACACGATACTCTTTAAATAGACTGACGGTCAGACTTTCTGGCGTCTGACTATCCATAACGACTGTCAAAAATCTATGAATGACATCCAGAACGCACGTTCCACGCTTTGTAAATTTATCTAGGGATAAACTTACAATACATATAATTTGAAAAATTCACATTAGTATAGATACCGCCACGGATCTTGAGCGCTGGCTTCAAGTTGCGCAGAAATCAATCGGGCCTATTTAGTGGTTTAAAATGAGACGCGGGGGCGGGGAGCGTCAGTGATTTGCTCGCCGCGCCATCACGACATAGACTCCACTCGTGATTCGTTCCCTGCGCTTGCTGCATGTATCTAACAATGTCGACGATTGGCTAGCCAATGTATGGAATGCGGAAAGCGATCCTCACTCTGACGCCTAGCGCTCAAGAGACATGCCGATACCTATACTTGTCCGGTTTCGAATCCACAATGGCATTGCATGAGAGGCAGGTGCCTTAACCAATGAAACGTAAATATTTCTTCCAAAATATTTCAAAGAAAACATTTCTCAGATAAACATGAATTCCCAGACCTCAGTTTAGCCGCATTTGAATGTAAACTGAAAGACAAACCGAAACCATTTAGAAACATCCAACAAAATAACTTGAAAGAAGAATTCAGACACATAGATTCCATTCCCCTAGGAGGCGGACGGGATAAACTGGAGAATCCTACAAAATAAACATGGCCTTTTAATTTTAAATAACACATCGATTTATCATAAACTATCGGCTTGTCTGAGCACAGAAATAAATGTTCTACCAATTCGAAACCTATCCACAGTACTCTACCTATAAACAAAGTGAACTCAAACATTTTCTTTTAAATCAACATCCATGTCTGTTCCTGTTAACATAGAACTTTACAAGGATGGAACATAATCCGCAATGTATATCTAGCTAATATTAGCTTCGACTAATTGGTTAGTGTTACAAGGTAGGTTCCCGCATACACGGTGAACGAACGCTGGATCCTTTGTAAAACATAAATTTGATGTGTATTGCCTTTCAGAAGATAGCTTTTAGGTAATTAAAGTGGGAATTGAAAAATCTATTTTTAGAAAAATACTTGTGTGACTGTGTGTACTTTATCATTTTGTAGTATTAACTGGGTGATTCATAAGTAACAGAATTTAAATTAATGTAGAACAAAGCTCGTGAAATAAAGCGTGAAATGGGACGATTAAAATAGTCTGACAGACGTTAATTCTTTAATATTAGAAATTGAAATAAAAAAATAGTCTTATCTAAAAGCACCAAAACATCCAATCATCCATAGAGTTCCAACTCCTCATTCATTGACTGACTAGCCTTTTTCAAACTCTCAGATCAAGATTAAAAAATCTTTTTCTTCACTTTACTTAAAGTCCGCCTCACGAAAATCTTAACAAAAAGTAGAAACACCATAATTAACTTGTTTCTACGGATAAATCTCAATAAGAAATTTTTCCGTTGGCTGGGAGTTAAGTTACGGCGAACGAAATTATTATTAAAAAAATATTTATTTGAATTAAAACAATGTTTATTGATTAAAATGTTCTACAAGACTAATTTTACAATTATAATATTTCTATTACTAAAATCTGCAATTCTACAATTATGCAGTTTATTTATGACGCACGGGCGCATCCGCTGCATTAGTCAGCGATTACGTTACTCGGCGATATCCTAACTCCTCCCTCCTTAAGATGGAAGCGCGTCCCGCAGCTTCCCGCAGCGTCCTCGGTGCGAGATTTATCCTGTTTTGGCCGTCGTTGTCTCCATTGCCAGAGCTTCCATAGAAGGATTGTCGTCAGGATGAGGTAGAGTCCTAATGTTGACCAACTGGGTGTAGCCATCATAGTCTGCCAATCAATTGTGGGTTCCTGTAAGTTGTCGGCTCGTTCTATCAGCTCGTGGATGCTGTCCAGTGATATATCTTCTAATTGTAGATTGAAGTGGGTGTTCTCCTCTGGAATCACGACTTTACTGGGAAGTGGTATGATTTCGTCTGCTGCGACAGTATTGCTGTTTGTTGTTAGTGTTCGGTTGAGTATTTGCATTTGGCAATCACTTGTAATGCTGGCGATGTGTATTCCTGATATCCTTTTGTATTCAGATTTAGTTCCACATTTAGTTCTTAGGACTTCTTCTTCCTTTAGGATGATAAGCCACTTGTTGTCTTGGAGTTTCTGGATTCTTCCTTGTTTGAGGTCTATCTTGGCTCGTGTGCAGTTTGTGTTTTGGTGTTTCACGAGTGAAATTATGCAGTCTTCTGATTTATCCACAGGCTGGGTGTTCAATGACGTGCAGAGTTGTGTATTCTGTGTGATCTGTTTGCAGTCTTCTTCTAGGTACGAGTACTCGTTGGTGCCCAGTACGAGGTATTTGGATTTAGGGATGATTGCCAGGTTTTGTTTGTCGGGAATGGAGTATAGATGAATTAGGTCGTATTGGTTTATATCAATGGAGGGAATATCCAGTATAAATGTTAGCGTGTGATCTGTACTATAAGCTTTTACACTAATAGACTTCTCTAAGCTATGTATATTGCTAATAGTAATGCTATCAACTGGTCTAAAATTGAATGATTTCTGAATAGCTAACATTTCGTTTATAAGAATGTGTGGGGATACGATGCTTGGATGCATAACTTCTAACTGAGCAAAGGTCATGGCGTCTTCTAAAATTACTAGCTTATCTAACAGCAATTGCAGACTAAAATCTATTTGTATATATAAATCTAGAAAGTGCAACCTATTTACTAAAATATTATTATTATTAAAAGTGGTATTTCTTAACATTAAACTTAGTTTTTTCTGATTCTCGTCTAAGAGCTTAATCTGTTTACTGTACTCTTCAACTGCGTGTTTTGCTATGAATAATGATTGCTTTTGAGACAAATTAATTTTATTTACTGAATTCCGTAATTTTGATATTTCATTTTCGAATTTAATAGCATCTTCGTAATCTAAATTGCCTGTTATGGTTTTAACAATGGAACCCAGGCCGTTAATAAAACCACGTCTAAACCTATGGTGCGGTGCAATAAACACTATCTTCTTACCTATTAAATTTAAACTATTATCTATTTGATCTTTATATGCCCTATTTGATTGCTCGTTATTTTCAGCAGCCTTAGTATTGGCATATAATGACATAAGTTTTAACGTCGTTTCGTGTAAATAGGATACGTTATACACGCAGGCCAAACTAAACGTATCTACTTGCTTTAAAATTTGACCTTGTTTTAATAAGAGAATGCCATTGACGTTTTCTACGGGGTTAAGAGTCAGGTTGGCGGTTGCGTAGAGCAGGAAGGTTCCTGTGACGAGGGTCCTGGAACAAGATGTTGTCTTCGTAAAAGTTTGAAATGGACTCTGATAGATTTAGAATTGGGGTGGCTTCCTATGATTTCGGCAACATTGTTAGGATGAAGGTGAATGATCTTATACGGACCTTTAAATACTGGCTTCGTTTTGTCGCTCCTCGTAGTCTTTGCAACCTGTTTATATACTGTTTCACCTACCTTAAATGTGATCGCCTCAGCGGCCTGATTTCGCTTTTCTATCATCTGTTCTTTATTTTTAGATACGAGAGCTGCTATGCAGTCCTGTACTGCTTCTGCATTTTTACGATGGTTAAGGACATAGTCTTGATAGAACTCTTTAGGATAGTACAGTTCTAGTGGATTTCTAGATGCTGTATGACCAAGTAAGAGCTCACGCGGTGTATAGCCTGTCGTAGAGTGAATGGCATTATTGTAGGCGATAATGGCGTACTTCATCAGTAGTTGTATAGGGTCATCTTTGTTTGTCATTCTCTGAATTCTTATTATTTCAGCAATGGTAGAGTGAAAACGTTCTATGGGTGAGTTAGAATTCGGATTATAAGGGGTCGTGAAGTGTATGTTAATGTCATGAGAAGCGCATACTTCCTTTATGACGTCATTGTCGAATTTCGTGTCTGAGTCTGTGGTGATTTTCAGAGGTAATCCTAGTATGGAAAATACTTGTAATAGGGCTTCTGCGATATGAACGCTGCTTGAAGCATTTAGCGGTACCGCTTGGGCAAATTTTGAAAAATTATCTATAATTGTCAGGAACGTCGCACCTCCAGTGGAATATAGGTCCATAAACAAGTGTTGAAGCGGTTTTGTAGGTGTCTCTGTTAACGTTAGTGGGGGTTTCAAAGGGTTTCTTTCGTATTTGGCTCTTAAACACATGTCACATTGATTAATGTATCTTTGAATTGACAATAGCATATTAGGCCAATGATAGTTTCTGTGGAGTTGTTTATACGTCTCCTGAATACCTCTATGTGACGATTTGCCTTCGTGATATCGCTTTATGAGTTCTTGTTGCTCAGTTTTGTTTTCAACAAGGGTAACTCGTGACGTACACCTTATAAGTTTAGGGCCCCTATCGTTGAAAATCGTCGTGTAGACTCTCGAGAAGGCCAAGTACAGATTTTCATCGTAGAAATAACAGTGGAAGATACGGTCAGCTATTGTGTGCTCTTTTAGGAACCTAATGATTTCGGGTTCTGTATTATTAACTGGGATGAAAACATCTTTAATAACAGTCCTAGAGTTAGTTGACCTACTTTCTACTCTATATGTTAAACCCGGGGTAGATCTAATATGAAATTGTTTCAGTTGTTTATCTATTGCATCAGATAAAATCGGGATGCCGTTGTTTTCATTATCGGGTTGGGTATGATTTGTTGAGACTAATTGGTCAGGGTCGGCTGTAGTAATGCTCATTGAGTCTGTTCCGTTGTCGGTGTGGGGATAGTTGGTACTTCTTGCTTCTACGTCGTTATTATTATTGCTAGGTCCGTCATTGTTGTTGTCTCGGTCGTTATCTATCTCTGCTTGTCTACGGGCGTTCTCAAATATTCTGTTTATAATCTCGTCGTCGTCGTTATCGTCAAGATTGACAGCTAGAGAATCTATGCTGTTGTGAAAGATTTTGGCTCTGGATAATGCATCAGCGTTAGTGTTTTGTTTGCCCTTTTTATAGACTACCTTATAGTCGTACTCTGCTAGCTTTAGTTTCCACCGTGTTAACTTTGAGTTGGGATCTTTTAGGGACATCAGCCATGTCAAAGGTCTATGGTCTGTATAGATGGTGAATTTCCGGCCGTACAAATAAGGCCTAAAATATTTGATAGCCCAAACTATCCCGAGTAACTCCTTCTCTATTGTCGAGTAACGAGTCTCGGTTTCTGATAACGTTCTGGAAGCAAACGCTATTGGTTTATCAGCACCAACATTGCCTTGCGATAAAACTGCGCCTAACGCAAAGTCAGATGCATCTGTTGTCAAGATAAATGGTTTGTCGAAGTCAGGGTATTGTAATATTGGGGCATTAGTCAGAATTTGTTTACATTTGTTAACTGCGTCTAAGAATTCATTACTATGAATAATTTTTGCGTTCTTTTTGAGACAGGATGTTAACGGTTTTGTAAGCTTCGCGAAATCTTTGATGAATTTTCGGTAATAACCTACTAGTCCTAGGAATGACTTTATGTCCTTTTGTGTTCGTGGTATGGGGAAATTTAAAACAGCTTTTATCTTGTCTTTGTTGGGTTGTAGTCCTTGATCAGTCAATTCATGTCCTAAAAAATTCACATGTTTTTGTAAGAATTCCGACTTGTCTAATTGCACTTTGAGATTATGCATTTTGAAGCGCTGAAGTACTAATTTGAGTTTTTCGTTATGATTTTGCAGTGAGGTGGCTGCAATTATGACGTCATCTAAATACGTGAATACGTTGTCTATCCCTCTAAGAATATGGTCCATAAGTCGCTGAAAAGTGCTCGGAGCATTTTTTAACCCAAACGGCATTCTTAGGAACTCATAATGGCCTCTTTCTGTAGTAAATGCGGTTTTTTCTATGTCGTTAGGGTGCATTTCCAATTGATGGTAGCCACTGGCTAAGTCGAGGGTTGTAAAATACTGTGCGCGCCCTAATCTATCCAGTATGTCGTTGATATTCGGTAAAGGATACTTGTCTTCAACGATTCTGTCGTTTAGTCGTCTATAGTCTATAACAAGTCTCCATTTAACCTTTCCTGAAGCGTCAGGTTTTTTCGGGACGATGTGGACAGGACAAGACCAGGGTGAAATACTTTCCCGAATAATTCCCTGTTTTAGTAGGTTGTCTATTTGTTTTTTAATTTCTGTACGTTGTTGTGGGGCTTGTCTATAGTTTCTAACGAAGATGGGTGTGTCGTCAGTTAACCTTAATTCATGTTTTACAGTATGTGTGAAAGATAACGGTATGTTTTCAGAGTGAAATACGTCACGATATTGGTAGCAAATTTTGGTAATCTCCCGTTTTTCTTCTTCATTCATATGGCTGGTTCTAATTTTCTTTAAGTTTTCGCAAAGTTCTTTGTCAATATCAGTTTTAGTTTGAAGGGTGTTAATTTTGTATGTTTTACTTTGATTTATCAGTTGTGGTGGCAATGGCTCAAGAGGTAGATGGCAATTGTTACTGATTACTTGTTCTTTATCAGTTAAATTAATTATAGATGTCTTAAAAATTCCATTTTTTACCGTTACTACAGCGGCGGGTGACTTGAGTCCTTTAAACCAATTAAAGTCATCGCAGATATAGTTACCGTCCATACAATTCGTTTTTACTGTTATAAACTTTTCGCAATTGGGTTCAATTTTGAGTCTTTTTACCGGATAGTCAAAATAAATTGGTATTTCGGTATTATGAGTTCGCAATAGCTTATTTTTAAAATCTATGTTACACCCTAATTCTTTTAACAAGTCCATCCCTATTAGTCCTTTATACTTTGGGTCAAAATCAAAAAGAAGGAATTTATGATATATGTCGGTCTTAAACTGTGGAGGTAACGGTAAAATAGCAACATGTTCATGGCGAGTAACAGCATGCGCGGTTTTTACTTGAAATGGTTCGCGCTCAACGCAATGTTCAAGATTAGTACTGGCTATTACGTCAGGTGATATCATACAACGCGAAGCTCCAGTATCTAATAAAAATTTACCTTGAAATTCCGGCAATTCTATATAGGGGAGATGGTCTTTACCTTGGTTGTTGAGGTGAACAGTCTTTACTAGCCGTGGTTCAATGGGTCCTCGTTCTGGGGAAAATTCTGATGGTTTGGTCCCTCAACGGGCGTCTCCTGCGTGTAGCTGTAGTCTTCACCATTAGGTTGTAAATTATTATTAAACTCACCTTCATAGTAGGCATTGTAGTCAGGGTAACACTGGTCTTGGTTGTGCTGTGTATAAAACATTTCTTCGGAAGCGAAACGTGGTGTTTCGGGCTTGCTTACCGATCTCATGGTGACGTCAGACACTTTTTGCGGCGGGTTCACCTGCTGGCGAGGTATATTCGGCTGAGGTCTAAAATTACCTGGGTTTCTGAAAGTACCAGAACCACTAGGTCTTACGTTACCTGAAGCGGGTCTTGGGGGTATGCCTTGACCCCTCTGTTGTCTCTGATCTATGTTCCAGCTATTACGCGGGGCAAAGTTATTATTTTGGGGTACCGTTTGGTTTGGCTTGGGTATTTCTTTTGGTTTGTTTTGGATAGAAAGTGCATTAAAACTATTGTTAAGTCTATTGAATGCCAAACGCGCCTCTTCCTGCCTAGCCGTTACTATGGCTGCTTCAAGAGTCGTAGGTTGTGCAATCCGCACGCCAATAGAGACGTGAAAGTCTAAATTATTAACGTATTGATCTATGACCATACTCTCATAGTATGACTTATCCGTATGCCTACCTACTACGTTTAGAGTGTCTAAAATTTCCCTTAGTCGTTTACCAAACGTCTCGGCGTCTTCATTTTTATTACGACGCAAACGCGTTAGCTCTTGCATCAGCTGTATTTCATTACGCGGTTCGCCTAATCTACGCGTCAACGCAGCCTTAATTGTTTGCCAGCTATCAACCGTATCTTCGGAGGCTATTGCACTGATCGCCGAATCGCTTAATTTGCTTTTAATTAAACTAACAATAGCAGGGTTCACCCTAACTTGTGGATCCAGTAATAGCATCACATTTTCAACTTCTCTAATAAAGTAATTTAGTGTTTTAGGATTGCCATCGTATTTTGGCAACAGCTCTGAAACGAACCTGAAGGTCGCTAGATCGATACTTGCCATAGCCATCGTGATTTAATTGAAATTAATACAAAACAAATTAGTTCTAATTCACTTTAGGATATTATTGAGATAATGTATAATACCTAACACTGCCTACTCTCTAAGAAGTTAGCTTGAAGTTACTTTAATTATGTTATACGGATCGTAATTATATCGCATACGTAAACTAGTAAATACCTCTTATCACAGAACGTATTGCTGCGAAATGTATGCCGCGATTGTAGCACGCATACGTAGCACCTAAATTCAAATGAATGTAATAAACTCTATAACTAATGTACTTTGCCTATAGCGATTTTAGCCTATAAACAAAACACAGATAACATTTATAGAATACAGCAGGAAATATAGCATAGGAAACTGGGTATACAACAAGCACTCACCACAGTATCTTCTGCATCTCTAGCCGGGCCTTGTAGGACAGCAGGACTCCCAATTCTCCGGAACTCCCGCAGGTTGTTCGCCTTCGTAGATTCGAGTTTGTGATCGCGAAGATAACGATAGATACCGTTCACTCTTACCGAAGAGTTGTATTCGAAGTAGAGTGTCGCGATCCTACCGACTGCGCCAGTTAAGTTACGGCGAACGAAATTATTATTAAAAAAATATTTATTTGAATTAAAACAATGTTTATTGATTAAAATGTTCTACAAGACTAATTTTACAATTATAATATTTCTATTACTAAAATCTGCAATTCTACAATTATGCAGTTTATTTATGACGCACGGGCGCATCCGCTGCATTAGTCAGCGATTACGTTACTCGGCGATATCCTAACTTGGGTCGCGTTGTTTTACTTCAGAGGAAGGGGGGTAAATGAGGGGGGAGAGAAGGGAGGGAGATTGATTATGTGCTCACGCACCGTCAGACATGTGAGGTAATTAAATGTAATGATTGCAGGAAAACTGATTTTTTGTTTTATATTTTTTTCTCCTTTTGTTGTTTAGTAATCGAGGTTTTTTGTTTGCATGGTGTAAATGAGTGTTTTTGTGCGATGTGTGTACGGAAAACTTATATATTGTAGTATGATTCATTATGTATATCAACTGCCTATGTTATTTTATTGTTGAAAATGTTATGACAAAAACTGTCTCAGTATTTACTTTGCTTTGGTTGTGATTTTTTTTGTGGTTTCTCCCGTACCTATTTATCAATTTATTTATCCTTATTTATCCTTTTTTATACATATAAATAATATTAAAAAGTGTGTAATAACTAAATATATTTTTTTTACTATATGCATGTAAGTTTATTCGATACCTATAATCAAAACACAATTATTAAAATGTTTGTCAACCTGTTTGATCCGGCTAATCTATGGTATGGCTGGATCGATTTTGAAGGGACTTTTACTGATAGATATTTGATGATATAAAGTACACCTTATTTAAAGTTGCTACTTAGGCTACATTTACTTTAGAAAAATAATTAAGGATAAGAATTTGCAACTCTTTATATATCACATGTTAGGGGAGCTGACTTTGATACCTTCACGTAGGAAAATTCAGGAAAAAGAAAATTTTATCAACCTAGGGTCTTATTGAAACAGTCACATTATAAGTTCTAGTCGTTGTATTGAAAACAAAAAAAAAAAACTTTTGTGTAAATAAATAAGGATAGGCGACTTAAGCCCCAATGGTATCGCCAACAACACACTCAAGACAGCACTAGATGTCAATCCCCACATTCCAAGCTCCGAGGGTCTTTTAATAAAACAACTTACTAAAAATCCGGCCAAAACCGAGAAAAAACAAACAGAAATTTCGTTGTTTTTTCCACACGCTCGCCTTTTAACTCTCGTCCTAAGATCCGATATTATCCCCTTCATCCGAAACCCTTGTTTCCCCACTATTTAAGTGGCAAATAAAAATGTTATCAATCGAAAACACCCGACAGGCAGTCCGTCCGGATTACGCCCGTACTCTGTGGTTACCCTATCGTTTGTTTTTACACAAATGCAGAGCAATTTGTTCGATGTGTATACTTTTTTGAATTGGGTGTTGATAAAAATTATTTAAATAATTTTTTTTCGGAATCAGCAGCTTTTTTTATTCAAATACCATTTATTTAATATCTCAAATTATGTAAAACTAGCTTCTGCCAGCGGCTTTGCCTGCGTGCAAAAAGGTTCCTTCATACAAACTTTAAAACCCCGTTTCATCCCCTTAAGAGCTAAATTTTAGAAAATCCTTTTTTAGTGCACGCCTCCGTCTTAAAAGAAAACTTTGTGCAAATTTTCATGCTCCTAGTTCCAATAGCTGTGCGTTGATATCAGTCAGTTTCTTCTTTTATATATGTAGAATAGCTGCGGCCAGTGGTTTTGTTTTGTCCACGTGATTGCAGAAAATTATCCCTTAGGGAACAATACTCTTAGGATTAAAATCCTTATGTGCTGTTCCACAATATTTTCTACTCGAGTACCAAACATTCAAATCCGTTCAGACATTCAAGCGTAAAGAAGTAACACTATAACATTAACTGTGATTTTCTTTGTTAAAATAAAATTATTTGTGCCAAAAAAAGTTAATATATTTAGCGCTACAAATAATTGAAGTCATCGTCCTCTTATTGGCAATAGCTTGAAAGAGACATAGTCAGATGCTGTAAATACTTGTGGCGTTAAATGCGATTTTAATTCATGATACAACATAGGCCTAAATCACTTTATTTATTTAAACTTTATATACAAATGTGGACTTAACGCTGATTATAATGAAGAGATTAAACGGAAGGTGAAGTAACCTTTAAATCCAGAAGAAAACTTTTAAACCCGGCCTGCCGACTGTAAGGCTTGTTTGTTTTATTTATTTATTTATTTATTTATATATACTTTATTGTACACCAAGATAATAAATTACACACATTTGAGCCTTATATTTAAAACATACAATTGGCGGCCTTATCGCTTTCTGCGATCTCTTCCAGGCAACCTGGTATGGAAAGAGATTGCCTGGACATAAAATGGGGTTGCACAAGGTGCACACAAGAGATTGGTGAAAAGAGAGAAAAAAGAAAAAAACAAAGTACTATACTTAACACTAAAATACATACTTAAATACATACATACTAAATAATTAAATAGGCAAGAAAACAAGTGACAACTACAATTAATACAGCTAAGCTAAAAACGAAATAAAACTACAAGGACAAGTAATATTCCTTCACAAGTGTTTTGAATACATGTAGTGACTGCGCGCGTTTAATTGACACTGGCAGAGCATTCCAGAGACGAGTGGCCTGGACAGTAAAGGACTTATCTAAAAACGAAGTGGAATGCATCGGCATTTTGAGTCTCAAGTTATCTGATGACCTAAGAGGTTTCGTATGGGAATCGCAAAGAAATTCGAACCGTTTCTTGAGATAAAGAGGGGTGAAAGGGGAAAATAGTACATTATACAAGAGAGAAAGAATATGAGCATTCCGGCGAAGGCGAATTGGCAACCACTTGAGCTTAACACGAAACTCGGAAACATGATCATATTTGCGTAAACCAAATATGAACCTTATGCAAAAATTTTGAAGTCGCTCAAGTTTATCTAGTTGTACTTCAGTGAGGTCAAGATAGCTGGCATCAGCATAATCAAGGATGGGAAGAAGAAGAGATTGAGCTAGCGCAATCTTGGTGGCAGTCGGTAGAAAATTACGCAGTCTTCGCAAAGATGAAGCAGATGCGAATAATTTGCGACTAACTTCCTGTAGCTGTTTTATGTCTGTGGTTGCCTACGAGCTGTATTTATCTTGTCTTGACCAAATAAACTTTATAAGATTCTTGGGAGCTACTTAAGTTAATCTTGAAATTATTTCAATTTAATTATAAATTATATAAATATGAAAACTGGATTATATAAATCAATGACATTACTACATTTTTGAAGGCACACTATTTTCAATTATGGTAAATTTTAATATTTGTGGATATACAATGTTGCCGGCAAAATGTCCCGTCTAACAACAAAATTTACCAACCACCACCACCACCATTTTTCTTGCTGCAAAACTTTCATTTATGAACAATAATAATAACATTTATTTCAAATAACAATGAATACATATTTTGAAATTAATGTTAACGTCTTTGAAAAAAGAAAAATGTTCAATACCGATACAATAAAAAAAAGATGGAGTAATTAAATCAGAGTTAAAAAAAAAGAGTTTCTTCAGTTTATCTTTCATGAAGTACCTAAACCAAGTTTACTTTAAAACCAAACACATAACTTAGCCCATAAGTCCTGCTCCCCTATGTTTATCAATCGGGACCAAGTGCCGGTATGTGCGGATTACGCCCGCAGCGTGGACACTCTACCGTTTGCCATTCTTGTTTGTTTGGTCCGACTGCGGCAAAAAGAAGACTAATGATTAGCCGCGTGTGCTAGCTATGGGATAGGTCATTATGTAGATGTCTGTTTTTTGTTATTTGAAAGTATAAATTTTACCCAGATTTTTCTTTTATTAAATAAATTGTAGAAAATTGTGAGTGTTTTTGATTGAAAAATACTTTTGTCTGGTTAAATAACTTTACCAGATATATAAAAGGTTATTTCTGTTTCGGATTTCAGTTTCCTGAGATTCTATTCATACTGTCTCATACATACGCCTACGTGAAATGTTTCAATAGATAGGATAAAGGAAAGGATTATGTATCTTTTCTAATTTATTTTTTTCTCAATAAATGTTAGGTATTTAAAAAAAATATCGAAACATTTATTCAGATTATAATAATAATATTACCTATCTTTATTTTTCAATTATAAGGTTGAATTTTGTTAACTAGGCACTGAAATTAAATTTATTTATTTTATTTTATTTTTTTATTTATTAGTAGGCACCTCAACGACTTACTCACTAAGAAATACACTGAAGACACAAAACGTTTTAGGCATAGTGAACACGTCACTTACAGAGGTGCACAGTACTGACTGAAATAAATACTTAACAATTAATCACAACAAATACAAAACTAAGACATGACACCAGTGAGCCATTATACAAATTCAACGAGTTTTTGTTTAAAAAAAAAAATTGCTAACCGTTTTTAACGGGTCTAGTTCATAATATCGACAGTCACTACATCGATGGTCGCTGTATCGAAAACGTTCCATCGACTGGCTAATGTATCGACAGTACCCCAAATGTATGATGTAGCGTATATGAGGACAACCCCCGGTTGGTGAAAAACTATTGCGACATATGGAAAACAAAGATAATAGTGCTATGGATTTTGGAGTCTTAAGTGGACTGGTTACCAGGAACTGGCTCCTGCCTGAACAATGTTATTAATATCCATTGATTATAAGGCAGGGGTAGTAAACAACCAACATACAAAACATACCTACGTATTTACATTTAAACCTGCATATTTGCTATACCATGCTTTGTAAGGATATTAAATGAAAACTCGTATAGCTTGCGTCTAGACCATTAGGGAAGCACAATCGAAGAGGAAATTGAAACAATCATTGGCTCAGAGAGGCAATAGTCTAGCATCGATGAGTCTGTGCTTAAGACTCTTGTAGTCTGTGCCTGATTGTTCAAAGTAACTTGATTTATAGAGAGCAATCCTTTATGCTGGGAGTGGGAGCTGGAAGTGTGCTGTGGGGAGTGTTTGTTGGGGGTAGGTGGATATTTGAGTACAAAGTTATTAAGATTAAATAGAAAGAAAGAAGAAAGCAAGAAAAGTATTTATTTTGGCGCACAAAACATTGTAGACAACTAAAAACTTAAGTCAAACACAAAACAAATAAAAATAAAAAACAAGTAACATTGTATGTCTCACGTTTGCGCCAAAATAAGGTTCAGTTCAGCGAAATGTCAGACAACTACGAGGTAGTTGTCTGACGCTGGTTTTCAACTGAAACTTATTATACAAGTGAACGGATAAAAAAAGAATTTGCAATTAGTGTCCGGTAAAAGGTGAAAAAAAAAATATTATGACAACCAAAAGTGATGTCAACAAATCTACCAGAACTGCAATTAAATCTATAAAACACTTTTATCTATACTCTATAAATATAAATAAGAGAGAAGTGGTGGCCAAGTGGTAATGGCGTGGATTTACGAGTTGTAGGTATATTAATTTACTGTTTAATAAATACTATTAAACAGTGAATGAATTAAGGGCGTAATAAGGGCTTTTACTTGTAATGTCGTAGCTTCCATTTTTATTTTCATTACTATCACCCGTAACATTAACATCTATTCTTTCTACACGACAGCACTTACTACCACACTTCATAACCCCTTACCACATAGCAATATAACCACAAATATACCACTCACATACTTTATGCACCCCATCCACGACATATAGCAATTTAACGGCTGCATCGCAGTCGCCCTCCGATTTATTGAACGTGTCCGTCTCAAGGAAAGGGTCTTAAAGATCGTGGAGGCTCTCCACCTCACAGACAATGGGAAGATTACAGAGCTGCTAAATATAAGGCTTACGGGGATTTTCAGAGGAAAAGACAATTTAAAAGATGGTGAGGCTAATACTATCTTTGTTTTATAATAGCATTAATCGACAATAATTTAACGAATTTGCTTCAGAGATAAAAATTGAAGTGTTATCCTCAAAAGTCCTAAACGTTAGATATAAGAAAGCTGAATTGATAAAAAAAGAAAATATTTGATATTTTACACATGTCATGTCATCGCAAAAATTGAGTATTATTTACACGTGCTTATCGATAATATTCCACAAATTTCACACGACGTCATCTAAGCAGAGCTTGTGCTGAGAGTTCTAGAAAACTGATAAACATATCTACTTATATATTTCTAAATACATACATCAATACATAAATTACATCCAGACACAGAATAAATGCTCGAGTTCATCACACAAACGTTTCTCTTAAACCAATAGGCTAGTCAATTTATAAAAAGACAATTTTTATATGAAGAAAAATATACTAGGACTAGGAGCTAGATCTCTGTAAGAGGTACAATATTTTTTCATTAATCCCATTTTTTCTGACAACTTGAAAGAGAAATCTTAACAAATGTCCAATCTCAGGCACAGCTCTATACAGTTCCCGGGCACTCGCCCTCAATCACACACTATCACCGCTGGTATTAAGCCCGCTCTCCTTCCTCTCACTTATCAGCCCTGTTTATTGCTACACGACGCCATTATCGAGCCACATCGAGATCGCAGGAATTCCGCCATCGGCCGGCTAATTTTACGAGATTTACAAGGGAGCCAGAAAAATCCGGAAAAGTCCGGAAACGGAAGATGCGTGCAGATAAAATTTCAGTGTTAGGTAGGCTCTTTTTTAGAAGAAAATTGTTCCGTATAAATTCCTTGGTCACTTAACAATCCCTTAATGTTATATTATTTACTGACTAAAATTATAAAATTTTGGGGTAACGTTTTCATTTGATAAGGATTTTTTAATTTGTTAGTATTTTTGAAGCATAAAGTATTTATACTGACCGTTTACCAGGTCCATTGAAGGTGTCGACATATCAAATGCTATTTAGTAATGGATTAAAAATGGAACTGGTTTAATTTGTGTTATTAAACTTAAAAATAAATAATTGGAATATACTTACTAGCTTCTGTGTATGTTTTAGGAAGGCAACTTACCAATTACCGGAATGAAAACTATCCTATGTACTAATCAGGACATACATGTTCTACTGTGTGTCATTTATAATTTTATATAAATAAAAAAATACATTTATATCAAAACAAATACATATACTTTTGCATTTATACTAATTAAGATTAGTGTGAATAGTTAAGGTACGGAAAACTAAGAGAAAATGTTTAGACCTATATCTAAGACGATTAGCTGTCTATAATCATAATTATATGAGATAGGACATCATTACCAGGACACCTACTAATACCTACAAATCTACCAACATACCATGCCACAGCACCACCGCCAAACCTACCGGTAGGTCCCGCAATTCACCACACATCTACATTAAGCCTAACCTCGGCCGTATATTCACGCTATCTCCGCTAGGTAGGGAGGCAGCATACATTACTCAGGACCATGACATGTCTGCCACTCCCACGAAGATACGACGCGTTTTGTTTGCGTCATTTCGAGAAAATACGCTTTTTTTGTGAGGGAGTTGGAGGGCCCAAAAAATTTGGACATTTGGGTACCCTACAATTTAAATGAAGGTGGCTTTTTAGAAGACGATTGTTATGCCTTTGCTACAGCTTGATACAATTGGTTACAGGTCTTCTGCGCAGTTGCTACGGACGTTATTTTACATAAAACTTATTTTTTTTGTCTTTACTAAATTGCCGACAGTAGTTTTTTATTATTTTTAGTACATTTTCTTCTGCAAACCCTTATGTCTTAGTCTTGATTTTTGAATAGAATTACTCACAACAGGCTTCAGCTACATTCCGGTTGTGTGAATATCGAAAATTATTTTAAAGGAACATACTTACGTCTCAAAATATGTCGTATTCTGACAATATGACCACCGATGCATTGGTTGAGCGATTGACTGTAGCACTGCTTGTCGTGAGTTCGATTCCCGCACAAAACAAATCTGTATAGACCATACAAATATTGTTCTGTGCGGGAATCAGAAAGGCCTTTCTTGTGTACCTGAATTTACATGTTTGTGAACCCACTCACAATACAGCAGTGATCCCTAGTGTTTTTTTTTTAATTGATGATATTTGTCCAAATAAGTACAGCCGAGACGTAATTTCACTGCCAAACAACCTAATTCATAATAGACTATAGATAGATGCTTACCTATTAATTGAATAATAACTTTCCTTCATATTATGTCCTAAATACGCCTAAATATATTGACTGAAAACCTTCCAGATTCAGCGCAAACAAAATAATTGGCTAGCACAATAGCTATTAGGGAGTAAATTATCTCTAAGAATGGAGTGACAGTGCTTCTGACGCGGCAAGTGGTGGGAAGATTGCGTGCCTTCTTTGTGTACAGAATAATGAGCTTTATGTACGACTGCTATATTTCTTGGTTCGTATACCTTTTTTATTTATTAAGGATAAATCAACGGTTTCTGTGTACGGTATATCTCAGGTACAGAGGTAACAATTAGTCTAAGTAAATAAATCTGTGTTAGGTTTCCTATTATTCACAGAACAAAGAAAGAAAAATAAAACAAAAAGAAATAAGTCTATATAGTATCATTAAAACACTTCTTTAGCTTAAAAACAACAGAACTGTAGGTAATACACACAAAGATAATCATTAATTATATGTATTTTAATTAAGCGATAAAATTGCAAAGTAACAAATAATAAACATAATCAAAATTTAGTTTAATGGTTTTTAAATAGAAATGTGAACGCATAATAATTATTAGAGAAGAAAGAAGTTGTAGTACTTTGTGAATATTAGCTATGAAAAATATAAATGTAAAAAGTTTAGTTTTTAGCTAGGTTCATTTATTAATACCTACTAGTCTTTAAGTGCCTTACTACGTGAGGCAAGGTAGCATTTTAGGCTAACATTTTTTCACGTGTATATAAAATCTCTTTTTTGTCTTCTAAATCTTTGTTATGATAATTTCATACGCAGATAATACTGCCCTCAATTTCGTTGCAAAAATATGTAATGAGACTTACGAGCTAGTGCTAAAGGGTTTTATGAGATTTGAGGATAAACTACCGAGAGAAAACCCGAGTAAAAAAGATCTTTCAAACACTTTAATCTATACTAATATTATAAAGAGGTAAAATTTGTATTTTTGATTGTAATAAATAAAATCAAAAACTGCTGGATTGATTTCAGAAACTTTTTCACCAGTAGAATATTACTTTGTTACTGAGTGATATAGGCTATATTTTTTTTACTTGCACGTGGCAAAGTCGCTGGGATATGGCGTGAGTTTTACAATAACAAATTATTTTCATAAACCAAACATAGGTAAAAAGGTGATGCTTATTCATATCCAAGTTTCTTGTTTCATCCAAGTTGCGGTAAGGTAAAACAGAAAAGGTAACACCATCATAAAATTATTACAAGTCCAAGATTGCATTTCTACTCAGCTAAACTGCACACACATAAATCTCGTCGACATAACTAAATCACTCTCCCGCAACTCACAACTTACAAGATAAGCAACGCAGAATTTCTTCTACTTCATCCAGAACTTACACACTCAGAGATAATGACAATATATACATCAAAGTTCTATTATTTATGTATGGACGCTCTGGTTATCCTTATTACTGTCTCTAAGAATTATTTCTTAGAATAAGATAGTTTTATTCGGTAAAATTAGATCCTGACAGATCTGTGAAAGAACTACTTCCATTAGTAATTACTAATCTAGTTTTGGAAGTAACAGTATTGTAGCTAGTAGCAGCTAACTGATACACTGGGCCGCAAAAAATCCGGGTAGCAATAAAAAGTGTGACATTTATAAAACTAATGTGTTGTAGATGACATAAAATAAAAAAAACTAACTATTGAATTGTAATTAAATATTAACATCTTTTAATTTACGACACCAAACACATTGCAGTTTAACATAAAGAAAGAAAACTTTTAAACTAAGAAATAACAAAAACACAATACCGTTGCAACAGATCTGGGTAAATTTATTCATCGGACATACAAGTTATTTTTTTATACAGGGTTATTTGTAAAACACTGGCAACCTCTCAGGACTATGGTACTAACATCGTAAACAACAACGTTTGTTCTATGACTTAAAAAAAATCCTATTTTAGTACATCAGATTTTCATACAAAAATAATAATATTTAAATCGAACGTTCCAAATGTTGCGAAGTCTATGCTGGCGTATCAATTTTCTAGTGTGATGAGTACACGAAAATGGTGCGAATGCTTGCTAGGTAGGTGTGATGACAATTTTTCGGAAGCCTGCTTACTATTATTACGAGAACAATGCACGGGAACCGTAATTAGATACAGCAAAATACAGAGTTGAAATGTGTTACATAGAACAACGAAATCTTAAAGGTTTGTTTTTGGTAATTGTGTTATGTTTTGTAAAAAGTCAACAAAAGTTGTTGTTTATGATATTCTTACCTAGCATCTAAGAGGTTGCTAGTGTTATAAAAATAACCCTGTATATAACATGTAAATTTTTTTATTTAACAATTACTTCATTCTATTAACACGTTAAATATACTGAACTAACTATAATGAATAAACACTAAAAAACTTACATTACATCAAGATTATATTAGTTATGTACTTACTTCTGTAATCACTTCTGTTCAAATCCGTACATCGTAGACTGAGATTGCGCCTCTCCACACATACCTTTAGTGGCAAGTATCAAGGGATTTATAGCCAGACCAAAGTGTTGAAGTTCCCTTTTATGAGCCCATGAGTCCATGGGTTTGAATCGAAGGCGTTGTAAAGTGCCCCACGGTTTTAGGAGACTTTGATTTGGACGAATAAGGGACGTAGATTGATGGGATAGGTTATGGGGGAAAGACATCGGCAACTTTAGTAGTGTGTTGAGAAGTTTTTGAGGGATTAGATTGTTCCAGAGGATTCATCATTTGTATCATGGGCCAGAGTATAAGGCGTCGACGGCGCGCACTGTTCCCGCGCGCCTCAAGGAGTTGTCAGCAACAGGAGGGGCCCATCTGGGTCGAAGCCTACCGGGGTCGGGGTTATCCGAAAGGAAACTAGAGCCCCGGTATGAAGGCTAGAAGGAACGGCGCGGGGTTTTTAGTCAGTAAGACTCTGACACTGTCTCCCGCTCTACCCAAGAGCGGGTTTCGTCAATGATGATTTTCCCCGTCGACAGAAAAAAAAAATGGGGCAGAGTATACAGAAAAATCTTACAGGAATTATAGACCCAGATGAGAATTACTATTAGGTTTATATTTTTTGTGCTGTTAAAAATTCATAACTCTGAAAAAAATCACTCAACACTGACTGCGTGATTTTTAACCAACTTCTAAAAAAGGAGGAGGTTCTCAATTCGGATGTTTGTACTTTTTTATGTTTTTTCGCGCATAACTTCGTGGCCTGACAACCGATTTGAAAAATTATTTTTTTGTTGGAAAGGATATATTTCTTAAATGGTCCCATTGTCACCAAGTTAGGATCTGATGATGAAATCTTGGCGAAATCGAAGGAACTCCTAAAATTTAGTTATTTTTTTTAGTGAAGTCGATAATTATATTTTTTTTTATTCTTAATTTTCACAGATATTATCTATATGTATTGTATGGTAATATTAACGTTTAATATACCACTCTTTCTATATATAACTTTTTAGCTAGTCTGTACTCATCCGCGAAACTCATGTTGATCTAGACTATTGACACAACTGCCGCCTCTGCTCACCCCCAGCCGACAAGCGCGATGGTTTCGTCCCCACAATTCGCACAGATGTACCCGGCCATTCTCTCGAACCTTAATCTTCTTATAGGAAAGCCATACATACAATTAAACCTAACACTGCTTAAGCCAAAGGCAGTGGTTCTCAAATTTTTGAGTTGATTATAAGGAAAACTTGTACAAAAGGAGAAACTGACTGACATATCAACGCACAGCCCAAACTACTGGGACTAGGAAAGTAAAATTTTGGACAAGGTTTCTTTTTAAGACAGGATTTTCCAAAATTCACCCCTAAAAGGGACGAAACGGGGGTCCAAAGTTTGTGTGGTACGTACTTTCATGCAGGCAAAGTTGCTGGCTAAAGCTAGAAAAAGATATACAGACAGAAATTATTTATTTTTTATAAAACTTACCAACCCGCACTGGGCCCGCGTGGTGAATTACGGCCCATTCCCTCTCCTAGAGAGGAGGCTTGAGTCCCAGCAGTGGGAACATTATTAGGCCGACTATGCTATGCTATGTTGTAAAGCTTTAAAAAAACTCGTGAATTAAAATGAATAAAAAGTGATTGTTATCTTTTTTAATAACACCGGCAATAAATAAAACACACGGTACGTATTCTGTTTTTGAATGTCGCAAAATAATGTTAAAAATATCCAAATATTGTACAAAAACACAATATTTTTTCACTATTTTATCATTCTATATATTTGGAAGCGTCAGATAAATTACTACGCGCACATACGGGTACATGGCTTCGAAATTTTGGACGACACGAGTGCAATTTTCAGCCTCACATGTTTTTCCCGAATTGAAAATGTAGAGATTCTGTGGACTCATCTGTTGCCTTAACTAGACCATGTCTCAGTTGTAAGGCTCCGCTCATTTACAAAATAGTTTTCTATGAATCACAGTGATGAATAAGACCTTACATTTAATAAATTAACCCTTCAGATACCGTCAATTAGAGACACAATAGTAAGACAATAGATGCGCGGCCACCGGTGGTCGCTTGGGGATTCATGAATTAAGTATAATTTTCCACAACTATAATACAACGCTGTCTAGTCCGAAGCTAAGCAGAGCTTGTGTTATGAGTACTAGACAATCGTTAATCATAATAATATATTTCTAAATACAACTTGTAACGTTAAATGGGCAAAACCTGAATATAATTTGATCAGAATAACGAGCAGAATCAATTAAACCACTTTTTAATATAGGTCACATTTTTCAGAAAAATCTTCATTAAACATTATCAATAGGTCCACCATCACGTGACAAACAAAGTAAAATTGCACATAAAATCTTGAATTTTTTTAAATGATTTATTTCTCCCACAATAAATTAGGTCAATTAAATTAAAAATCATTTGGGGTGTCTGAGGTTTTGCGCATTTAACGTTACACGTTGTATATGCATATTATACAAATTACACGGCGATTATTAAAAGGCTTGAGTGTGTGTCTCTTTTTTACTTTTTCACGTTCAGACGGCTAAATGAATCTCGATGAAATTTGGCACAACCCCCTTGTCCCAAAAATTCTGTAATAGCATATACGTAGGTACTGTGGTGTATTGACAGTGAGGGTAGTCTGACTACAATGTGACAATGTATTTGACGCGAGGCAGTAGCCTGGTTGACTGGAGTGGTTGTGTAGTGCAAATATGTGTGTCACACTGTTGGTGAGCCGTATATCCTTCCAAGCGCAATACAATACAGGTACGATCATTTTTATCATATTAGTATATTCTCTTAGGATATTTTTTTTTACTATAAACACGAGGGTGATTGTAAGAAAAAATGTGCTAAAATCTTTATTTTTTACACACAGCATTTGTTTCGTTTACGTTCATACACTCATATCACCAACAAGGGTTTCACCAGCCGGCGTTTACAGTCTGTCTTTCAACCTGACCAAACTATATTTTATTAGTAAGAACGAAATTTATAAAAACACTTACACGTCAATTTTTTTGTCAATTTAAACTAGTTGAGGCCAGTGTTTCCTAATTGACTATTCTGAGAAGAAACACCGAAACAAACTCAGGGGTCAAATTAAGCCTATATTATTTATTGTATAGGTTACGTCAAAAGAAAGAATAGCTCTTCTTTTGCACTTAAAGACCAATCTATAACTCTTTCTCAGACACTGCCAAAGTACGAAACCACCAAACTATGAAAAACGTTTCCGTATACTTCTGACTGACCGCGACAGTCATAAAACTGCCTCCATAAAGAAACGCAGCTGACTCACGAGCGTATAACTTTGAGAGCCACATCCCGCTATTGTCTCCGACATATCCAAACGGTTGCTAAGAAGGTTTTTCAATAAAATATTAACTTGCCCTCGGAGGGACAGAGAGGGCTCGGGAGGGATTAACCGACGTTTATCCCCGCATTCCGAGCCGAGGCGACGGCTTAACACGGAGACGAGACTTAATTTAAACAATTGTTTGTTTTCACTCTTCAAATACATAGAGATTTTCATGTCGTTCTGTTGTGCGGTTATATTCGAAGAGACGCCATTTTGGGATGAATTTTCCTCAAAGATATCTTTGTTTTTTTTTTTTTTAAGTTGATATGAACTAGTGCTTGACAGTGATCCCACCTGATGGTAAACAGTGATGGCAAACGTTGATGGTGAGACGCTCTAGTTTATTAGGAACTTATCCATTCTAGCCATGAAGACACCTACATTATAATGAATAATTATTAAAATGATTGTTTGATGTATCATATCTTTGTTTATCTATGATGCAGTTGCATTGTTTTAATTTTTTGAGATTCATATTGATTTAAAGGTAAATGTGCAACACTTGAATCACATTTATATTATAAACGCGTAAGTGTATACGTGAGAATCATTTATATCAAATAACCCATTTATAGGCACTTTTGAATTGTCAAAATGTCGGTCGGTAAAAAAAAAGAGAAGTGTGCACAAAACTGCATTAATAATCGTTCATGCTAAAACAGCTGAACGGGCTTAGCGAGTAGACCATGTTCTAGAATAGCTTATGATGACTTTTTAACCCTGGAGTATGTTTCTTTGGTATAATATTCTACTTTCATGTGAGCGAAACCACCGACAGAAGCTTGCAAGTTTATATTTCTACAATTTCATCCGACTGTTATTTATTTATTTTATACGAGTGCCCGTTTTTTGAGAAAAAGTGGTTTCTATTATTTGTTCTCTGAGATGGTATTGCCCCTTTTCTGAACTCTACGAGGTGTAGAATCTCCCACACTCACACATAAACTACCTGCGTATGTGCCTATACGTAAGTACGGGGTTTCAATTTATTATCACTTTAAAACCATCGTGGAAAGCACTACGGGATGTTCTCACCCTTTCTAATACCTTATAAATTGTAAGTGTATGTATGTAGCGCCTTGAGAACGAGCGTCTGTAGAACCATCTGTCTTCGATGGACCCATGGTGTAAACATAGCTTAAATGGTTGGGTTTTTTTTTAGGCGCAAAGTCGAGCGAAAGAGCCGTTTCAGATTTTCACTGTTGGATATAGGCCTCCCACAAGCGTCGCCACAACGCCCGTCCTGTGGGTCACGCATCCATCGGATTCCCGCGACCCTGACCAAGTCATTGGTCTTCGTTGTTAGAAGCCTTCCAACACTGCGTCTTCCGGTACGAGGTCGCCACTTCAGAACCTTTCGTCCCCATCGACCATTTGTTCTGCGTGCAAACAGTCAGTCGGTTTCTCCTTTTATAAAATATGTCTTATAGATACACAATTACGTGCCAAGTCAAAAAGAAGATACCTAATTAAAAATATTCTAAATGTATCATTAAAGCTGTCACCATCAGCCACCCCTTCGTTACTTCCAGTCCCCGCCATCGCGCCATCCCAAACTAAATCATTAGCCACAAACAAAGAAAAATAAAAACAAAATTCTAAATCTTTTCAACCGTCAAAAAATAAAGGTTGAAAACTTCTGTCGCTGACATCTTCAGAGATAGGCGTGCTTACCCCGGAGTGCGAGTGCGGCGTGAATATACAATGAGACAATGGCGCCCGCACACAGATAGCGCCATTGTTGGACGAACATCATTCCGGATTATTTTTGCCTGTTTGTTTGTATGTGACCAGATTAGATGCGAGGTTACAGGGGTTACGGAAATTTAGGTGTTAGTAATTTTTACGACTTTATTTTTCTTTTTTTTACCGACTTCCCAAAAAGGAGGAGGTACTACGTTCGGCTGTTTGTATGTTTTTTTTTTTTTTTTTTTTTGTATGTTTGTTCGTCGAATACTCCCCCAAATGTGGACGGATTTTCAAAATTCTTTTTTTGTTCGAAAGTAGATAGTTCTGAGGTGGTCCCATTATCACCAAATTAGGATCTGATGATGGGATCTTGGAGAAATCGAGGGCAACCTTCAAAGTTTATAGGCTCACTTATTGATTTTCGCATATTTTATGAAGTATCTTGTGTATTTGCGTATAGTCGTTACCATCTCAGGTAGCTGGGCTGATGATGGAAGGTACAACTCCTTAACAGTAAGAAGTTACTCGAACAGGCAAGGACTGTTTTAGTAAATTGTTTTGATGTTTGATAGGGCATTTGCCACATTTGGTCTCATGATCATCAAGTCATGACCTGATGATAGTCTGCAGAGTACCTAAGTCCTCGATAACAAACAGCAGATATATCGAGTTTAGGCTCATTGAAAACGGCTCGATGTGTGGATAAACGTACTGCTAATAAAGAACACCGAAGTACATAGAGACCTAATGCTGAAGCCAGGAGCATCAGGAAAAGTACAAACCTTGAAATTACAGCACCATAGTCGTGTTTGGGCTCATTTTAAACAGGACTAAATTTTAAGTTCATTGCAATGTTGACATAAATCTGGCCTGATGCTACAGCCGGGATTATCAGCATCTAGTCTAATGACTGTTTGAAAGAAGAGGGGGAGAGGATATATCGAACTGATCTGATGATGAAGCCGAAAGGTAAATTAATGTAGTCTAACCGTGTTTGGGATTAATAGAACCGTTATGAGATGCGCTCTGACTATAAGGAATTTAAGTTTGACTGAGGGGTACTTTTTAGTGGTGGTACCATAACTAAAAAGTGTAAAATAAAAAAAACTTTTTACAAAAAAAATATAACCGACTTCAATGATAAAAAACACTGAAAAGTATCAAATAACTTTAATTTTGGAAGTCGGTGTTAAATAACGAAGAGACTAAACTATTATAGAAACACCGACTTCCAAAATTAAAGTTATTTGATACTTTTCAGTGTTTTTTATCATTGAAGTCGGTTATATTTTTTTTGTAAAAAGTTTTTTACTTTTGTAATGTGTTCTTTAAGAGTTTGTTAATCTAGTTAATATTGGAAGGGATTGGTTGGTTTAATAAGTTTTTTTTTTTTTTTTTTTCTCTTTTTTAAGGAGCTTTGTCTTAATTTAGACTATGTCGCTCCATCGTAGCCAAATTTTGAGTTACAGCTTATTCTAAATGGTTGTGATAAATTTTGTACAAGACTCTTGCCTCGTCTGAAGTAGGCTTTGCTAATATGTTGTTGATAATACCTACATCTAACATATTTAGAGTGCTAATTATATTTCTCCTGAGGCGTTCACCTCGCTCACACTCCACCAGAATATGTTGTTTAATAAGTTCTGTGTCACACTCGGTTGGGGTATAGGTTCTCAGTATTATTAGGTACTATTTTGGTATACAAAAAAGTTTATTCTATTCTTTTCTAACAGTTTCATTAGCAAGGTTTGCATTATTGACGTAATTTTTACTCCAATTTAGTATTTATTTTTAAATGATGTTAGTCATTCTTTTTTTTTTGTTTAATGTAAAAGAATAGTGTTGTAACTTCGCCAAAGCGAATCAGAAGAAAAGTATTCTGGTTGTATCTACGACTCTGTGTATTCTCTATTCAAATCCCTTCAAATAACAATGTCATCACAAACATATTGGTTTCGGAATTGAGCGTTTAGCAAAACGTTTTTTTATGTCCAATAACTTTCCAATACATTGCAACATCTTTAAAATATTACTTTACAAATCACTTTCACGACTTCTCCTTACAGAGTCTGATGAGGCATAGTTGAATTTATTGCACCATCATGATGCAAAATAGCGGGAAACCTGTCAAAGTATAAGGTACCTTAACTTTTGAAAGGTAAGGTTCTTTTTTGAATGGAGAAGTAATTGGACGAACCCCTTCCAATTGAGTGTGAAGTAAGAATGAATCGGGAACTGACGCCATGGTAACTTTGTAGTGAATGATCAATCATGGAGGATAGAAAGTGTGACGTCATTCTTCACAACTAGTTATAGTTTCAGATTTTGAAAGTCATTGGCGTTAGGCAGGTTGGTGAATTTCTTTTGAGTTATCGTAAGGTGAGTTATGGCATACACATAAGTAATGGGGATCAAAAGGGATCAGTCAGGAAGGGGGCAGCATCTTGTGTGTAAGATTTACATAAATTTACTTTAATTTTCCATTGCACCATTCGCCGCGGAGGTCTACATCATTACGTATATTCAAATAATGGATAGTGGGGAAGATCAAAGACGCATATGAAACTGCCTAATCACCTTGCCAGTTTGGCAAAACATGTCTACAATGAATATTTTGAACGTAATTCAGGTTATTGCAACAAAATTATGTTCAGTTAACTGCCATTAGCTTACTTTAATTTATAAATAAATAATTGCATGGAAATGATTTATTTAAAATAAATGATTTTAGTTTAAATGTAAAACCAAACTTAATAAATATCCGTCTAAATTCTCATAAAACATTCAAGGGAAGCAACACAAAGTGAAAACTATCAATTAGTGAAAATGTTGTCTAAATTCAACTACAAACTGTTGGCAATGAAATGCAAACAGACGACGACGCGACGGCGCTGTGGTTGTCATTTGTTTAGCTAGTTACGAATTGTGCTACGGGTACCTGAGCCACAACATAGATAGGTACAGAAGACAAATCTACATACAAAGCGCGCTCGAGCAACGCACACATAGACACCGCTCACGGACACGATATTATATCTTGGCTCAATCGCGCGGTCGCACTCGTACAGTTCGGCGCAACGCGGTGACGCTAATGCGATCGCCTAGCGTAGGTATAGTGAAGTGCATACATGAGATTGACTTCTGTACCTATCTATTTTGTGCCTGAGCGTAAATACGAACCTACCACCATTTGTACCTTTGGACCTGCAACTAGGATTAGTATCGTGTGATTAGACAGGTAAAATCACGAAAAAGATGTACTTATTTAAAGGGTGTAAAGATAAACAAAAACTAAAAAAGATTTATTTTAGTATTGTAGTGTTATGACTTCTCTTACAAACTCAAACAGTATCAAATTTAGAAACTATTTCATTTTTGATATCGAATGTAGTAGCTTAGTTTTCCATCAAGACGCGGATGAAACACATTCTAATACTTTTACAGTATTACAGCTTCGCTGAGGTAGTCAATACTGCAATAAAATTCTCAGAATTTTACTGAGATCATGCCTGTTTCAAGTATTCTACACATTGTCTATACTTGAGATACTACGTTATATTCAAATTAATTTCACATCTCAACATCCACTAGAAATCAATTTGCAAATAACCAAAACAGCCACTACATTTCACTCGAAAAACGTTTTTTTTTCACGCGTATTTTTTTTTGTTAATTTAAACTAGATGAGGCCGATGTTTCCTAGCTGAAAACCCTGAGAGGAAACGAAAAAACAAACTCAGGAGTCAGTCTATTTTAAAACGACTATAAAGTACTTTTCAAAATTATATTAGAGATTTCAAAACTTTAACTCATTACTCTATGGGTCTACTTTAAATCAATTATATTATTATGGCTTCGCTGTAAAGTCATATTAAACTGAAAAATACTATATCCTGTTTCTGTAAGCATTAAACTTGGGGCGTAAAATATACGGAACTTGGCCATTTTATTTTTCAGTCGTAAACCAGTTTAGTACCACCTTTATAACCTGCTCAATAATTTCACATAATATATTATTTCAGACGTGGAATTATTTCCCTAACTTTATGAAGAAATTGCTACAAAATGTAATTTGAAGAAAATTCTTAATTACAGGTTGAAGGTATGCGATTACTTATTTCTTAAGTAAAGTCTATATGATCGTATATTTAAGTATCTGTACCTTGATATCCGTACTCAGTAGTAATTATAACTGAAATTAATGTTACTAAATCGGGAAATAAAAATTGTGAGCAAGTGGCTTCTTTCACACGCTTTTTAAATTGTTTTTTCCATCGTTTATCAATTAAGTTTATTAATTTCTTTCGAACGTTTTGAATTAGAGAAAAAATTAATCCCAATTCCATATTTTAATGGCCCATCATTTCACCTAACTACTCCATTCAGTTTGGGGTTCCGTGACCAAATGGCTGTTAAAGTTAAGTAAAATAACTTTCATTCTTTAAGTAGTAATAAAAAATGAAAAAGTTCAAAATATATCATTGCTAACTCGCATATGCAATAAACATATCATATACTACTTTAAATTACGATGAAAACAATATCTAAAAGGATTACCTTAATTTTCTTTCATTTTATTTTATTCAAAATTTGGTCATATTTCGCTGATTTGGTTATGGCCATAAAACTATCCCAAATAAACAAGCATTATATATGTGACATAATATGTTCTGGTAGCAGAATATAACTAGATCCACTTTATCGTCTCACACTCTACTTGTACGTTCTTCTCCACAGAGGTCTACTCTTTGGTACGCTTTTTTGGCTCGCCGATATTTTGACAATTCAAAAGTGCCTGTAAATGATTTATTTGAAATAAACGTTTCTGATTTCTACATTTTGAACAAAGTAGGCTTTTCAATGGCTTGCTTTTAAGTTGATATTTAAAAAAAAAATACAGCTAGAAAATGTTTTAAACAGTTTAGCCACACACTCGTGCAACGTTCCCCCAGACTATAATATTTCCCTGATCTACGGATGCTACTATTAGTCTTGAAATACTGCTAGACCTAAACTTTAACCAGTAAAAAGCGATAAAGAGGCGCGAGCGTGTCGGGGCGCGGTAAAATAGTGGATTTTATTGCCGGCTTGCTCGCTGACGGCTATTTGTCTATTGCATCGGTTCTCGCAACCGGTGGGGCAAGAGACAAGCGTAAGAGCTGATGAGAACTAACGCAATAGAAGATGCTACCAGTATTGTATTCACTTAGGCTTGAGCTTGGCCTTTACCAGAAGGCCAGAGCAAGCTACCCATAGCTCACCATCCGAAAGCCTACGTATGCAGTGGCCGGTAATTGCCTGGCAACTCCCGACTCCCTACAGCGACGGCTAAGATGTAAGGATGTCCTGTACCTTATGTTTTCAGTATCCTTCCTTCACTCGTATTACTGCTTTGCCAAAGGAGATGACTGCTTCTCATTTCTTCTCACTCTGTAGGTACCGGGGTTTGAAACAACTTGGCCTGACGTGAGCAGTTACCACTGCCAATCACCCCAGCAGGCTTTCACTATATGTATTTTTTGACTCGTTCTCTTATGTCTAGCCAGTAGTCAGTGGTTCTCGTATCTTTTGGGTAAAGATACAATCGTGAAACATACCTATCTATTTATACTTGATATTTCCTTTCTTTCGTAGTTACTTTCTCGCTAATGACAATGCAAGTTTTTGTAGATATAAAATTACAAGAAGTTGTCAAGCTCAAACTTTCATAGTTTTTTTTTTGTTACGGTGGTTGTAGTAAGTGTCCATATGCAGAGTGAGATATGAATTAGGTTTCATTGAGGAAAGAGTGCAGTGCATCGAGAGCAGTGGTGGCCGAATGGTAATGGCCCCGACTTACGAGTTGTAGGTCGCGGGTTCGAACCCAGGCAGGCGCATTACTTTGTGTAATTTATTTCATCACCACTCTTAAAACGGTGAAGGAAAACATCGTGAGGAAACCGGCATGTCTTAGAACCAAAAATTCGAAGACAATGTGACATTCACCAACCCGCACTGGGCCCACGTGGTGGATTACGGCCCATTCCCTCTCCTAGAGAGGAGGCCTGAGTCCCAGCAGTGGGAACATTAAAAAGGCTGATGATGATGATGATGATGAGGAAAGAGTAGAATATAAATTAGGTTACCTTGAGGGAAAAATAAAACAATAAACTTTTTTGTCTACTAAAATTAATATTAAGGCGGTGCATCACGACTCACATTTTCACTGTTTTTCATACAACCGCTCATAACTGATTATGACTTTATTACACATTTTTCATTAGATATTTTGGAAACACAGTATCTTGTGGATATTATCTAGGTTTCTAAAGAAACCAATTTCTAAATTTGTGTAAAACTAATCCAGTAAAAACCTCTGAAAATGTCCTATTTTGTATGAACTTTGACACTTCACAATTTGCCTAAAAATTAAAAAATTCAAAAAAGTAATCCTCTAGAGACCTTGCAAATTTTATTAAGATTCTAAATGACGACCACTTTTTCCAAAAACTTTTGAGGGTTTAAAAAAAAACAGCTATTTCCTGGAGCAAATTTTGTGAAATTTTCGAGTAAATCTCGGAATTACCGAATACTAACAGAGTTTTCAGGCGTTATCTCTCTTTTTTTGGGTTGCCTTTTCGTCAAACATCGCGTTGGATTGCATTAAATGAAGTAACAAGCTTTTAAACCATTTTCGATGTTTACTATAGGCGAGTGGAAAAGGACCCTCTTAACATCATTTTACAAAGACAAAAAAAAGAATGAATAGTTTAGAAACACAGTCACATACATATACACATTCTTACATCCCAAACGATTTTTAAAATTGTTTAAGACCGTTAATTAGGACAACTTTAGCTTCAATATTTCTGCTTACAACTTGGGCCACAACACGCTGTCCAGAGCTAAATGTACCCTGAATATTTACAGGGCTTGAACGTGGAAATGCTCGTATTTTTCGGAATCAGAGAGCACATACGTTGATTTTGATAGATCTAAAAATATTTAGTTTGATCACTGCGCGCCTTTTCAGCAGCCACTTGTGCGATATGTGGAGTGTGGCGCTACGGGCTCGTTGTCGACTCACTTAGTTAATTAAAGTTTTACTGCTTTTTATTTTAATGGGTTCTAGTATTTTAAAACTTACTGACTGGGTGACCTGTTGGTGAAATGTCAATATCCTTTTATTTATCGACCATACACGTTTCAATTCAATAACATCACAAACAGTTTGCATGTTTAAAAAAAAAAAAAAACTAATATTAAATAAATAAAATTACAAATGACTGGATTCTAACTATACTTAGTCTCACATTAACTCATTACTATCCTATAAAATATGTATATGCAATTTGTAACTAGATATATGTATAGGTATAGGTGGAAGCTTGTTATTTGCGGTTTTCATTACCTATATAAAAACTGTATTTGTTATTGTCTGTAAACTTAAAAAAAAAACCAAAGGACTATTTTTTTTTTTAACTTTTTGTTGCCAATAAGCAATTAAAATATTTGTTAATCATCTTCATACTAATGTGAATTGAAATAAATAATGTTGTCTGTTTGTTTCAGTGGAAATCGCGTTGGGGTGTGGTCACAAAACTGTCTCCAGCTGCAGGTGAGTTATTTAAACTTATTTATGTAAAAAATCCATGCTAGTTAATATTATAAATAACAAAAAAACAATTTTCACTGCTCATTTGCTAGACCCGTTTTTACAATGAATTTGAGCATAGAAATACATTGGATCCTTGAGAAGGACCCTTTCATCCTGAAGCTTTCGATTTTCACGTGGGCATAGACGCTGGTAGAATCTAGTTTTTTGTATTAGGTGTATAGTAGAGTTACATCAGTTATATTTTATTTACATAAATTATAAAATAAATAAACATTCAATGATCTACTATTGTATACCATATTATTACCATAAGTCGAACCTAAGAGCATTAGGCTCCGATAATTATCTAACAATTAAGGCTTATCAGATATCTAGTCAATGGATATTGAAACTACTAGCTTAGGAATTTGAATGATCTTAATCAATCTAGGCTGTTACATGGACATACTGATATGATTCTGGTAGATTAGTAGATAGATAATTCTGAATCTAGCCTGCACACCACAATTACGGGTGGTAGATTTTTTCATACGAATGCCTAAGTATCAGTCCGCTCTGGGTGGGGAGGGAGGGAGTGTCAGACTTTTACTGGCTTAAACAAACTCAGGCCCTTCAGTTACGTTTGCATTCTAGGGCTGCGGTGACTCTTGTGAAGTATTCTGCAACCCTATGTTAGTATTGTTATTGCCATGGAGTCTAGTTATGTGCCCGTCTAATTCATCATCATTATCATTTCATCCATTGGATTCCCGTGACTGTCACCAGGTCATAGGTCGTTGTGGAAGCCCTTCTAACGCTACATCTTCTGGTGAACCATTCCAGAAACTTTTCGACCACATCGACCATTTGTTCTGCGAGCAATGTACCCTGCCCATTGTCGCTTAAAAACAATTATTCAGGCTATGTCCGTAAACTTGCTCCTAATTACATGGGACATAATTATGAGTAGGTAGACATAATTGGCCAAATGGGGTATTTACACACTGCTAAGTATACTTTCGCACCCCTTTGGGAAATATGCGAGTAATATTATGTTAATATCCCCGAAAGCCTTCATCTCATAACTTGCAACAAAACTCTTTATCTACCCTCAATCTCGGCCGTCTGCTTAACACGAAGACTTAATGTTACTTAAATACGGAACTTAAATTAAGCAGGAATTTTAGGGTTCCGTACAGTCGCGCTCACAAGCTAATGATTAATATCTTAGTTGAAGGGACAAGTAAGCAATGTTCTTTGGTAATTAGTTATTTTTTGACTTTAATTTTATAAAAGGTGAGTGGAACGGTTTGTAGTTCCTTTGTTTTCGGGGGGAGTTAAGAAAACCGTATAACTTTCTAGTAGTAAGGATTTGTGTTTTATGGCATTTTTATGGACGAACAAAAGGAGTATGAAAGTACCGTAACAGGTGGCGTTCTGTGGGTTTTGCCTTTTTATCCGACTGCGCAATGCAAGGGAGGGTTATGTTTTCATCAGTACATGTAAGTTTGTTCTTTTGTGGTGCTCTAGAGAGGATAAGACACGAGGGCCGATTTGGTTCCTTTTTATATCATACAATTCGTCTTGGATGATAGACAATAAAATATCATGTAACATAATAACTAACGATTATGACTTATCAATTAATTTGAGTGATAAAATCAATTTATTTATTTGTTAAAGACCAACTTATTATTTTTTCATCATCATCATCATCATTTCAGCCGATACACGTCCACTGTTGGACAAAGGCCTCCCCCAAGCGTTGCCACAACGAATGTTTCTGTGCATCTCGCATCCATCGGTTTCCCGAAACCTTCACCAGGTCATCAGACCACCTTGTTGGAGGCCTTCCAGCGTTGCGTCTTCCGGTACGCGGTATTATTTTTTACTATTATTGAATTAAGCTCAATGGAATGATGAATTTAAAAAAAAACAATTGTTGTAATTTAATGTTATTGATTGATTATTTTATTTACTTAATGAATTAATTGTAGCAAAATTTTATGCAACTTAAACTTAAATGAAGTAATATGTACATTACGTACTTCATTTAATTAAAACATTATTGTGACTTAAAAATTCATGTTATTTTTACCAATAAATTAGTTTATCTGTTTATCTTAGTTGCGCAAGTGTAAAAACTAAAGAAATGAAATATATCAACAACAAAGTCAAAGTCAAATATATTTATTTGTTACAATGCAACCTATCAATACTAAAAAAGATTTAATAGCTTATGTTGGCTAGACTAGGCCTAGGAAAACTTTAATTATTATTCAATGTTCCTAATAATGAAGGCATTGGGCAAAGAACTAAGTTTTCTATAAATGGAATAATGCCAGTTAATCAGATTACTTCAAAAGCGGATTAAGGTTTTTGAAATAGAAACTCTTTGAGACATTACAGACAAAACCAAAGAATAAAAAATCTAGACGATTCTAAGCCCATCTGGAATATAATACTTGAATAGGGTATTCTTGTTTTGTTTCACTTATAGAAAATGTTATATAAATTTGTTGGTGAAGAAATCTATGCACTAAACCCACATCTGCGTAGAGGATAAGCTGGTTCAGGCCTAAAAGGTTTTAATTTTGTTTGCGTCACTTTCAGAGTTACATCAGTTATATTTTCATAACCCTGAAAGTGACGCAAACAAAATTAAAACCTTTTAGGCCTGAACCAGCTTATCCTCTACGCAGATGTGGGTTTAGTGCATAGATTTCTTCACCAACAAATTTATATAACATTTTCTATAAGTGAAACAAAACAAGAATACCCTATTCAAGTATTATATTCCAGATGGGCTTAGAATCGTCTAGATTTTTTATTCTTTGGTTTTGTCTGTAATGTCTCAAAGAGTTTCTATTTCAAAAACCTTAATCCGCTTTTGAAGTAATCTGATTAACTGGCATTATTCCATTTATAGAAAACTTAGTTCTTTGCCCAATGCCTTCATTATTAGGAACATTGAATAATAATTAAAGTTTTCCTAGGCCTAGTCTAGCCAACATAAGCTATTAAATCTTTTTTAGTATTGATAGGTTGCATTGTAACAAATAAATATATTTGACTTTGACTTTGTTGTTGATATATTTCATTTCTTTAGTTTTTACACTTGCGCAACTAAGATAAACAGATAAACTAATTTATTGGTAAAAATAACATGAATTTTTAAGTCACAATAATGTTTTAATTAAATGAAGTACGTAATGTACATATTACTTCATTTAAGTTTAAGTTGCATAAAATTTTGCTACAATTAATTCATTAAGTAAATAAAATAATCAATCAATAACATTAAATTACAACAATTGTTTTTTTTTAAATTCATCATTCCATTGAGCTTAATTCAATAATAGTAAAAAATAATACCGCGTACCGGAAGACGCAACGCTGGAAGGCCTCCAACAAGGTGGTCTGATGACCTGGTGAAGGTTTCGGGAAACCGATGGATGCGAGATGCACAGAAACATTCGTTGTGGCAACGCTTGGGGGAGGCCTTTGTCCAACAGTGGACGTGTATCGGCTGAAATGATGATGATGATGATGAAAAAATAATAAGTTGGTCTTTAACAAATAAATAAATTGATTTTATCACTCAAATTAATTGATAAGTCATAATCGTTAGTTATTATGTTACATGATATTTTATTGTCTATCATCCAAGACGAATTGTATGATATAAAAAGGAACCAAATCGGCCCTCGTGTCTTATCCTCTCTAGAGCACCACAAAAGAACAAACTTACATGTACTGATGAAAACATAACCCTCCCTTGCATTGCGCAGTCGGATAAAAAGGCAAAACCCACAGAACGCCACCTGTTACGGTACTTTCATACTCCTTTTGTTCGTCCATAAAAATGCCATAAAACACAAATCCTTACTACTAGAAAGTTATACGGTTTTCTTAACTCCCCCCGAAAACAAAGGAACTACAAACCGTTCCACTCACCTTTTATAAAATTAAAGTCAAAAAATAACTAATTACCAAAGAACATTGCTTACTTGTCCCTTCAACTAAGATATTAATCATTAGCTTGTGAGCGCGACTGTACGGAACCCTAAAATTCCTGCTTAATTTAAGTTCCGTATTTAAGTAACATTAAGTCTTCGTGTTAAGCAGACGGCCGAGATTGAGGGTAGATAAAGAGTTTTGTTGCAAGTTATGAGATGAAGGCTTTCGGGGATATTAACATAATATTACTCGCATATTTCCCAAAGGGGTGCGAAAGTATACTTAGCAGTGTGTAAATACCCCATTTGGCCAATTATGTCTACCTACTCATAATTATGTCCCATGTAATTAGGAGCAAGTTTACGGACATAGCCTGAATAATTGTTTTTAAGCGACAATGGGCAGGGTACATTGCTCGCAGAACAAATGGTCGATGTGGTCGAAAAGTTTCTGGAATGGTTCACCAGAAGATGTAGCGTTAGAAGGGCTTCCACAACGACCTATGACCTGGTGACAGTCACGGGAATCCAATGGATGAAATGATAATGATGATGAATTAGACGGGCACATAACTAGACTCCATGGCAATAACAATACTAACATAGGGTTGCAGAATACTTCACAAGAGTCACCGCAGCCCTAGAATGCAAACGTAACTGAAGGGCCTGAGTTTGTTTAAGCCAGTAAAAGTCTGACACTCCCTCCCTCCCCACCCAGAGCGGACTGATACTTAGGCATTCGTATGAAAAAATCTACCACCCGTAATTGTGGTGTGCAGGCTAGATTCAGAATTATCTATCTACTAATCTACCAGAATCATATCAGTATGTCCATGTAACAGCCTAGATTGATTAAGATCATTCAAATTCCTAAGCTAGTAGTTTCAATATCCATTGACTAGATATCTGATAAGCCTTAATTGTTAGATAATTATCGGAGCCTAATGCTCTTAGGTTCGACTTATGGTAATAATATGGTATACAATAGTAGATCATTGAATGTTTATTTATTTTATAATTTATGTACCTACAACATACAGAAGAAGATAACATAATTATAAAACTTTGTACAAAGGCACTGCTTTCTTCCAGCAGCCCTGCGAAAGGAAAGATTAGAAGAGATGTAGACATGTGTGCAGAAATAAGTAAAGAAGAGTTAGTGAAATCATAAATTAAACCAATAAATACTTATATAACTATATATACTCTATACTAAAAATAAATACATAATAATTTTTTTTTATTATTGATAGGCTTGCGTTTGACCACCATCTCAGCTAATAATATAAATATATTATATTAATGTTTTGTATCTCTATAAACAAAAGGCTATCATACCAGTGTGAGTTGAGGTGTGGTTTTAGTTAGTAAAAGTCTGCTACGCCCTTTCGCTCCGGCCTTAGAGCGGGAGAAGGCATTAGATGATTTCCCATCTTAAAAAAAACAATGTGGGTATATGGATATGACATGTCTTCGAATTTGGAGTTTTAGGATAGGTCAGTTTCCTTACGATGTTCTGCTTCAAGGTTTTTAAGCAATTGTGATTTCACGACCAATTACTTGTGTACCAAGGCCGTTAACACTAGATCACCACTCTTAGCATAAGAGACATGATTCTACTCATACTTTTAGCAAAAAGCACACGGATGGACAAGATCTGCAATAAGACATGTACTTTGTTGATGTTTTATTGTAGTTCGAATACAAAACTATTTTGCTTTGACCATTTGGTCATCATTAATAATCAAGATGCTCGGAGTTTCCTTGCGGGATCGAATCAGAAATGAAGATATCCGCAGGAGAACCAAGGTTGCCGACATAGCCCGAAGAATCGCCAAACTTAAGTGGCAATGGGCAGGGCACATTGCTCGCAGAACAGATGGCCGTTGGGGCCGAAAGGTTCTGGAGTGGCGACCTCGTACTGGAAGACGCAGCGTCGGAAGGCCTCCTGCAAGGTGGACCGATGACCTGGTGAAGGTTGCGGGAAACCGATGGATGCGAGACGCGCAGGATCGATCATTGTGGCGACACTTAGGGGAGGCCTATGTCCAACAGTGGACGTCTGTCGGCTGAAATGATGAATAATCAAGATCTTACTGTTGTTCTGTCCATGACCTGCGTTATTTGGGGTCAGCATAACACTTTTTTTTCATTCGTTCTGACTTGTTATCCGTTACAATCAATTCAATATATCTCTTTGTCCCGGGAGGTATGATCCATTATTATATAAGCTTTCTACTTTCCCAGGGGTAAAGCTGCTGTCAGTAGCTTGCAGTAGTTTGCAGTATGCTGTAAAATTTTATACCTAACCATACCTTGTTTAATATTTTATGTTTGTAACGAAAATTTAATATCGTCAAAACAATATAATGTCAAACAAATCACATTCATTATGCGTACAGTTAAGAAGTGGAATTCGTTGCCAAAGTCTGTGTTTCCTGATAGCTATTACCTAGGGTATTTAAGTTAGTCAAGAATAAATAGGTTACTTCTAGGCAAGCGTGCTCCATCGTCGGTCACATCATCGCTTAACGTCCAGTAGATAGTGATCAAACGCGAGCCTATAAATACAAAAAAAAAAAACGCTAAAGGCTTAATACTTGTCCCAAAGTTATTTGGAGTCCTTACCGTTAAAATACAATTTTTTCCCAAAATATTCCAGTATTCGGGCTTACATTGAGGAAGGGTGAAAACATTCGTGCTAATTGTCATTTGTTAGTCAGTTGATAGATGGGATCAGTTATAAACAGCTTTGTTTAATGTGTTTACTTACTGGTGTGGCTGTTTGGCGGTGCAGTTACGGCATTTGTCATGGTGTGTGATTTCATGTTCAATATGGGTATAATGTATGTTGATAACATGGTTTTACACATAAATGGTAAGGGTTTGCGTTTTTGTGCTGACTTTACTATAGTTTATAGGGTGTAAGTCCCGCACAGTTTCATTGAAAAGGGAGGTCAAAGTCAAAAACGTTTATTTTAAATAGACCAATTACAGGCACTTTTGAATTGTCAAAAGTGCCTGTAATTGGTCGGAGGATTCTCCGACAAGACTTGTGTTGTGTCTGGTCCGGGCAACTGCCTGAAAGTTAATTTCGGACGTTTCTTATTATTATGTTCTAATCACGTGTAGAAAAATGTAAATGTATCAGACAGCAATGGAGAAGTTTGCATATTTAGTTCTTATTTGGCGTTAAAGATGACGCGAGAAAAAATTCAATTAGTCCATTCCAAAAGTAGTTTTGTATGGAAAAACAAATGTGTGAGACAACAATTTGATTTTTAAACTTCTGGACACCATTTCCGTAAAACATTTTTGCTGTCGAGCGTTCGGCCATTATGCGCAGAAAAGGAGCATATTTTCTCCATAGAATGTTTAACCGAAGGGGCCCGGCAGGGTCAAAGCTTACTGGGGCCATGGGTGATACGTAAGAGATCCTGGGGCCCTGGAACAATGGCAAAGAAAGAACAGGAGTGGGTTTTTAGTCAGTAAAAGTCTGACGCTAGCTTCCGCTTCACCCAAGAGCGAGGGATATCATTAGATGATTTACCAAGTTAAAAAAAAATAAAACAAAAAAGAAAACGTAACAAAACTTTACAACAGTTCCATATAAACCCTTTTTTATAAAATTTAGAAAAGAATATCGTAATATGTAATAAAAGTATCAGCCAGTAATAAACTGCAGCCATGACAGAGCAGCCACACAATACACCCCACAACAAAGCAACTGCATCTATTTAATCCAAGACGCTCCTTCGAATGTACGCACATAAATAACGAAAACAAATTAAAAAGTCTGAGCGGCTGTTATTGCACGCCACATCACGGCAGGGCGGCACTGCATCGGGCCTCGGGAGTTTCATTACCACTGATATGTTGGTATGTGGATCATTTGTTACGGGAGGTTTTAATCTTGGGCTTTTATCAGAGTTTTTAATGAATAGCTATTTGTCCAAATAATGAGTATTAGTGTGATTCTCGGGTCGAGCAAAACCTACCAGGGTTGTTAGTTGGTTTTGTGGGATTATTCCAAAGAGTTAAAGAAAAGGGAGTTAGTGATAGTGTGACGGTGACAGCACAGAGTAGAAAAAAAAAGTGTTGAGTCGACCCCAGGGCCTCAAGTCTGCTATTACAATAGTGTCAGAATGGTCTATCATTGACTCAAAGATTTTATATATCCTAGTACTAGATTGACTACGACAACCTCAAAAGCGTACCTGATAAGGAAAGTCAGAAAGAGTCCTGTCATCTCGTTCTACTAGTGTGTCCATACACTAGCTACATACTACGGGACAATTTTGCTCTAAAGTTAGTTAAAGATATTTTTGATACATTAAAATAGACATGCAAGTTCAAAAACAATTAATATGTATAATAAGCTACCAAAAGGGAACTGTGAGTTGTTTCTGTAATGACTAGGAAATAGCTGATGTCCGTATAGTATATATAATAGCAACATCCTCTTATGCGAGTATGAAATACCTACACAGATAAAAAAAATGCCTAATGTGTGTGTACCTACGTAAGACGATCACTTCTGAACGGCTGCACCTATCAGAATAAGGTTTGTCTGAAAGAAAAAACTAGTTAGTTTATAATAAAACTAAATTAAAAATAGACTGATGCGTGACATTTTTTTATTACGTTAAATTGCACTTATTAACTAACAAATAAATAATACATTAAAGAAATAATCCTCGACTGGTTTATAAATTTATTTATAATAACTACTACTTCTACTAATTATTGCCGATGCCCGTTAGCGCCACAGGGAATTTCCGAAAGGGATACCACGGTCCTGGAACACAAAGGGCAACTGAAGGACACGGGTAGGTTTATTCAGTATAAACCTCAAATAACTTATCCCGCTCTAAGATGGAGCGTAAGGCGCTCTACCTTAGAGCAGGATAAGTTATTGGAAATTTTACCACATCAAAAAAAGTCTCCCACTATGTTTGTTTATCTATATCTGTTTGCAATCAACTCAAAAACTACTGAACAGATTTTTAACAACTAGATGGAATAGGTTTTAGTGTTGATTTAACTTTATGAACTATTACATCTACAGACTACAAATAAAACTGTTGCTGAAAAAAAAAAATTAATGGCACAACTTCAAAGCCATTGTTGCCGATGGTTCTCGTTTCTTGGAAATCTACAACAAAACATAAAAAATAATATATTACTAGTAGTTAACGGTTAAGCTACATACGTGCAGCATTGCGTGCGGCATTTATTAGGGACCTACCTCAGGACTAAACTTAAAGACAGTAGACTATGATTTAAAATGAATATAATTCTCGAATGTACTATATCGATGTGGAGAAGATTTTGGAGTGCACGCTCGTCGTTTTAAGAACTGGTCACAGATAACTATATACTGAACTGGTCCGAAGACACGTACCGCATGCCGCACCTCTGGCCGCCGCTGCTCGCCGCTTTTCGTTGTGTCACGAGAGCAGCCGAAGATTGCCGAGCGGCCAAATGCGCCCGATCAACAAAAAAGATAAAATTAGTAAAATTGGTACGCGCTTGATTTATTAAAAAAATATTGAGCCTCCTCAGATATTTAGAAATTTGCTTATAATAATATAAAACTTGAACAGTAGACAACAAAATTTTATAAAATTTAGCACCCAGTCCGTCTTCTGAATCGTTTATGATGCCCCTTCTCTATGTATTTTTACAGGCAGTTAATATGTTTTAATTCCCGCATGAAATTCAAAACGATGTTTGTTGTCACCCTACATAAATATTTTGTAAACAAAACAGAAAACTTACCAAAAAAAAATTAATTCCACAACCGGGATACCCATCGCTATTGCGAAACTTTACACAGCATCGTTTTGAACATCTTGCACACTTTATACTTTACTAAACATTGAGATAAAAACTTGTAACAATTAAAAATACAACTTTAGTCCTATGAAGCATCAGCCATATTGTTTATTGATGTCAAATTCTGTCAAATTGGAACCTCCTAAATGTTGCCTTTCATAATTTGAAAATTACTACGAATAGCTACTAAATCTAAATGGAATCATCATTAAATACAAGAAGAATGCGTATAAAATTTCAAGAAGCAATATTTAAAATAAAATATTTAGTTGCAATTCATTTTATGTTGCATAAACCTATCAAAATGCATGAACACGGACTATTTAACGATAACTGGAACAATCTAAAAACTACCATCTGTTTCTTATTTTTTTCTGGTAGTATGTGAGAAAGGGACAGAGAGGATTTATCTTAGTGTCTTGCTCCAGGCCATTTTTCCCTTTTGCGTGTCAATAATACACATGAACTTAATGCTAATGAGAATAAAGAACACTTTAAAGACTGTCATATTTCTTCGTAGTCAATCTAGTCTACTCTAGTAGAATATATAGTAGAATATATAAAATCTTTGCATTGACTTCATAATTGTTGATTTTGACAAGTTTTGGTAATCTACTAATATAATGGCATCGTAATGATTTTCCAATGGTCAACCACTGACACTCCATTGAAAGAAGTGGCTTAAAATGGTAATCTATGACAAATGAATATCTGACGGATGCGGTAATTTGCAAAACTTTTGATAGTTGTTTTGATCAGTGACCTACCATTAGAACGTTATTGTGCAGTTAATGGTTTTAATGAGCTAGATATGGTCATTCTACCACCACTCTATTACGAGACCATTGACCGATCAATGATTGATCATTAGGATTTAGCAGATTACGAACTTTTAGCAAAATGACAATGGGATCGTGTTGGAATGACGAATTTATAAAAATAATGCAGCAGACTCGGGCCCCAGGTAATATAGGACACGTGCAGGAAAAATAACATCATCTTTTCATTCATGATGCGTAAAGTTGATTTTCTCAATTATGTGGCTTGTAGAGTTTTAAAAGTCGTGTATCGTATGCTGTTAGACTGTGTTCGTGTTGATTCAAAAGCGTTAAGATTTGTCAATAGTTTTACTGTTGTCACTTGCTCCTGCCAGAGAGCTTTTCATTCAAAAAATGGCGGATTATAGTCCTACTACAAGTCTGGCTGTACATGAATACTTTACTAGCATTTGAAAAGTTAAGTAGTTACTTATCTAAGATATAATTATGAAAACCAGTCTTAAAATAACTAAGCCACTTAATGGAAATACTCCAAATAATGATGTTAAAATAATCAACCTGTTAACATGACCTTAAGCCCCACACAACAATGGAAGCCTCCCACTAAATTCTCAACTAACTTAAAATATTCATAGAATATTAGACCACTAAATATCAAAGTTATGAACCCTATTTCAGAAGTTGCTTAACGAAGTTTCGAATTTCACCTATAATAATTATGAGACGGCAAAATAAAACTTTTAAACGTATATTATAAGTATGTAACTCGACGTTGCCATTGATGACGCCATAAATAAAATTCCCCTCCCCTCTTATTCTGGCTATCGGACCCCTCAGACTTTATAGTTAGTATGCCTTCCGGCTTTGCTCGGAATATTCTTTTTAGGTTTTCTACAAACTTTTTGAGTAAGTGAATTAAATGAAATGGCATATGAACTAACTTTTTCAATTAGAAATCTGATACGTTGTGATTTATTGGTGTTGGTTTTTTTTTTGTCTTCATTGTTATTCAGATTTATTAGGAACAAAACTCCTATAGTCTTTATACGTGAATGTTTGTTTTTACAGACGCGAAGTCAAAGACAGATAAAAAGTAGCCTATGTTCATCCGCCTCTCGCCTCGTTTCTGTCGTCTTTTAGTTGAAACTTTCTCCGTATCTAATTTCATTAAAATTGATTCAGTAGTATAACCATAAAAACGTACGTTTATAATATCAGTATGAAAGTAAGGATCTAGGCTGTAATATTCCACTGCTGCACAAAGACCTCAATCCATTCCTTCCATTGTTTCGAGCTATTCTAAGGAAGACTTGACCTAGATGTCATAATCTTGTACAAAGCCAAAAATAATTTCTCAAATTAATCCAATCCAGAATATATTAGCAACAAACATGCGCACATACCTACACCCAAACCCTTCTTATTAGAAGATCCGGGCGAACCCCTGCAAGGTCTTAAGGAATTCAAATTACGGATTTTATGAGCGCAAAATCTGTTTAATGTCCGTTCCAGCGTCGGGGGTGAATTGAGACTACAAACTATTCTAAGAATATGGATATTTTTATTTTAAGGGATCAAAGTGGTATTGAGTTTTATTTTCATCGTAAGTTTTAATAAAAAGAGGTCCGTAATAATTTATGATCTTGATCTGGTACGGAAGAGTCAATTTTATAACTTTTATATTGCCAAATAAATTGAAATTTTACTAAGTATTTCTTATATGAACTTCGTGCTAGTCAGTTTTATTCTTGATAGACTATTTCGTTGATTGATGAACATAAAGTTTGATATATAATAGATCTATCGGTTTTGAACCATATAATTTTTTGATTCTCATCATCGATATTTTGTTTGTTAATTCTGTTGACTGCTGTTTTAATTCATGAATCCCCAAGCGACACCCGGTGGCCGCGCATCTATTGTCTTACTATTGTGTCTCTAATTGACGGTATCTGAAGGGTTAAATGTAAAATCATTGCAGTGTTCTACCTGTATTTACATCCCCCATCTTCTTCCGTTTATTTGAGTTAAGCTATGAAAAGCAAGAAAGCATACCTTCTTTTTAAAATACCCATTTTATCCAAGACTACTGCAATATTCTCTCACAATTCAATAAAAGTGCTTGTTCAACAAGAAAACTGCAAAGAGATGCCACTTTAGAGCCCATAGCTGCAACAAATTCCCCCAGGTCGCGGTGTTGCCACGACGAATAAATTAACTAAATGAGATGTGCAAACTTCGCCGTATGGCTAGTGTTGCCAGGATTGTTGCAGTTTTTGGACGAGAACTTTAAATACGGCATTTAAGGTAATGTATGAGTGTAATTTGTTTGTTTAATGTTATGGTGTGTTCATAAAGTATGCTTGCGTGGATGGTGATAAAGAATTTGATTCAGTTTTTGGGTATATAAACTTTGTTTACACTCAAATACCCGAATGAATACTAGAATGTTAATACTGGTAATTATACTTATTTTCGGGCGAAACCAGGGGAAAAAGCTATCAATTGATATAAGTCTCATTTTTAATATAATAAAGTAAGGTTTATAATAAATAAAAAAATATAAATAGGACTTCTTTGATCTTTACCTTAACTTTCTTTCTTTTCCATGTTATCGTACACCTCTTTTACTATTTTCGAATCGCAAAATAAATTGCAATTAAGGCCATCAGGATCTGGCTTTCTAAATAATTGCTTTTAGACCGAAAATTCAGAGTTTAAAATTACTTAGCCATAGTTTAAAACTTCATGTTAAAGATAGAGGCTTCAAAATTCAAGACAGAGCGTCTTTATGAGCTATCCAGACAGATTAGCACACAGGAGAGTAGGCACGGGAAGTCGGAACTTATTCATTTATGGAACAATCTCCAGCACTATCAAGCAGTCACGAAATGAAATGTGTTCGCCGAAATATTTGTAAAATGTTTTTTTTTTCACTGTAGAAAATTATTTATTTATTTATTATTATTATTTGTAAATACTTTATTGTACACCAAGACAAGATACAAATAAAAAAAAACCTTATTACAAAAAAAATATAATTATATAATATGCGTTTGGCGGCTTTACCGTACTTGGCGATTTCTTCCAGGCAAACACCGGGCTTGTTAAGTTTTTTTTTCATAATCTATTATCATAGTACAGTGCCATTAATTTCTGCTGCCTAATAAGACCTTGAATTGTCTTTCTCTCTTTTTTTTGACTTTTATGAGGTCAGTTTCTTATGACGTATTTTTACAAGCTATTAACTTGCAATGTATGTATAGACATATATATTTAACTATGTTTGTTCGGGTGGAATCATGTAACACAATTTTGAAGCAGATATCTTCAACCAATTGAGCAGAAATTCTGCATACACGTTTAGTTTGGATGACAATGTATGATTAACTACATGACATTATTCTAAATTTAACACGGTGAAATACCCAAAAAGGTGGGCTAGTTATTTTGATGCATTCTACATTTTGGATATAAACTGAAAGATCTTGCTAAGAATAACAAGATAAATATAATGACGTCACTAAATCCAATATGGTGTTTTTTTATGTTTTTCTATATTATGGGTATCAAAATAAATCATCGTGTTTTTATTCTTTTAAGCTTTGACTATCAAATTATAACGTCATTACGTACACAATTTATTATTATTATTTATGTATTTAAACTTAATAACTAGTATTTTTAACGCGCAGCTAAAACTACTAGGACTAGGGTTTTGAAATTTTGCACAAGGATTTCTTTTATTACGTAAGCGAGCACTGAGAGAGTCGAATTTCTAAAATTTACTGCTAAGGGGATAAAACGGGAGTTCAAAATTTGTATGGAGAAACCTACTCCTACGCAAGCGAAGCCGCTGGTAGAAGCTAGTTTTACTTATCGGCTTGTTGTGAGATTTAGTTTTCTTTTAATTGATAGGCACACTTTTGGTTTCACTATTACCTCACCAGATGATAGACGACGATATAGAACGACAAAAACCCCTACATAGTAACTATAAGGAATAAAATATATACTTTTACATTTTTCCATTCCCATAAATAAGTTACCCGCAAAAGTACTGGAACAACTTCAATTCAATATTTCTCCTCATTCCATCACTTACAGTGTTTCTAACAAAAACCTGAGCATCCTAGCGTGTGCAAGAGACGGCGCTATCATCTCGTTTCACTGGCAATAAATCAGCCAGTGTTGCACGCTGCATAAAAACAGATGCTGAACTTGAAGACGGATACTATAGGAAAGTACAGAAGTACTAGTAAATGAAATATTTCGGAAAACTGTTTGTTGTGATGTCTCTTAACTAGGATATGTGACATAATATAATTGTAACGCTATACGTAAGCCAGTTCCTACAAAAGTGAAGGCTAGAAAACTGCTACTGTTTCTTTTTGTTTTTCTCTAGCTTATTCTTACCTACTTCTAAGTAAAGGTCTCTCTGCACTCCACCCAACTTCCACAAACCTACATGTCAGTAAAAATTATAAAATACTAGCTGCTCCCAGCGGCTTCGCCCGCGTGATAGCAGAAAATTATCCCAAGGGAACATACTTCCGGGATAAAAAGTATTCTATGTCCTATTCCAGGACATGGTCTATTCGTGTACCAAGTTTCATCAAAATCGGTTTTGCTATTTAGGCATGAAGATGTAACAAACAAACAAACAAACTCACTTTCGCTTTTATAATATTAGTAAGGATTTCAACACCAATATTATTTTTAAACTTTGTCCACCACTAGGAAATACTTCTGCATCGTGGGTGTGTTCACATACGTGCGCTCTCCTATACTACACAGCCAGATTCAAAACACTTATCAGTAGGCCACAAATATTTGTTCCGTGATCATATCCACAACACTGAGGACTGTTCATTGCAGTCACTGATGATTATACTCCTAACTCATTATACTTCAGCCTTCTCAACTTTTGTATCAAGTTTATCTTCTGTACTGAGGTACCTTCTCTATGTCAATTCTAACTTGCATAGCAGAAAATAGTGTGATTAAAAAAGTACGTGTGTTCTCCCTCGTGAGGTTTGCAACTGTTGCTGTTTGCAGTGTTTAGAGTAAGTTGGGTTTTGAACAGGATTATAAATATACGGTGAAATACACACCCAACCTGAATGTAAATAAGGTACTGCCGCATGAGACTCTCTATCAAGATTCTCTAGATCTATTCCATTTCTAGCTGAGTCGGAACTGGATTGTCTGGTGAAAGATCTGGTTAAACAATCAGTTTCAAAGAATAAAAAACTACATTTTGCATCCAGTGTAAAATGCGTGCCAGGGCTGCAGAATAGTTTGAGAGAGTTACCGTAGACGTTGGGACGCAAAAGGTAACTGAAAGAACGCGGGTAGAAAATCACGATAAATTATTTAAAAAAAATCAATATTTATTTTAAATATGGGTTATATTTAGATAGGTCGTATGTATATATTAAGTATATTTTATTTACCATTCATCCGTGCGTCACTGCGGGGTGCCAACTGAAAATCAGCGCTGGGTGTTTGACGCCCAGCAATCGCTGAGTTGGTGGCCCTTTCGGTTCAGGCACATTTAATGCAGCTGTATCGTATTTTTGTACTCTTTCTTTTTTTTTCTCTTGTTGTTTTTTATTATTTTTTATGTTGTGGTATTTTGTGTTGCTTGCTCCGAATAAATGCTATTCTATTCTATTGTATTCTTATTCCTACATTGTTGAAAAAATATTTTAAATTTAGTGTTACATAGACAAAGATACAGAAATTAAAATAAAAACTGAGTCTGAGGCTAGATGTACAGAAAATGATAAAGCAAGGAGTAAACTACTTGACTAATCTATCTACATAGTGCTTTAGAATAGAGAAAAAAGTCAGTCAGTCAGTTTTAGTCAGTTTAAATCTGACTTTCCCTTCTCACCTCCCTTTCTTTAGGCAGTCTTTTTTATGTGGGAAAAAAAGCTGTGTCAAGTAGATAAAATAACCAGTCTGTTTTTTGTTTACACATGACATTTACCCATTTTAACATACCATCTTATATTTTTCCTAGACCTTTATAACCCAAGAGCAGGTGCATCCCCGCTCGAGCTAAGCACAGTACAATAATAACTTTCATTTAGCTTTCCTATTAAAAATGCCAACAAAAACGACTAAAATGTAAGGCTAATTAAAATTTTACCCAAACTGCAGTGTATGGACCACCATCTTATAACTGCCACAGAGTAAAAAGATCCGTGCGCTAATAGAATATTCATGGAGTAAATATTGTTGTAAATTTTTTGTACATTTTGTGTTGGTAGTTTTAAGTCGTTAAGTTAATTTTGTGACTTCATTTGTGAAAATTTTTAGTGTTTCATAAAGTGTTGAGGAGTGAAACATTTTGGAGCGTTGTTTACTTTTATAAGTTGTAGTCATAATGTTTAGTTGTGGAAATGATATGGTTTAGTTTTTTACTTCTTGGTCTTATACTCGTACTAAGTTTTCCTATGATGTATTTTAGTTTAGTTATAGCCTTTTTTAGATGAAAAAAATCGTTCAATGACATCCCCCACTCTTGGGCGAAGCGAGAGATAGTGAAAGACTTTTACTGACTAAAAACCCACCCCATTCCTTCTTTCAATGATGATTTTCCCCGTCAACAGAAAAAAAAACCATTCCTTCTCGAGCTTCCTTTCGGATAACCCTGGCCCCAGTAGGCTTCGACCCAGCTGGGCTCCTCTTGTTGCTGACAACTCCTTGAGGCACGCGGGAACAGTGCGCGCCGTCATGACATCCCTCTTGGGCGGAACGGAAGATAGTGTAAGACTTTTACTGACTAAAAACCTACTCCTGTTCCTACGTTGCCTTTTGTTACAGGGCCAAATCTTCCTTTCAGAAACAGATCCTTAGCCCCAGTAGGCTTCGACCCTGCTGGGCCCCTACGGTTTGCTGATACCTCCTCAAGGCGCGAGTGGACTGACACGCGCCGTCGACGTTTAGTTTAGTATAGTAACGGTAACGTCACGGCTTTCAATGAAATGAAATGACTCAAAAGTTTCGCCGTCAGGTTTTAGTCTTTAAAATGTGATCATCATCATCATCAGCCTTTTTAATGTTCCCACTGCTGGGACTCAGGCCTCCTCTCTATATAAGGGTGATAAGGGCGGGTAAGGGAATGGGCCGTAATCCACCACGCGGGCCCAGGGCGGATTGGTGAATTTCACATGTCTTCGAATTTTTGGTTCTAGGACATGTTGGTTTCCTCACGATGTTTTCCTTCACCTTGAGAGCAGTGGTGATGAAATAAATTACACAAAGTAATGCGCCTGGCTGGGTTCGAACCCACGACCTACAACTCGTAAGTCGAGGCCGTTACCACTCGGCCACCACTACTCTTTAAAATGGGAATAGATTGAAATTTTATGTCCTGCAATCTAGTTGTTTCCGTACAAACAAAAATCTCACAAAGTATCAAGCAAATAAACTCACATATAACAAAAATCCTTAATACTCTGCCACGCATTCCCATATCTTAGTTCCGCAGCATAATCGAATCTCATCGAGTATCCAGCTGAGAAAGCAGTTAGTTACAATCGCACTGGCATTTTATTTAGCATTATCTCACTTACTCCGCTACACTGTGGCGTGAAATTGTACTTTATGATTTTATTCTGTGCACCCGGTTTCTCGTTTACCCAGATGACTTTATATCTGCACGTTCTGAATATTTAAAATGTTAACCTGTTATTTCCATACCGATTTTTGAATGAGGTGGAGTGGAAGATTCACCCTTACCTACCGACCCCTTTTATTCTGGTTTTATAAGTTGCAGCAATATAATTTTTGTATGTATACTTGATGTGGCTCAAAAGGCTGTCCAACTTAAATGGGACTGGCAGGACATGTCTGCCGCATGTCCAACGAGCTGTGGGCGCGTAAAACGCTGGATTGGTGCCCGGCCACAGCAACGCGGGGCCGAGGCAGACCACGAAGGAGATGGCGGGACGACCTGGATGGCTTCCTTAGGAATTGGAATGAGAAGGCGAGGGACCGTGATCGTTGGAAGGAGTGGAGGGAGGCCTTTGCCCAGCAGTGGGACAGTATGGGCTAATTATAATAATAATTATAATAATGTATACTTACTTTTCAAATTTAATACTGAATCTGCAAACTTTTTTTTATGTTTTTTTAGGTGGGTAAATCATCCAATGACATCTCCGCGCCCTTAGGTGAAGCAAGAGATAGTGTCAGACTTTTACTGACTAAAAACTCACTCCTGTGCATTCGTTGCCCTTCGTACCCGGGTCGAATCTTCCTTTCAGAAGCAGATCTTTGACCTTGATTTTTTTATGAATGCTTGTAAGTAAAAAAAAAAAGAGTTTTATTCAAAACTAACCCTAGATATACACACTAAGATGAAGTTTCCTACCGAATTGCAAATTCTTACGAAGGGTTACTTCATACAAATTTAATTTCCATACATATTAACGTCCTTCCTCCACCCCATAATCATAATAAGAGAAACATCCAACCCCTAAAAACTATAATAACAGCTCATAACTTACAACGAATCTCAGCCATAAAATGCAGGCGTTTAAATTTGCATAGAGCAAAGTTGGCGCCGATAGTTCGCGATACGGCCGCGTGAGGGCGGTGGGGTGGAATGGGCGAAAGAAAACCATCGTATGTTAATATATTGATATCGTCCCTTTGAGAGTACGTCTGCGATCTGGACACGTACGAATAAGTTTAGAAATATGGTTTTTGTGTGAGAAGTTTCGAAAGTCTTTGATGTGTTCAAAAATTTTTGATTAAACTTTTCGTCCTTTGGAATTGAGAGTTTTATTTGAATACGTTATATATGTAGGTTGGGTCTGAAGCTTTGTAAAAAAGTTTATTTTTTTCCACAATATGCTTATCTCAATAATTACCTAATCTGTTACCAACATTTCTTTCTTGGAACTAAAATAAAAACAAATTCATAGAAAAACAAAAAGCCAATCATATCTTTGCCACGTCTTCGCACCCCTCACGAATACAAAATAATAATTTTCTGAAACATCGTTACGATAATCCATTTACATTTTACAATAAAGCACAAAACAACGTCAACACAGTCGCATCTAAATCTTTGTTTTTACCGGTCCCGACCAGATAGATCGACTCCTATCCGGCTCGAACCGGAAAAAACTGGATTTTTCTGGGGTAAATTGGTTTCCCTCAATAAGTTCAAGTCCCCTGACAATGGGAATTATTCTCGTGCCTATCTTGTTATTCCAATTTTGGGGTAATTTATTTTTTCCCAGCGAATTATTGAGACGAATAATGCTGAGTATTTTATAATCAAATTTGTGTGTTGTGTTGTATTGTATTGTACTGTATGGGAATTCGTAACGATTGTTGTGGACTTGTTCAATTGATGTGCGTAAATTATACCGTCACCTTTTCCGGATAGGTTCTCAACATTTTGTTGAGCTTTTCACATTAAAGCGACAAGTAGGTACTGAAGTATATAAAGTAGACTATCTAGTATTCTTTTGAACTGGTGCTATCCTTAAAGTAAATATACAATATTTTGCAGACGAGGATAGAACATAAAAGTAGGGCAGTGTAGTACAAAACCACTGCAGTTTACTCTAACCAACCGAAGGTATAATAACTCCAAAGTTTATTCGAGCAAAGCGCTTACTCGAACCTACTAAAAAGAATGCCAAAATTAAAGCGAAAACTACCAGGATTACTCCTTTCGATTTAAAAACACCGACAATTTCGCACTACCAAATATTAGCATTCATAACACAAACATAGCCAGAAAGCGCGTTTATACTACGGATTATCCCATAACTGCCTTTATGAAGTAGAAGCGCATAGTAAACCGGATAAATCCAGTTCCAACCGGCCGAGTTATGGCGCAATATTCTCTAAGACTGCGGAACCGCGTACACTAGTATGCTCTAGCTTGTTTATTGTGTGTAGAAGGGATTGTGGGACAATTTAAAACGGCCATATTTTAGTCTACTAGTTCATAGTCTTTCCTAGACTCGGCTATTGCTGTGGAGGTGATATGTGGCTTCTAGTCTTAGATGTAGTAGACTTAGTATTTCATAGATAGGGCGGATAGGTATTTTGTCTACCGAATTTCGCAAAACCGATTTGTTTCGTCGACTTGGCGGAAATCGGTCCTAAGATTCGTGAGTATTATAATAATACCCATATTTAAATATTACAACATCAAAACTAGTTATCTGTTTTGGTCTAACACGACAATTGTTTTTCTTAAAATTTTCTTGACTAAATTCAATTCATTTTAGTTCAAATTTTCTTTTACGAACATTTTCCCCTACGCCACAAATGACTCTGTAAGTCTGACAATCAGTCTATCCAAGAAGTATCCTGTAACCCAGTAACTGGGTTGTGAAGGGCTAATGGGTACTCATTCCATGTAAAACACAGATATTCAGCTGTATCTGGTTAGACTGGAAACCGAACCTTAGCGAGTTAGAAAAAAACTAAGGAGATGAAGACCAGGAATTTTCTGGTCTTCGGTCTGGCTGTCCACAAACAACTGTCCTGTAGGCTATACACATATTTATACTGTAGGGGTATCGAAGTCGCGACACAAACGCTTAACCGTTCCGTAATTCACTACAACAACATTGTATAAGAAAAGCTCTTTCCCCTATAGTGCTAGAATTATATACAAGCGAGTGTTCAGTGCAAAACTATCTCCATGATTTAGTGCCAGCGAGGAATATGTAAATTATAACCACATGGTTGTCAATAGCTCACGCCATGCTTTTCTCAAGAGTGTTGTATGGATCGACAAAGGGATCATGGGGGTGGGCAGGACAAACACCTGTGTTGTGTAAGAAAGCTGATACGTAAGTATAGAACAGTACCTATATATACCCTAGGGACATTAGGAGAAGAGATTTTGCAAAACCTTATCAGATACACTGTTTTTCTTTTTCGTCATTTACTCGAATGATATAAACGTTAACAAGTCAAAATCAAAAGTATTTATTTCAAATAGACCATTTGCAGGCACTTTTGAATAGTCAAATGTCGGTCAGTCAAGAAAAGTGAAGCTAAATTGCACGTTCCAAAGCATAGGTCTCTATGGAGAAGAACGTGCAAGAAACTCAATGGACTCTCTTTTTAATCAGATTATGAGTTACATATAATCTTGGTTACATATTTCTTGTTGCTTCTATTATGTGAGTATAATGTAGATTATTGGGGATAAAGTTCTTTGTTTGTTGGAGATAGAATCTCAGGAAGTTTTTACTGTGGTATTATTTGAAAGAATTAACGCGGGCCTGGAACGCAAAGGGCAACTGAAGGAATGCGGGGTATCTCTCTCGCTCCACCCAGAGCGTAAGAAGAAGTTACTTGATGATTTCCTACCTAAAGAAAAGATGTACTACACTATTGAATGATTTAATTTTATCTTATTTTTATTTTGTTTATTAAGGACCCAAACAAAGAATGTACACATACAAGTCAATGACTGACACATTCAGGCTTTAAACAAGTGCACTCCCTCAATTATGAATGATGACTCAATGATGTAGAGGATTTCTTTTAATTAACTTAGGTTGTTTTTAAAATACTAGTTTCTGCCAGCGGCTTTGCCCGCATGATTCTAGACAACTATCTCAAGTTATCATATTCCCAGGACAAAAAAATTGCCAATTTACTATTCCAGGATAATCTATTCGTGTACCAAGTTTTATCGAATTTCAAACAAATGTTCGTGTGTGAAGTAGTAACAAACATACACACACATTCATAAACATTCGCCTTTATAATATTAGAGTGATTGATAAATGACATTTTCTTTAGGATATGGTGACGAGAGTAAGCCGTAGGAAAAACTAGTGTTATATAAAATTCTGGTACTTTGATTTGTGCTGAAATTCAGGCCTAGTAAAACATGATAGTTCCCTAGTGACTGTACCATCAAAGTGAGAGGTTCAAAGAGCAAAGTCTGTAACACCTCTCAAAGTGTACTCTAGTCCTGCTTCTCAGGAACTCGCTGCCAGCTGTCCGAGTTATAAGTGACGAGCGATATTATATGAGTATTTTAAAGTTTTACTTTTTTGCTCTGTATTCAAGAGTGTGAGTGTTGAAGTAGGAAGATAAAACCAACACTAGACACCGGACTTACAGTATGGTAGGCCATCAAATAAACAAACTACCTACTTATGGAGTTTATTTTTGTTTATATAAAAATGTTTTGCTATAAATGTATATTTTTCTTCTTTCTGTCCTTGTCCTATATTATTTAGGGTCGGCGGGTCGGCGCAACACGTATTTTTCTTCCATTCTACCCTATCACTCGTCATGCTATCACTAACTTCCTTTTCTTTCATGTCACTCTTCACACAATCCATCCATCTTTTCTTTGGCCTGCCTCTGCCTCTTCACCCATCCACATGTATATATGTTTGCTATAAATGTACACACATAAAAAAACAAACAAGGTAATATTACATAAAAAGAGAAACTTATTTCTGAAGAAATCTCTTCCAGCATACCTGCGAAAGGAAAGCTGGCAAAAGAAATTAAAACACCGCGTGTAGAATTTGCAGGAAAAATAACGTACGATAATGTCGTGAATGGCGTTGGCTTACAGACAACAAGCAATCGCCGTCGTATAGTCGTCCTCTAAATCGCCGACGTCAACAGCGTGAAGTGTACACGCGAACACTTCACGTTGTCTACAACTCGGACTCGCACCTCAAAGAGATGTCAGCAAAACCGTAGTGGCCCAGCAGGACCGACGCCTGCTGAAGCCATGACAAATAAAGGAACATAGGTGTTGTTTTAGTCATTAAAAGTCTGACAAGCCCTTCCACTCTCCCCTAGAGTGAGAGATTTAGATGAACTCTCGTCTTTAAAAAATGACTGCTGCTTTCTAATATTAAGTATAGATAGATGGATTGATAAAAAGTCTATAAATTTTCCTGATTCTTTTCTATAGAGGTATCCGCTTCACCTTTTTTCAATGACCGACCTCTTAATAATTCACCCTAATCACTCTTGCCTATACCTTGTACCACTCACTATAGATCTGCACAAATAAACCTACAACACGATACCGTACAAACGTCCTATTCTCCTATAACTTGCGTCAACTTGCGGCTGACGTCAAGCATGCATGTATACAAATCCCGCACTCTGCCGAGATATCTTAGACCGGCTATGTCTTATATTAGCTACACACAGCCAGATATCTTAGACTCGCTACATCTTATCTTAGCCGCACTTGCAAGTATTGTCTAATCCTGCTTACTTACACTAGTTATGGGGACGAGTTGCCGTGTTTCAGTTAAAGATAATGCTGTTTTAAGTTATTGGAGCGTGGTTAAATTGGTTTGGTTTAGTTCACGAAACAGTTGAGTGAAGTGAGTATGTGTAATGAGTTAGTGCATTAGTTATTTGTACATATACAAAATATAACTGGAACCTGAACTGTTTCGAGAAAAGGATGGTACTGCTGTGCCACTTTTTTGCTCGCCTTGGCGGGTTTACTAACATGCTCCCTAATAATAGACATCCTTATATACGTCCTAATAAAAAATTAAGTTACAATTATAATTCAAGCACTGAAGTTGTACTTGAATACGTTTGAGTAGTGTTTTTTTTTTAAGTTTGTTATTTTAATAGTAGGAAAATAATATGGGAATCGACGCACTAAATCGGTAGCGCATCGGTATTGTATCAACGCACGCACATCAAAAACTCGAAATAGATTTATCGAAAATGTGTCAAAATAGATAAATAAAAAATATCATTTTTTTTTAAATTGTTGAAATCGATTCAGTCGCCGATTCTAAACATACTAATTTCAAAATATGCATTTACTATATTAACATTACTATATTAACACTACTCGGATAATATGATGATGTTTTTTATCCCAGACATACCTTTCCACAGGTATCGGTACGAATTAGCCATTGAGCTAGTTGCTGTAAAAAATGTAATTAATCCGTCTTTTAGATTATTTAAAAAATAAGGGACACGTATTTTTTTATTTGTAAATTAAACCAAAAATGACAAAGATATAGTCCATTAAAGTTACGAGGTCACGAGTCACGAGAAGTCACGAGGTGACGTCACACGTAACTTTAATGGGCTATAATGTTTGTTATTTTTTGTTTAATCGAAAAAAAAAATACGTGTCCAATATTCTTTTATAATCTAAAATACGGACTAAATAAAATGTAGTTGTTTTGACTCTGGAAACTACCAGTTAATATCACAATATTAAAGTTATTTCCATATCCTTACATTCTGAGTTTATAATCTTTATTTTATTCTGTATATGTTTCTTACAATAAATATACCGAATTTGTCGTAAAAACTATTCGGAATAAGGAAATCCCAAACAGAACTTTCTATAATAACTCAAGATAACAACAGGAAAACAGCGAAACAATAGAAAAAAATATTTCATCGCAACCGACATCTTTGAAAAACTACACATGTATTCGAACAAATTCACCCCTAACTTCGGGTTATTGCTGTATAAAACATACATATGTCTTCCCCCGGCTGCACGTGGCTTTATAAAATATTTAAATCGGTGTGGAAACAAGAAATCTCATTAATAACGGAGTAGTGCAGGTAGACTGGGACCCTGGGCCGGTTTCATGAGGGAAGAATGAAAGCTGTTCATTGTGGCGTAAGTGGGTGAATGTAGCGCCAAATTGGTGGTACATTCTTTTTATTGGCTGATAATTTGGTGGAAAATTTTTTTGCTTGAATTTTTTTAGTAGGTGAGACCAAAAGTGGAGTGTTTTGTAAGGAAGTTTAAGATGAATAAGATAGCAATCTGGTTTGTTTGTTTATTTACTTTGCTTGAACGTTAGTAAAACTGGTAATTTCGTACTTGTATAATTAATTTATAAGTTGGGGACACTCTGGGATGCTTAATAGGCGTGATAACACTAACACTTCTATTATACGAGCGAGCCACACATGCAGACATAGACCCTGGATAACTTCTGTGTGCAAAGTGTTATTGTTTTATAAATATTTTAAAATTCACAAGACTCCTTTCTTTTGTAATTTCTCGAGGTTTTTTTTTTTTTTGTCGACGGGGAAAATCATCTTTGACGAAACCCGCTCTTGGGTGGAGCGGGAGACAGTGTCAGACTCTTACTGACTAAAAACCCCGCGCCGTTCCTTCTAGCCTTCATACCAGGGCACGAGCTCCCTTTCGGACAACCCTGTCCCCAGTAGGCTTCGACCCAGCTGGGCCCCTCCTGCTGCTGACAACTCCTTGAGGCGCGCGGGAACAGTGCGCGCCGTTGACGTCTTGGACTCGGTCCATTACCGGACGATCGGACAGTGAGCTACCCATGGCTCGCCGTCCGCGAGCCCGCGTCTACGGTGGCCGGAAATCGGGATCGGAATCCCGGCGACGGCGGCGAGGGCGCCGTTGCCTGATGCGGTCGGCCTCCTCCTTTGCAAGCATTACTGCTTCGCAGAAGGAGGCGACCGCCTGCCATTCCTCCTCGCTCCGGACCATGGCCTCGACCAGGGCCCGGCGCGAGAGGTCTCCGCCGCCGATCGCCCCCACGAGGGCACGGCGATGCTCCGCCCAGGCAGGGCACACCTCGACGGTGTGCTCCACCGTGTCCTCCGGGCGTTGCGCACAGTGGCGACACCCGGGCGTCTCTTCCGCTTGAATCCGATGCAGGAACCTCCCGAACTTTTCATGTTAATTTCTCGAGGTAAAATATTGTTTGTATTATTTCCCACTAACATTAGTATAGCATAATCAGTTTTAAAATTTTCCCATTGCTTGGGCTCAAGCCCCGGTCTCTAGGAGAAGAAATGGGCCCTAATCCACTACACAGACCCAGTTCAGATTGGTGGATGTCACATGTCTTCGAATTTTCATTCTAGAACATACCAATTTCTTCACGGTTTTGAGAAAAATGGTGATGAAACAAATTACATAATAATGTGCCTGGTTGGGCTTTTTTTTTTTTTTTTTTTTGTCGACGGGGAAAATCATCTTTGACGAAACCCGCTCTTGGGTGGAGCGGGAGACAGTGTCAGACTCTTACTGACTAAAAACCCCGCGCCGTTCCTTCTAGCCTTCATACCGGGGCACGAGCTCCCTTTCGGACAACCCTGTCCCCAGTAGGCTTCGACCCAGCTGGGCCCCTCCTGGTGCTGACAACTCCTTGAGGCGCGCGGGAACAGTGCGCGCCGTTGACGTCTTGGACTCGGTCCATTACCGGACGATCGGACAGCGAGCTACCCATAGCTCGCCGTCCGCGAGCCCGCGTCTACGGTGGCCGGAAATCGGGATCGGAATCCCGGCGACGGCGGCGAGGGCACCTTTGCCTGATGCGGTCGGCCTCCTCCTTTGCAAGCATTACTGCTTCGCAGAAGGAAGCGACCGCCTGCCATTCCTCCTCGCTCCGGACCATGGCCTCGACCAGGGCCCGGCGTGAGAGGTCCCCGCCGCCGATCGCCCCCACGAGGGCACGGCGATGCTCCGCCCAGGCAGGGCACACCTCGACGGTGTGCTCCACCGTGTCCTCCGGGCGTTGCGCACAGTGGCGACACCCGGGCGTCTCTTCCGCTTGTATCCGATGCAGGAACCTCCCGAACTTGCCATGTCCGGTGAGGACCTGCGTCATGCGGAAGGTAAGGACGCCGTGAGGTCTTTCCAGCCACGCCTCAAAGAGGGGACTTACCGCCATAATCGTGGCGTGCCCAGCACTGGGTTGCGATAGCCGTTGACGCCATTTCACCATGAGATCCCGCCGGAGCTCTGTCCGCCATGCCTTGACATGTTGCGGCAGTGGACTTTCACCCCGGCGTTGCATCTCCACGCGCATGTCGTGCATGTGTGCAAGGACTGTTGCCTCCAGATCCCACGGTGGTAGGCCAGCCAGAAGGCTCGCCGCTTCGCGGGAGATCGTGCGGTAACCCCGCACCATCCGTATTGCCATGACCCTCTGGCAGGCGTTCAGTATGGACGCCGGTCGCTTTGCCAGCGACGGCGCCCACACCGGCGCCCCGTAGAGGGCCATGGACCGAACGATCCCCGCGTAGAGCCTCCGGCAGGAGGCGTCTGGACCCCCAAGGTTGGGCAGGAGCCGCTTGAGAGCAGCCCCAGCCCGGAGAAGCTTGGGAGCCAGACGTCGGAAATGTTCTACGAAATTCCACCGGCTGTCGAGGACGAGTCCCAGATACTTCATCGTCGACCCGACGCCGATGCGAACTCCTCCTACCGTAAGCTGGGAGTCCGATGGTGGCGCGTTCCGAGGGCCGTGGAAGCACATTGCCTCGGATTTATGCAGCGCCACCTCGAGTCCCAACTCCTGGATCCTACCAACGGCTATCGCAACCCCGCGTGTCGCTAGAGCGACCGCCGCCTGGTGCGACTCTCCCTGCGCTAGGATCAGCGTGTCGTCTGCGTAGCAAACCACGCTGACCCCGTCAGGGAAGTCGCCGCGCAGCACGTAATCGTAGCCGATGTTCCACAAAGGTGGGCCTAGAACCGACCCCTGCGGAACACCGCACGACATCTCTCGACTTTGCCAGTCTCCCTGGTGACCGGGGTAGACAATGTACCTGTCTGACAGGTACGCCTCGACCACTAGACAGAGGTATTCGGGCACCCGGTGGTACCGGAGTGCCCTCCGGATCGTACTCCAGGGCAGGGAGTTGAAGGCGTTGGCAATGTCCAAGGACACTGCCACGACACACCTACCCTGGGACACCGCTTCCCCTGTCGTGAGGGCTCGCACGCGCATGATGGCGTCTATTGTAGAGCGCGCCCTGCGAAAGCCGAACTGTCCGTCCGACAAGTCCGGCCCCACCCGTGTTAGCCGCACGACGAGGCGGTTTGCAATAACCCTTTCAAAGAGCTTGCCCACCTCGTCGAGCAGCACAATGGGCCGGTATGCGGACGGAGAGTCCGCAGGGCGCCCTGGCTTCGCTACGAGGACCAGTTTCCCCGTCTTCCAGCGAAGTGGGAACTGGCCCCTCTCCAGGCATGCGCTAAAGAGCCCTCTCAGTCGAGGCCCGAGAGCCTCCATGGCCAGGACCCAGGCTTTCCCTGGCAAGCCGTCGGGTCCTGGGGCGGTGTTTTTGGCACTAAGCCTTCACACCGCCACTCTCAGCTCTACCTCGGTCACTTCTGGAGCATTTTCGTCGTCGTCGCTGTTGCGATCCGCGTCAGACACCGCTGGCGGAGGCGGAGCCATGGGCGGGGGGGAGTGTTCCCTCCGCGCAGGGAACAGAGAGCTAACCACACCCTCCACGAGTTGGGGCCGGAGACTCTGAGTCAGCGGCGGAGCCCAGGGGCGAAGCTTGTCCCGTACCAACTTGTACGGGCGCCCCCACGGGTCCGCGTTCAGAGACCCCAGCCACACGTTGCGGGCCTCGAGTTTGGCCCGCTTGATCTCCGTTCGGAGGGTGCGTTTTGCCTCTCTGTATTCCTCATATAGCTCCGCCTCTCTGGCCTCCGCATCCGGCGGGCGGATGCGGCGCCTGCAGTGCCTGGCGTACCGGCGTCGCGCGTGATTGCACGCATTGCGCAGTGCGCCGATCTCCGGCGACCACCAGTACACCTGGCGCTTAGCTCGTCCTGGACGGACACGGGGCATTGCCGCATCGCAAATTTGCGACATGGCCTCCTGGAACCACTCCGCCTCGACGTCAATGTCGACAGGCCTGTCCGGTGCTTGCACCCAGGCCTGTACCGTCGCGGCTTCCAGGAGGAGCTCCCGGTCCATCTGCTTAAGCGCCCACCGCGGACCGCAAGGGCTCTGTCGGACCGGCGCGGCCGAGGTTTCGGCGGAGACGTCAAACCGGATGTACCGGTGGTCGGAGTACGTCTCCACCTCCTCCATCACGCGCCAGTCGACGACACGCGGTGACAGAGCGGGGCTGGCGAACGAAATGTCCACCACCGACTCACCCCGCATCCGCACCAACGTGGGGACAGAACCCCGGTTCAGTACGACCAGGCCCAGCTCCAAGGCCCAGTCCTCCACCATCCGACCCCTCTGGTTCGTGAACCGGGAACCCCAAGCCGTATTCCAGGCATTGAAGTCCCCGCAAACGACCACGGGGAGGGAACCGAACCCAGCGACGACGGAATTTAGCTCCATCAGGGAGACGTGCAGTTCGTCGAGAGATCGGCTCGGGGACAGGTAGACGCCTACCACAGCGATGTCCCCGAACCGTGCTGCCACGCAACCCCGCCCCCGCGTGACGGACTCGGGGGGCGGGGTACCGGCGGCGATCGACGTAATTAAGGTCACCGAGCCGTCCAGGTCCTGAACCCAGTCACCACTGGGCAGGACAAAATACGGCTCGGTGACTACGGCGACATTGATCAACCACTGCGCCATGCTCTGGAGCAACAGATCCTGAGCGGGGGCGCAGTGGTTGATATTCGCCTGGAGGAGACGTAATGGGGCCGTTATTGACACTCCATTACGGTCTCCTCCCGAGCCCCCCTAGGGGGCGCTGCCGCGGCGGCGCCTGGTTGGGCTTGAACCTACGACTTACAAAAGTAACTAATTAGTATTAGATTTAATTCCACAAGTAGTATGAAGCGCAATTCTCAAGGAGCATTCACATACGCCTCACAGCCGCGCGGATCTATCAATATCATCACTATAATTTATCTATATTTTGACAAGTTCTTGACCTTGATTGGCCTTCTGATATCTATGTAATTTAAAACATCATTTATTTTAATTCCAGCCAAGTCTATCGTGAAACATCGGCCAGCAATATTGGTGGAATCATAATTGATAAATGATATTTATTTTGCAAATAGGTTAAAAAAAACACTTTTACGCGTCAACTTCAAATCATATAAGAACCATGCAGATAAATGTCTCAGATGGTCTTTTGAAGAAAGAACCACACAGATTTTAATGGACCTGTCCAGTCAATGCAAGCATTTGTCAGTATTCGTGAAATTTATGCTTACTTTACTCTAGACAAACTTATATACAAAAATAGACCAGGGCCCTATCTAATGCCAGTGTCATACTCATAAATCGGCTTCAAATATTGCTTTTATTATGCAAGTAACCACAGCTTCCCCCATTGAACACCAAAATAAATTCATAGCAACGCAGCCATTCAAGACGTTATACTGAATGCAATTTTCTTATGTACATAAGGTTTATCTCCCCTAGCTTGTCCGTCGGTTTTGCTCGTAAATTCGTAATAAACGTGACCACACGTGAGATTAAATATTTGACATGTTTTAAAATGGTACCGGGAGTTGAGATGTCAGCAGTGGGGTGTGGTGGTTTAAGAGCTCCGTGAATTGTTTAAGCATGACTTAAAAGTGTTAGTCTAATATATTGTCCGTCGGTAAGTTGACAATGACAGTAACATGGTAGTTGAAGAAGTTGTATTATATAAATATAAAAAATAAACCCATGATGAAATAACGATTATAGAAAATAAGCTATTAGAACTCAATGAAACAAAATTTAAATCTTGTATTAAACGCACACTATGCAGGCAGGCATATTATAAGTTGGAGGATTATATACAAGATAAAAATGCTTGGCTCAATGCTGGTCCGGCTCCACTACCACACTAGGGTGTATTGATTAGTTTGGAAACTATAATTTTTTTTTTTTTTTGTAATTTGAAAATATAGTTTAAACTTGTAATCATTTATTACTTTTGTTTTTGAAAACCATAGTATTGTTTAATGTAGAAGCACTTTTTTTTTCCTATTTGTGAATGTGAGGTACCATGAAGCATTTTTATTGGGTTACGACTTTTTATTCTCTTTGTTTTTGACATTACGAACATGGCAGTTAGGAGTTTGTCATGCTCACTTAAATGTCTCGCTGTTGGTGACGCGTGTATTGGGTCTGAGATCTACGCTTTGGAACGTGCAATTTAGCTTCACTTTTCTTGGACTGACCGACATTTGACTATTCAAAAATGCCTACATTTGGTCTATTTGAAATAAATGATTTTGAATTTGAATTGAATTTGAATTTGAAACTAACTAGATACTTAAACCTAAATACATCATTATTGTGACTCACGGCTGAGCCAACGAGGTCCAGTTCAGCATAATGGTTTGATAAAGTTATGGCTTTATTCTTATACTACAAGGACAATGGGCATTTCTGTATGGATTTCGTACCCAGTGCTTAAGCGCACATTAAAGTCAGTCATATCTTAACTTTATAGTAGGGGGTGTGGAGATTGCTAGTCAGTAGTCAAATACGTGCAGCGAAAGAATTGTAACTCGTTTTATTCTAGATGGGTACATGGGTAGTAATAATTGCACGAGCAGTGGTGGCCGAGTGGTAACGGCCCCGACTTACGAGTAGGTCGCGGGTTCAAACCCAGCCAGGCGCATTACATTGTGTTATTTATTTCATCACCACTGCTCTAAAAACGGTGAAGGAAAACATCGTGAGGAAACCGGCATGTCTTAGAACCAAAAATGCGAAGACATGTGACATTCACCAACCCGCACTGGGCCCACGTGGTGGATTACGGCCTATTCCCTCTCCTAGAGAGGAGGCCTGAGTCCCAGCAGTGGGAACATTATAAGGCCGACTATGCTATGCTAAGTAATAATTCAAATCAAATAGACGAAAAATGAAGTCATTCAGTGGTTAACGGAGCCGTCGTTTCTGTGCCAAACTTTATCTAGATTAAGTGCTGGTATCAACCATTCTGCAGTAACCGGAGTGAATTCAGGTAGCATCTAGATTAGATTTCAATGCATACTTTAGATTGAATGGATGATTACTGTTCAGTTGAAAAGCTACCCTTATCCGAAGATTCGTTTTTTGAGGTTTTAACTCATCGCGTTTCTAAAAGGATTGCCTACTTTTTCACATAATTTTATCAATACACTCACACTGTTTACTTTAAAAGAAAGACAAAATAAGACACAACTGGACCTGATCTTTGACCAGATCATCCTTCAAATGATGTGTTAAAAAAAAATGTTAGTCAAAATCAAAAGTAAGAAACTTCGAAATCACTAAATAATAAAATAAATTACGGTTCGTAGATATATTATAAAATCTTACATAATAATAAACTAATAAATGTTGAAAAAAAAATCTAATTATCACTTTTAGCGATAAAACTACCCATTGATACTCTCTATTTAAGCTCTTTTTTAAATTTTATATAGTGTACAATAAAGAGTATATCTATCTAATAATTACGTTGAGTCGGCGACGTATTGCTCTGAGTCGTTATGTCACATGTCTGGGACGCAGTAGCCTTCCACAAAACCCTATACACCGCCAAATTCCTCTTTCATAAAAAACCATCTATGATGAGTCGATTTGAAGTTAATCTTGTGGCACAACTCCAACCTTACGACTTACAGGTTGGCTTGCGGACAAAGGGCAATGGGTAGTTTACCATCCGGTAACTGTCCCGACCAAACCATAGTCGTCACAGGTGCGTAGTGTTCCACGGGCCTCGAAGAGGTGTCAGCGAAACCGTAGGGGCTTAGCCGAGCCGATGACTACTATTTAAGATCGTTTTTTTTAAAGAAAACTCTTGATTCTATAACGTAAAGAGCAGCTGAAGAATACAGGCTTTTAGTCAGCCAGTCTACCATGGGAGAAGTCTCTTATCTTCATATCATCTTATAGTTTTTTTAGAGCTCTAACCTGGGTTTTCTTCTAACCATAAGAAAATATAAAAATCCAAAGTAACATTTTATCGAGTTTTCTGCTAAAAGACAAAAGAAGAATGGACCATAATGATAATTAGCAGAAAGACAAAAACGCACGAACCTGAAAAAAGAAATATATTAATTTGACCCAAAAAAGTTAACAATACCGTGATAATTTAAACACAAAGCTACGAAACGTCTACGAAAACGCGTAGCCGTGCTACGAAACAGATGTCTACGACGCGTCGTCGTAGCCGCGAGCGATTTCCTTAAACGCTCGTGCTTAAAAAGATGTCAAAATTGTACGGAACTTGAGTAATTCCGTAGGATTTTTATGTCCGGTAAGTTTTGGTCCCGTAAAGTCGCTCCGGACTTTTACGTGCCTAATTTCGTGTCATTTTTCCTCTAATATATTTTATAGTGGGTTGTTAAACTGTAATAAGGAATGGAAAATGTGTTCCGCGGTGGATAAAGTTGGATTGTACGTGTAATATGTTCTACACGTGTGTGGCGGGATCAGTTTAAAGTTGGGAAAGAATAGTGTGAGCTTGCGAACATGAAGTTGAAACAGTATAATAAAAATATGAAACTTTGAGTTGTTTGGACTATCAAGATAGTATTATTTGAAACAGTAGAAAAAACAGGCGGTAGTTTTTATTTATTTACATCCACTGTTGGACATAGGCCTCCCCCAAGTGTCGCCACAATAAACAATCTTGTGCGTCTCGCAACCATCGGTTTTCAGTTTCTTATTTTTTAATTATTATATACTTTATTGTAGTTACATAAAGAAACTTAACAAAGAAAAACTTATATCTAAAACACATAAACGGACAATAAGACCCTGTCGGGCACAGCGATCAATACTAATTTTTATTAGATAAAAATGAAAGTAAATCTGTCCATCACTGTACACGTTCACGTTTATATTTCTGAACTGATTTTGATGAAATTTGGTACGTAGTAAGCTGGAAACATCGGATTTCCGCAACCCTTACCAGGTCATCGATCCACCTTGAAGGAGGCCAGAACCTTTCGGCCCCAACGGCCATCTGTTCTGCGAGCAATGTGTCCTGCCCATTGCCAATTAAGTTTGGCGATTCTTTATGCTATATCGGTAACCTTGGTTCTTCTTTAAGCACAGGACCCTTCATTGTAGCGACACTTGGAGGAGGCTTGTGTTCAACAGTGGACGTCTTTCGGCTGAAATGATGATGATGATGATGATGAAGCTGGAACCCCAAGAAAGGACTTAAGTTGTTATTTATCTGGCTTTGACTTTGTTTTCGCGTCCATAAAAAACGACATTCACGTGTACAAAGCCACTGGTAGAAGCTAGTTTAATCTTGTAAAAATAAATGTTTTCGGTAACTAAACTAAAGTCAGTAAACAAGGTCAGAAGTCGGACCATAGTATCATTTCCCCCTTAATATCTCTTTGATTACCGCTTTCAATTCCCAACTTTAAATTGAATTAAAATAACGAGTTGACTTTTAAATCATTATTTATTCAAAGTTTCGACTTCCTTGCCAGTCCTATTTTTCTTTAATCAACGCTTAAATAAATCAGCTGTGCGGTATGATAACAGTCGTGGCTGAGTTCCGATCTGCAGTGGCTAAGCTAAACAAAATTTGTATCGGAGCCAATAAGGCGTCGCCGAGTGCCTGAGAAAACAGCGTTAAGACTTCCGAGAGGGGCACGGAGCCAGCGGGGCTATGCGAGGTAGCGATTTAGATCAGTTAAACTTCAATATTTTATTGTGTACGTTTTTAGTTTAGTAAAACAGTATTAATACTCTGTCTTCTCTCTCTCTGTTTCCTTCTTTTGTTCTTTTTATTATTGTGTATACAAAAATTGTTAAATAAATAAATAATAATATTAATCGTCTTTCGAACTTTTGTTACCGAGCCGTACTAAAGACGGTTCGGTTGGCGCAATGGTTGAGCAATAGACTTCTGCACTGTGTGTTGCGTGTTCGATTCAAGCACGGAACAACCGTGTTCCGGTCTGAGTGTCTTGTGTATGTGAGTTTACATGTTTGTAAATGCACTCACGATACAGGAATAGGGTAGTTTCCAGGGTCAAAATAACTACATTTTATTTAGTCCGTATTTTAGATTTAAAAAAAAATATTGGACACGTATTTTTTCTTTTTTTGATTAAACAAAAATTAACAAAGATATAGCACATTAAAGTTACGTGTGACGTCACCCCGTGCGAAAAATGCAGCACGGCGTGACGTTACACGTAACTTTAATGGGCTATATCTTTATCATTTTTAGTTTAATTTACAAATAAAAAAATAGGTGTCCCTTATTTTTGAATAATCTAAAAGACGGACTAATTGCATTTTTTTACAGCAACTAGCCTACTATTCCTAGATTTGAATTGTTTCTAATTTACTTAATTTTTTAACGGATTTCAAACTATTTCATCTATTTATGTTTTTGAATAAAGTTACTTTTTGATACAAATAATTAAAAAAGTATAGCCTTGTACCCAATTAGTCAGTAATATCGAAAAACTAAAGAGTGACAGATCTAGGATCTAGTTCACGTAGTTTACCAGTGGGAGCGCTCTCAAAAGCGTAGGGACATGATAGGGTCAAAACCTACTGGGGCCCTGAGTTAGCTTTTGAAAGGAAAACCTGAGGCTCTGGAATGCAGGCCAAAGAAAGAACATAGGCGTGGGTTTTAGTCAGTAAAAGTCTGACATGTCCTCCTGCTCCAAGCAAACATTTTCCATAAAAGAAAATATTTGTAATTGGTTATATGTTGGTCTTAAGTTTGCTTTTTTTTCATCAAATAAAATATTTGTCTTTGTTTCTTACATAAGTCATAGGATGATTTCTCACCCAAAAAAATAAAGTAGGTGCGGCTTAACGATCTAGTTCGTTCACGAACTATACAAGGCTAGTTTCGTGGCTCCACGCTCCCTCAACATACCCCTCGGTTAGCTCTCAAAGACTGTTATGAATAATTTTTCAAAGCAGCTTTTCTTATTATGTGATGTGTCTGACTTCGTACCTCGTTTAGGGCATCGATACTTTGAGTGCGCTTCTTGCAAACTGATCAATAGTAAAAAAAAGCTTATCGTATGGTTTCTTTCCTAAAGAATATCACAATATTTAAATTTTATCAGACTATCGCATTGCAATAATTTTTTTTTGACAATTTTTTTTTTTGAACAATTGAAAAGAAAATTCTTCTTTTGCAAAAACTTTGACGGCTGAATCTTTTGCATAACAAATGCATGCATATTCCCTAATGCAGATTCCAATAATCTATTTCTATAACATCACTAAAAGGAAATTATAAAAGTCAAGATTTACAGTTTAAGAATTAATAACAAGACTAAAATATTATTGAACATACTTCAAATTATGATTTTGAGTTTTTAAAACAGATCATGAGCAGTAAATAAGTGGACTCCAGGAATATTTGAAAGAATAACGGTGCCCCAGAACGCAAAGGAACACTGAAGATCATAGGTGGGTTTTAGTCACAAATCTGACACACCCTTAGCTCGGCCCTGGTTTGAAAGGCAAGAAGGAACAAGATGAGTTTTTTAGTCACTAAGAGTCAGCACTATCCCTCGCTCCGCCTAAGGGGGATGTCATTGGAATGATTTTTACCCACCAAAAAAAACACACCCTTTCATTCCACTCTAAAGCAGGGGAAGTCATTAGATAACTTTATCTATTCAGAAACCACTATCAATGCTGCGTAATCACTTGAACTAAAAAACATCGAGTCGGAAAACTAAAAGCCTTCAAATATATAGAAATAAAATTCTACAGGAAAACCCGCAACTACTGTTGATTAGTATTTAACAAGCCCCGAACGCCATCAGCAACGCACTACCGCAACACGATTACTTTCAGAGAACGGCATCCCGAGGCAAGAACAGTTACTAAACATGCTTTTGAATGCCTTCACCAACCGTAATAGGACCTTTCACGCACATTGACTCCTCAGAAAAAAATCTCGAGGTTCTCGTTCGGTGTACATTATCAAAATTGCAATAGCATTACACTGCGATGGCTTTGAAGATTTCAATTCCGGTCAGGTGCGAAGCTGGCGTATCAAGAACTGGGTTCCGTACATAACGCCATAGTATAATGAGTTCGGCCTCGATTTTATTACTAGCGTACCGACTTACATATTAAGTGGTACATGTTTATGAGAATCGGTTGTAATCTCCCGAACGGCTCTTCAGAAAGTGATTTGAAATTCAAAGAGGATGTTCGCATTTTTTCGGACGTGTTATTTTGTATCGATGTTTTGTGTATTGACTTTTGTGAATATTGCAAGAGATGGGTACAGAAGATATCTCGGATACAATTAATAAGGGTTAAAAAATCTCCTTAAAAAAAAGAAAGGTAAGTAGTGACGCAATCATTGATGGTGAAGCACACTAGTTTATTAAGAGCCTATTCACTCTTACCCTGAAAACACCAAAATTATGATCGAACGGGAAAACCTTAAAAAGCAAATTGTTCCAGCACTTCGACGTACGTGGTATAAACATCGAGACGAAATACTTAGTTCTGTGAAAAAACTACTATTTGTCAACCACACACATAATTGTAGCAAATCCAAACAAACTATGAAATAATTATCTAAATAATAAAAACATACTGAATAACTTAACAATCACAACAAACCTCAAAAAATAAACTAAACTAATTTTGATGACCGCCCTCTGTGCTTACCCCCACTTGTGTAAGCCAATTACATAGTACAAATATTTGCTAATTATTTGATTGAATGGCCTTCCCCTCCCCCTAGAGTACATAGAAGGGCCCAGTTTTTTACTGAATTGAACAAATAAAGGAAAAAGCGGCTTGAAACAATTTTTAATTTTAACAAAACCGTTATCAATAAGTTATTGTGTAAGAAAAACACATTGTCATTTTATCTTCTTTCCGATTTTGAGATGAAAAGAAAATGAAACCTGTATTTGTATCGGCTGCAGCTGTCATCCTATAGGGGAATATTTCAATCAAGGAACAGAGTAAGTATATTGGTATTTGAAATAATGGAGTTTTTATGAGATTGTTAATTTATAAATTAGTTAATTGTCTTTAATTATTATATCTACACAATATGGCTAATATTATTACTAATAATACGATAATGGTGTACACCATTATCATGTTTAGTCACTAAGGATTAATTTATCAATCGTCAAAATACAAGATTTCAAAATACGGGATGTCTTTGAAACTGTTGAATAAAACTTGACGGGACTTTCATTGAGATAATTATAGCTAATGTTGTAATGAGTAACTTAAGCTACTTTTTACATTCACGCAAGAAAAAGACTCAATTCCCGGAGGTGGGGGATATCTCTGAAATGGATAACATTTTTTACACGCCCCAAAAACGGAGAGTGTTGTTAATGTGAATGTTCTTAAATTTCACGCTAACGAAGTCACGAGAACACCTAAAAACTGAGGTTGTTCAGTTTCGTACAAAATTATAAACTTGATTGGACAGTTTGTACGGAGGGGCCATTCTTTTTTCCTTTTCCTCAAAAGAAAAATCTTCTGGATGATTCAGTTTTCTCTACTGAGCAAGCCCTAAAAGTTTGCGGAGCCCTGTCCATTTATAAACTAATAAAAATCTCAAACACTGAAAATATCCGCAAAAAGACTCGCTACCCAATCATTGGTAGCACTCAGACATCAGACGTGGGCCGGGCAGCATCCCCGCAGATCCACAAATGAAGACAGATGGGCCGCCGGTAATTCTACTAACAATGTAATTAGCGACGCCGAGATAAATATATGTACAGAGCGGCTGTCTATATGTTTATATTAGGTGACTGTTAATATTGAAATAGTTTAATTTGTGTAGTATAAGTACGCAGACTGATCTTCTACTACCTCAGTCTAGTATCTATTGTAGTAGCGATGTTTTTTGTTTCAGGATTTTACATTTTGTTGCGATATCATTCTATGAGTTCGGGAGAACGTGTCAGACTTCTATTGACTAAAACCCATGACTGTTCCTTCTTTGCCTTCATTCCAGGGCCTCGGGGTTCTCTTTCGCACAACCAATTACCCCAGTAGGCTTCGACCCTACTGGACCCCTATGGTTTGCTGCCATTACTTCGCGGTGCGTGATGAACACTACGGTTGGCGTGGCTCGAGCTTTCAGGAAAGAACTGAAAAGATGTCTTATTACCTAATCTAACACTAAAACATTATTGTTCAGCAAAAATTCCGATTCCTCAAAAATCGATCTAACAGCGGTCCTAGTGCACCTCCCTGCGGCACACCTCTAACTTCCCGAACCTCTTCCATCAAAAAGTAATTCTGAGTGACAAGCCCGTAATTAAGCAATCGCCCCAGAACTTTACTTAATGGCGATCAATTTAAACTGGAAAATTTCACGTTAAAACAGTGATTTATCCGACGGCGGACACATTAAAACTTTGGTAAAGTGTTTAATTTTTAGTCTTTAATATTATTATTTAATTTCCCGACCACCTGTTGTTTGTAAGCATTTTATTCGGGCCTGGGAGCTCAATGATGTATTTTCGGTTCGTTGTTGCGGTCTGAGGGCGAATGATCGTCCGTGGGGTTAGATGTTATGTAATGGATGTGATTAGTAGCATAATTAGGAGCGTAATGATTGTAATAAATCTGTAAATCCGGCCACTAGTGTTTTGTGTAAATAAAGTGTTTGGGTTTCATGTCTTGCTTGTTTACTTTGTCCACCTTTTTGCTATAGTGTAGGTGTTACTTTCTTGTTTTAAAAGTCTCTAAAGGAATCCGTCAGAAAAAGCATTGTGGTACAAACGTACCAAAATGCTTTAAATTCGATGATCTAGTATAATATACTAGGTCATCAAATTTGTTTCTAACAGACATTTTAAACACTTTTGTAAACGCTTGCCTATTATTATATTAATTATTAGTAGTATAAATACATGTGTGAAAGCCAACAGATGGCCAACCTAACCCCTTTATTTACTCTTAAAAAGACAAAATAATAATATTCCATTTTCATTTCAAGACTCTCCGTCTAAAAATGAATAAGAAAACAGTTTACGTGTAACGACAATAGCCTGAAGCTATACTTAAAAAACATAAAATATTCCGTCGGAATACAAAACTTACATACCACTTAAGTTGTCCTCCTTTGAAGTTGTAGATAAACAAGTGAATAAGTGGAGGCTTCGTCGAGTGATGCTTGAAGTCGAAGGCAAATATTTTAAACGCATCGCGACATTTCCCTCTGGGGGTGGACGGCACTATTTGTAATGCAATGCAAATGTTTTAGGGATGTTGTTCGGCAGATTAGGGTGCCTTGTTATTTTTTGTAACAACAGTAGGTTTCTTAACGAGTGTGACTGCATTATTAGAATTACCCAAAAAGTAGAAGCCCAATGTTTGCAAATTATTTTCCAAATTATTTGTAATTTCTCCATTTTAACAGATTTTTGTTTGAATTTGAACTAAATAATAGTAAATGAATAAATCATAGGTTTTATTAATCTTAATCAAATATATCATTTAATTATGCTTACTTACGTGAGTATCTACGCATGTTGCTAAAAAAGTTATGAGTTTACATGTGGATGGATGGAGGGGGAGAGGGAGGCCAAAGAAAAGATGGATGGATTGTGTGAGAAGGGATATGAACGAAAAGGGAGTTAGTGATAGCGTGACGAGCGACAGGACAGAATGGAAGAAAAAAACGTGTTGCGCCGATCCCAAATAAAACGGGACAAGGGCAGGAAGATGATGATGATGACTTACGTGAGTATCTAGTTCAAGATTAACAGCCTTATTTTTTGAGTTAAAGGTAAAAAAAAAACCTTGGTTAGTTTGAGGCTAGTAAGTAGCTAAATTATCTATTATCCATTGCTTCAATTAAGTTATAGCCACTTATTGCGCTCAGCTGGGACTAGAACATTGAGGTATTTTTTAAAAACCAATACTTACAACGATTACAGTGTAACCATGAATTTCGTCGAAAGTGCCAATATTTCATTATCCAAAGCTTGCACTCTAACCGGTCGCATGTAAAGCGGGACCAGCCATCAAAATCGCGGCGTGGCTGGCTAAAGACATCCCCCGCTCGTCAAACATGAGAAGTATTCAGTCAAAATATTGCGCCACGGTACACAAGTATGGGACAGTTTTCTTTATTTTTCATCAAGAAAAATGAACGTACTGATTTCTTAGGAAAGATTAGTAAACGCAGGAACGTTAATTGCAGTAATCTTACAGTAATATACAATTTTATTAATGTTGACATTATCATATTGATCTTTTGTTTCAAAATTAGGCGTTCATGATAATATTGTAGCGTAAGTGCCCATTCAACTTTAGATTGGCATGAAAAATACAAGGCAATGAGGAAATTGGCATGTCCTAGAACCAAAAATTCGAAGACATGTGACATTCACCAACCCACATTAGGCCCCTGTGGTGAATTACAGCCCATTCCCTCTCGTATAGAAGAGGTCTAAGTCCCAGCAGACACATTAAAAAGACTGATGATGATGTTGATGATATCTCATTGAATTTTGTGTCATTCATTTTCAATTCAACAGCTTTCAAAATGCAAGAAGCTGGCACGTTCCAATTGATCGTTTTTGCGGAAAATAACCGACCAAAAACTCTACTATGTGTTAGTTTAAACCAATTGCACTTACTTTTTGTAATCTTAGCAATAACTTTAGAATTTGCTCAAAACTTGAAAAATAAGAAATATGAAAAAGGGTAGCATCAACTTCTGTATCCCCTCATATTTGCAACATCGCGGTGTGCAAGCAACAAGACCGTAAGTCGCATATCGAGTTAGGGGCTGAATGAATACTTTATCATACACATTTATGTTTTATGAATATTTTCCTACGGTCTGTAGACTTGGAATAATCGTAGAGCCGTCTTACTGACAGCTCGACAAGTGGCCTTTTAAGTAAGGGGAAGAAAATGGTATTTTGCCTTGAGTAACACGCCTGTTTATTTGCATTTTGTATTTGTTTGTATTATAGAACTATGCATTAAAAGTTTCTAAAACCACTTAATCTATTGTGCCTAAAAACGTGCCTTGTGAAGCCTGAAAATTTTCTTATCAAAAAAAATAGGTCTTATATTTTTTTATAAAGCATTAGATGATTTGTACAAATCGTAATTGAGTATCAACTGCAAACGGGTAGGGAACAGAGACTAACACTGGAGAGTCACAAAACAATACAGATAATAAATGGACACCAATGCACAGACGCAATGCATGTGGTTTCATATTTTGCATTGTATTCTGTTCTATCTGTTCTATAATGGAAACTCGATATAATAGAGTTTTCTTGTCGGTATCCTTATATTATAATACCTATAGTTTTTGAAGCAAATTAAGTGGCTAGAAAATTAGATCTGTGTCAAACGAGTTTTGTATTATTATGTTTAAAGTAGATTCCTCTCTTAGATTACGAGTATTACTGTGGCGTGGTGGAATCCTTATTTAGGAGAATAATTTAGACCTTTTGTTTGTATTTATTTGACCTAGATTTCCTCCCTATGATGCAATTGTGTAGATATATAATTATAGATGCATAACAAAACAGGAGATCTAATGAATATTAGACACTGTTTGCCGCAATTCTGTTCAATGCATGTGCAATAATCCGCACAACCGCGGCGCTTGCAAATATTATTCAATAACCTAAATATCTAATGCGAAACCGCGGCTCCACCCAAACCACATGCAAATTAGATGATAATACCAAATATGAATACATTATTTGAAAATCTAAATATCAAAATTCAAAGCAGTTTTGACGCGTATTAATTAACGAGGCGTCCACGTTATCGCAGCCCGTTGGGCTTGACGCCGCGCGCCGCAACCGCGGCTGTTGTACAGGAGCCTGCAATTATGTGATGTGTCAAGTTAATGCTATCGGTGGGATATAGACGACTAGTTAGACTGCGAATTATGATAACTCTACTACTGTGAATAGTTCTGTGACAAGTTAGTTAGGGTACATTGCTCGCAGAACAGAAGGTCGATGAAGCCGAGAAGTTCTGAAGTGGCGACTGCATACCGAAAGACAAAGCTTCGGAAGCCCTGCCACCAGATAGACCGAAGACCTGGTGAGGGTCGCGGGAATCTGACAGATGCGACCACTCATTGTGGTGACACTGGTCTAAGAGTTGACGTAGTTCGGCTGAAATTATGACGATGGTGATGACTTCTCATCAGTAGCGTCTTTGTAGGTTTTTAATTTCTAAACGCAAACAGTTTTTAATAAGCAAACAAACTCACCATTGATACGCAAACATAGTCGTAATAAAAAATATAAGATATACGGGTTGAATTCACTTATTTCTAAGGATTACAAATCACTTGATTACAAAAATATAAATATAGCTATCAATTTTACACATAATTAAAAATTATCTGGTACAAATAATTTCCAAAATTCAAATAATTATGAATTGACCAGAAAATTGACAGCTCCCGGTCTCTGCGGATGGTTATCTGGTAGCGTATTGTCCGCGAGGCAGCCGCTCGGCTAATTTCCGATTAATCTGTCCATTATTTAACCTCTGTTTAGCGAGTGTTGGATTAGGTGCAATCAACCGACGTTGTTGTACACCATTTACTTGTCGTTATGTATGATAAAGTTTAGTGATTCTATTAATAATTTTGTTGGCTTCCGGTTATTGAATTTGACGGTAGCATAAGTACAGCTTACGCTATCGTCAAATTTTCGTTACAAGTTTATAAACAGATATTCATAAAAATATACGAAAAATCAGCTATAATTCTGACGCAGTATATATATATATATATATTTTTTTTTTTATTGTTGATAGGTTTGCGCTTGACCGCCATCTCACCTGATGGAAAGCGATGATGCGGTCGACGATGGAACGCACTTACCTTAAGCTTTTTTTAAATAAATTTTCACTAAGCCTGTTCTCTAACTCTCTGTTTAGGCAAGTCAAAGAATGGATCAATCTCTAGTCAGTTGGTCAGACTCCTTTTTGACAGTCAACATGCTTTGCCCCTGTCCCCCAAAATAAAATTATACCACTCAACCCTCCTTAGGACCCAATAATCAAAAATGCAGCAGCATCCCTTCCTCATCTCGTCTGAGTCCCTCTTGATATGTTAAGACTATCAAAATTTGCATACTTATAGCGTTGCGTGCAGTCGCGTGCAGCTGACGTGGTCCCACTCAGATTCTATTGCTCGTTTCATGGCTGCGAGGTGAAATGGGAACGTGTAGTGTGATGGGAAAAATTATCACTTCTTTTTTATTGTATATATTGAAGTAATTTTTTTATAATATTCTTATTTAATTTATTTAAATCTCGGATTGTCGAATGAGTAAACTAGTTGTCGATTGAAGTTTGAGTTACTATAAAAGTAATGAACCTCTTCAAAAAACAGAATGTAAAAATAGTACTTGAGAAATCTTCTATGCGATAAGATCACCGGTTGTAGGTATACTTTCTTTGTAAATGATTCATCATCTCTATAGCCTTTTCTCAACAAGCTTGGGGTTGGCTTCTAGTCTAACCGGATGCGGCTGAAAGCTCATATTTTACATGAAGCGACTGCCTATCAGACCTCTACAACCCAGTTACTCGTCATCACGAAACTCCTTGGACAGGCTAATGATCAGATTTTCTGGCGTCTGATTACCTATAACGACTGTCAAAGATCTACAAATGACAACCAGGACCAACACAGGACGTTACATGCTTTCCGTGACCAGGAATTGAAAAATTCACTTGTTCGTGCAATCTCATGCATAAAAGGCGCGATGAAAATTATTTCTATTCTTATGGCCAGAAGTATACAAGATACCTAGATTCAGGACCGTACCATCTTACTCCTTCTCCTGTTACGTAAAAACTCTATTAACACTATACAAACAATAACAGTAAAAGCAGAAATATTACATCGTTTCTAAACATAAGGGCGCGTTAGGTGGCCGTTAGCTTTTCCTTGGAAATTAAAAATTTAACACAAGATGGCTGCAACTAGGCAAGTACATACATGTATAGCTCAGTGTGTGGGAGGGAAGGTACTCGTGTGCTTCACTATCAACGTGATAAGGATATGAATTTTGGAGTTTTTGATGAACATTATGTTTTTTTTTATTTACCTATTATATCGTGGCTATTTTTTCTAAAGCCAGAACAAATTCGAATAAACGCGTATCGTGTATCAAGTGCTCAAACCTTACAAGTCCAGTTTACATAAAAAATATATAAAGACCGAAGCGCACACATTGGCGTGTGCAACACACGTGTAAGCAGTAGGTATAGTTCTACTTTAATTACGTATCCTGGGTACCCCATAATAATGAGGGTAAGTCTCTGAGAGATGTCACGGTGTCCTCACCTTCTGCCTGGCGTAGGTACGGCATATGGCATATGGCATATATGACAGCTACGAAGGTCGTCAATAATTGCTAAAGTTATTAGAGACTAAACTCCCACGTTCTTAGAGCTATATTCAGCAAATTCCTTAACGGTGACTACCGGTAAGGAAATAGCCACTGCTAGTGAGTATATGTTTTTAAGGGTAAAATGTTTATAGTTTCGCATTTGGATGAGTAAGAAAAATGTGTTTTACTATGTTTAACTTATTAGGTGAAAATGTTGTTGGTAAATAAAACATTAAAATGTCAGTATAACATACAAATTCTAATAGAAGTCCATTTAATTTATAAGTCGTGCTGGTAAAAAGCGCATTTTTCACTCGAGTCCATTGTTTTCTTACAACAATAACAATATATCAGTCGGAGCGAGCAACAGACGTACACTGGCGGACAGAATGGTGGCTACGTTCGCATGATTCATTGCATTTATTTGTTTTATGAAAAGTATTCTAGTTTTAATATTTTTAAACAAAGAAACAAAATTTCATGGGTGAAGGATATTCGTACTTTTTCTTTTTCCTAAAATTAAATTAACGAAGACTTTTTTACTTTATTTTTTCTCTTTATTTTTTTGGGGGTTTTTATCTAACCATATATGCCAACCCCATTATACCTTTTAATATTATTAATTATTACTTTTAATTACTTAAACAGTATACCTATACACATATAAAAGAAAAAAAGAAAGAAGTCTTATGGCTACTCTTGTAACTTTGGGCAAAAAGTTATATTTAAGTTATCCATAAAATCTACAGCATTTTCAGTTCCCAAAAGAATATTTTTTCGTTTAGTAACGGTAACACTCTCTCAATTCAGTTTTCAGAAGCATATGCATAATATTCATCTTCAATTGCATTTAAAACAATTTCAATGCAGAAAACTCGTTATTGTTATCCAGTTCAGAATTCAAAGAGATCGTTTTGGACATTTCAGGAATATAAATTTTTATGCTTATCTTACCTTTATTGACGGTTTATCGTCTCGTGAAAGCTATAATGGCTTAAAAGAAGCCGGTATTCCGAATTATGGCAGCCAGACAACTTCACTTTAAGCTTCAATGCTCTTCCGAAGTATGCTTTGACTTAGAATTGCTTAGGTTTATTGGCCGTCCAGTTTTGATTTAGCTGCATTTTTAAATTCATTCATCTGAAGCTCAGCTTCAATATCTTTTCGTTAGACGAATAGATATTGAAGCCCAGTATTTCGTCAGTCAATAATTCTTCTATAAACTCTTTTAGAGTCAGCTTTATTGAAAGACGGGAATATAATAATATTATTATTTGGGTAATTTTAAGAAATTAGCTGTCAAACATGTAACTCAACTAGGGTAAAAAATATGCCTTTGGTCTATGTCTCTTCTCATTTAATTTTCAATTACCTACACGCAAAAACCATATCCCGACTGAACCTTGTCTTTTAAGATCATCATCATCTAATAACTTCTCCCGTTCTAGGAGAGAGTGGGAAGACGTGTCACAAGTTTACTGACTAAAACTACACTTACGAGTATACTTTGCATTCCAAGACCCCGTGTTGCTCTTCCAGAAGTCAGCCCACGTCAAAACATGCATAGACATGATAAATTTTAAACAATAAAAATGTCAAATAAAAATGGCCCATTTCTTCCGTGCCGGTGTGTAGTAAAGTTCTCATCTAGTTTCACGCACCATGTCCCGCGTATCGCCGCTCACGTATAAACTGCATTGCTCGCATGCAGCATCAAGACAGAATGCTAGGTACTGAACGTGATAAATTTTATTTTATTAGCTGATAATGCCTTTTGTTCTGATACTTGAGACGTTTCTTTTCGTAATTTGTTTTGTTTAAATTGTTGTTGGAGAACCTTTTTGAATTTTGTTCCAAGAGATATGAGGTAAACGTAGTCTTTAAAATTTCATGAATGGTGCCGTATTCTGGTTATTTTAAACATTTTTTCTTTGTAGCTAGATAATTATTTATTACAAAGTAAATATATACTGATACATTTATTATTTTAATGACAATAATGATAAAAACATCATATTGGTAATGGTAATAACAAATGTTTTTTTTGTTACAGGTATGTGCACCAAGTTTTTGGAGAATATTTATCACTTTAGAGAGAAGTAAGTTTTACAAAACTTTAAAAAACAATCATGGCTACATCAAAGTATTTTTTCATAAAATAATTAGCATATCGTATACATTAAATCATAAAAAAAGTCATATCAATGTATTATCCAATAATGTAAACCCTAGGTTGACAGGTAGACTTCCGAAGCCATAAAATCAGATTTTGAACCTTTATGTTGCATAAAGATTAAAAAAATAAATTAACCTGTACAGAGCACTTTTTAGCAATTTCAAAATTAGTGTAAAAAAATGTCCAGTTCCTTCGTCCCGTCTACAAAGATGAAATGTAATGTAATGGCTAAGTAGCCATTACATTTTCAATCAGCTAATACACATGTATTAATACAACTCTAATTAGCGAGCACATGTCTTGTAAGCAAGCACAAATGATTCACACATAGTTAGGTAAACAAGACGCGCTCACAGCTGCCATCATACTCCTAGTAATAATCGTAACAGGAATTACGACTCGCGACTCATCTTGGGAGGCTGTGATTACTTTGTGTCACAGTAAATGTAATGGATCAGATGCCTCATAACTTATTGAACACCATTTAGTATTCAATTAGATATATTGAACATGTGGGCCATTGAAGCACTGAATTGGTGACCTGAAATCGCACGACGGGGTCGCGACATACCAAAAAGGAGATGGCGGGACGACTTAAGAATTGGCAAGAAGTGACTCAGAGTCGGGAACAATGGAAGGAATGGAGACCTTTCTCCAATAGGGACAGTATAGGCTAGATATAGAAATATGTCTGGGTTTCGTAAGAAATTTTCATAATTGAAAACGACGGTGTTTTCATAATGATTTTTGTTAGCCGGAATATTAACTACACACAATCAGTATAATAGTTTTAAACCGTAAAAAAAATAGTATAATATTTTTCGTAAAATGACAGAAAAGATTCTTTTTTCTTCGTTTCTATCAAGTTTTTTTAATCTTTCAAGGCCATTAAGCTTTTGTATGTCCATTTTTTGTCATCAGCTAATTACCGATGCCTTCTCTCTTTTGTAGCCATGAAACGGTACTATTCATGGCAGAAAAGATTAGCACAAGAAAAATAAAAAAATAATCTGTAAACTTTGCAATAATCTGTAAACTTTGCATATACTACATCACAAAGATGCCTACGTTGTTACATCTTCACTCATTTTTTGTCACGACAGTATACGCAGTTACATTTGTGCGGGCACGGATACCCTGACGTATTGTGCACGATTTTATTAGTATGCTGCGGGTGCAAATGTGCTTTTTTACGTATTATTTCGTCATGTTTGTATGTAAATGTTGGTGTGTTGTAAAACAAATGTTTGTGTATAAAATGTTAATAACCTATGACTGTTGTATATATATATCTATAATCGAAAAGATAATGCCAGCCTATACTACAATTTGTTGACTTAAAGCGTGGCGTTTTAAGATTAACCCTTTAACCACCCGTGTTTTCATATGGTGTTTACTAGGGTCGTGTGTTTGCGACTGGGTACTCTATCTCGTTTAACTATTCAATTCCTAAAGTTGACATAAGAGCCGATGAGATGAAGTATTTCTTCGTAGATGTGCGACCCTGGGGGTATAAACGCGAAAGTGTTTTTCATGCAGGTGATTAAACGGTTATTGCCGTTTATACTTAAGCACCTTAGGTCACCCAGTAGTGGCGGGTAAATCACCAGCACTGGCATGCTAACTGTAAGACGGTTGCCATCATTACCATCATGTTAGATGTAGATTCATATCACGTAGCATATTTAGTAGAGAGAAAGAGATTAATAGCTATAGAGGTAAAAAAGAGGAAATGAAGATCGCCAAAATTTGATGGCGAATAAAAGCCTGCGATAGATTTATTTACCAACAAGCTTTTATCCGCGGCTTTTCCCGCTTTTATTAGCCTATGTCCGTCTCCAGGGTCCCAACTATCTCTGTACCAAAATTCATCAAAATCGGTTTTTGTCATTTAGGCAGTAATACGTAACAAACAAACAAACTCACTTTCACTTTAATAATATTAGTAAGGATATTATAATCCTCCCGACCATATTTTGATCATGGTGGTCACTTACGGAGAACAGAGGTTAACCAAGTACGCAGAGAATGTAGTGCACAAGTGCGTGCGCAAACACAGGTGCAATCTCTGTTTCCGTACTCTCATGGTCCGATGGGACGGCTATCCGACACTACCGGAAAGAGATCTGGCGAACGAACAAACGCTTTACGATCTTTCCGAGGCACGGTGGTGTCACACTATCAGTTTTCAAACTCCTGGCTGCTATATAATAATTCGTAATGGAAAAATCCAATAGCAGTTTTTACGTGACCCGAGAATCAAAACCAGAATCCTATGGTCTGCAGTCGCGCTTGCGACCACGGGATCAGTGAGGCAGTTAATCAATATTAAATTAGGTACACGTCTAACAACTAAGATCTCTAACAACTGAGAATCTAACAACACTATAATTCTCTAATTCTAAGCAAAAAGCAATCCTACTTGACCATATTACTAGCTTCCTCACCCAATTTCTTCCCACAACTACATTAACATAATTAAGACGCTCCAACTACACCATCTCCATCACTGAGCATCATATCACAGGGTGCTTGCGCCATTAACCAGACTACGCGCCAGTAAACCGTGCCAGTAACACTGGCTGCCACTTATGACGTCACTATTACCAAAACGTACCTATACGTAGCTAACCTGATTACGAGTTTGTTGAGCAGATTGATTTTGGTTGACGTAATGAAGTTGTTTAGATGTCATCATTGGTTTGGTGTATAGAGGAGATTAAACAGTCTTAATTATTCCTTTGAAAAAACCATTTTGGTGACAAAAGTACCAAGAAGGACACTTCCGCATGACCACCGCTTAGTTCATTTTTGCTTGCACTCGAGACGAAAACTTCAAAGGGTTTGGTTTGGCGCCGCGCCCCAGGGATTAAGCGAATTTTTTTTATGTGATTAGGATGCACTGCGATGGTACGTCTTGTGTGAAGAAGTGACTTGGTGAGAAGAGACCATGATCCAATTAAAATAATTAGACTGTCAGAGAGAGAGAGAATGGTACTGTCAAGGAGAAGGAATGACAGGCTATAACTTCCTTCTGTAAAGCAGTAATGCGAGCAAAGGAAGCGGTTAAAACCATCCGACCGATGGACTGGAACCGAGTCTGGATCGATGCGTTTTATATCACAAAGAAACGTCAGCACGATTGACGGGGTTAGTTAAAGCTCCGGCTTGCTTTCTATGACCGTGAAAGCGTAAAAGACGAAAATACGTTCGCATTATAGCTTTAGTAGGGATTATAGTTTATTTTCGTGAATATAGCCAAAGTTTACCTAAAAGTAACAAGATGCAACCTAAATTCAAAATGTCAGGGAACATATTTTTAGGACTAAATTGTTTTGTCCTTTCTTTCCTTCCTTGTATAGTTGTGTACGCAAGTATGAACACAAACATAGCGAACACAAACATCAAACTTGAACATTTGGTTTGTTCGTATGGACGATATATTCGAACAACAACGCGAACATAGTTCGAATCGAGTTCGTGCACAACAGTCGTGAACTCTCTTAATAGCCATGGTGAAAGTGAAAGTGGTTGATTGTGAAGTAGCAAAAAGTTTTTTTTTTGTGTTCGCTCTGATTCATGAAGAACGCCGTCCGTACAGAATATACTAATAGCATCACCGTAAATATGTTTGACGAACAGAATGTTCGATGTTCGTTAGTGGTACACACGTGGGAACCAAGTTGTTGCGTATCATGCAACGCAACAAATTTGTTCGTACGTGACTCTGACACTGCTTTACAGTCAAGTCGACCTAGCCGCTATATTAAAATAATTAGCACAACAACTAGCGTGCAACACACACAAACGTAAGTTATGTTGCCCCTTCGGCAATCCTTAGTTCGAACTAATATAACTGTAATCCTAAGCCAATCACTTTCAAAATCAATACAAGCAAAACTTACTAAACCCGCGACTTGAAACTAGCGTACAAGTATAGTTGGGAACATGTTCACAAGATGACATGAGTGGTTCAAACTTAGCTTAATCACTGTCATAATTCAGCCTAAGCCGGGGCCTAGCTTATATTGGGTTAGCAACGATCGTGCTGGGTTTACTTGTATTGCTATATTCAATAATTATGTTTATGCTCAATTTCGTTTTGAACAATCGAAGTCAGAGCTTAGTAACCCTTCTAACTAAGCCCAGTTTCAGATTCTGACGGAATTGTGGGCGTTATAAATGGACTTAGTCGAGTCGAGGTCTAAAACTTCTAACTACATAACATATGTACATAATCAGCCTTGTAATGTTCCTGAGACTAGGAGTCAGGACTCCTCTCGAAGCGAGGTAGAATATAATAGAATAGAATAAACTTTATTGTACACCAAAATAGTAACAATTTCACAGAAACGAGGTAATGAGCAGAGATAATGTAGCGTATTCCAACATGCGGGCTCAGGGTGGATTGGTAGAAGTCACAAGTCTTCAAATGGCTAGTTCTAGGACAGTTCGGTTTCCTCATGATGTTTTGCTTCACCGCTTTGAACAGTAGTGATGAAATAACTTACGCAAAGAAATGCACCTGACTGGATTTGAACTCGCTATGCAATTTGTCTGTCAAAGCTGTTACTACTCTTACTTAGTAATCATTGCTCAAATTGCTCCTTAGTTTACAAACATATGAATGGTCTACTAATAGTTGTTCTAGGCTCCAGGCTGGAATCGTACTCGCTATATTTAGCGCCAAGCAACCAATCGCTCAGTTACTGCACCAACCGTGGCGTTAAAATGCACATCTTATCTTATATTGTAAAGACGAAACATTTTTTGTTTGCTCGAAATTATCTGTGGATTTAAACATTAGGTTAATAAAATTCATTCAATAATAATAAGCTGCAATATTAGTGTTTGCTAAAGATTACTTTTGTAAAGGAACAGTTTAAGGGTCCATAAACAATGAGCGGCAGTAACCGGCGAAAAATCACTTCAATTTCAAACTCAACTAATTTTTTTTTTCACTATCTCTTCTGACGAAAAGCGACGATGTAGTCGATGATAGAGTACGCTTGCCTAGAAGTAACCTATACAATCTTGATTTAAACACTCTTGACTTAAAGACTTTATTTGAACATAGCTTTCCTTTTACTTTGTAACATCTTTCAAGATCAGAAACAAGCGCTGTAGATTTTTTGATACCATATTAAAATATCCATAACATTTTGCCAACCAAGCAACCACCCAAAACACAATCCCCGGCGAGTCCACTAGCCACTCTAGCCAGCCGCCAACAGCCAACAGATAAAGCAGATGGTGTGCCAACATTACTGCGGATATAATCTGCGGACGTATGCGCTCGTCGTTTGTTTGTTTGTTTGTTGGTATGTCCGCTTGTTTGTGCGTGTGTGTTTGCTCAGCTAAGTTATACAATATGCGTTGTGTGTGTTGTGTTTGGTTGAAAGCCGTTAGTCATGGATTATTTTATTGATGTGTTGGTGTTTAGACTTGTGTAAAGTTGTATATACGTATGTTGACAGTAATAAGTGCAGTTTAGGCTGCAACTAAATTAGCCTGTACTTATTCTTAGAGGGTAATCGTCTCCAAAGTGTTGCGATGGACGATGTTGATGGGTCCAATAGACGTGTTTTGGCTGAAATGACGACATGACATATCTTATATCAAAGAACATTGCTTACCGCAGAGTGCTCGTGTTTACAATTCGATTATTTCCGCTCTTGCTAAAATAAAAATAAAGTGTTTTATATAATTTTTTTATCTAGACAAGAGGCCTGAATCCCAGCAGTGGGAACATCAAAAGGCTATGCTATGCTACTGAATAACTACATTGATGAACTGCAATTATTGCCACGTTATGAGAAGTTCTATTTATTGTATTATTCGATATCTTATTTAAATTAAAAGGGGCAGACTACACAACTTTAAAAGCAAAAACATACAGAGCTCAAATTAAAAACTAGATGTCTTCAAGCCTATTGGGACGATTGCATCACTGCTTCGCAACAGTTGAGATTGTAGCTAGTTTAAAATATTTAAAAAAAACTATGCTTTTTTAAGGTGAGAAATTATAAAACTTCTTCGGGGAGACGGGGTGTGTCAAACTCTTACTGTTTAGTCAGAAAAAGTTTGCTTCGCCACCCGTGCCGGTTTATTGCTCTTTGCACAAATAATTTTAATATTCCTATAAAAAAAAAAAACATCAATACGTGTTTAAATAAATAATAGTATCGTAAACTGAAATCTATTTCATTTGATGACAAATTGAATACAGAGTTCAAAATAATAGGTTTCGAAACAAATTGTCGTCCATTACTTTCCTCGGAATTATTGACGAAGTAACCGCACGCCATATTAGAAATCTGTGCCCCCTAGGTGAACCCTGCCGTGTTATTAGCTATGTAATTACTAGGAACTCGTAATACAATGACTAGAATATTTGAATTAGTGTAAATGGTGATCGAATTTGATTGAAATCGGTTTGGTACTAGTTCGGTTTATTGATTGACACCGATAGGCTATTGCCTAAAATAGAACATAGGATACCTTTTATCGTAGGAGTACGATGCCTTGGAATAATTTTCTTCTATTGATATTATCAGTTTTATTTTTAAGTGGGAGATGAGATGTTGTGCCCACTGCTGTTTTTTTTTTTTTGCCCGGGCCCCAGTATTCACTTTGACAAATTATGTCAATATTATAGTAAAGTTTCTTTAGAGACTGTTCAGCTGAGACGGAATGACATTTTTTTTATAAGTTCTCTTCCTCCAAATCGCAACTTGTCCTAAATCACTTCCCTATGTATGAACAGGACTCATCCATCACACTAATATTATAAAAAATGTTATGGTTCATTTGTATGTGTGTGTGTATAAATGTACATGCTTGTAGCTCCTGCACGCTGAAACTGCTGAAGGGTTCTATATGAAATTTGAGACACGGGTAGGCCATATCCTGGAATAGTTCATAGGATGCTGATATTTCGGAGAATAGTAGAACCGTAGCTAGAATAATAATAGATAATAATTTGTTTATTTGTACTATAATTTAAATAAATTAGTACACAGTTACAATATTACGTTGTACAGAATAGCAATCTAATATGCGATCTGCTGCCTCCTAAACTGGGCCAAATGTCCATGTTTTAGGAGCCAATGTTCCTTCAAAAATAATTAGATTATAACAGATTAGCTTTTGCCTGCGGCTTCGCCTATGTACATAAAATATAGCCTAAGTCACTGAGGAAAAAAGCAGCTTTCTATAGGTGAAATCATTTTACCAATTGGACCAGTATTTCTAGAGATACCTCCTACAAACAACAAAACATTAAAAAAAAACTCTTTATAATATTATAGTGTAGACAATATTGCAAGTGGGAGTAGTAGGTAGCTAGTATCTTTTAATATACAATAAATAAAAAACCACAAACAAAATACAAGTCCAGGAAACATCCAGCACATTTGTCTTTGATCCTTCCTTCCCTGTCGTCACCGCCTTAAATTATACTGGAGGAAAGGGAATTTCAACAAAAAGTAATTAAACGTGTCGTGAATCGAACACCTCCGTGCACCTTGTGTTTCCCACGGTACACAAATTGTACACAAATTATACACAGTTGTACACAATTATACAGTACACAACCGGAAAGTTTCAGTGTACTCGGAGACGAGTTCTGTTTAATTCCGTGTATATTTTATGTGAATGATGCTTCCGTTTCTCGTGTTTTAAGGAGGTAAATAATATTAGAAATTTTGTACCAAATATCTCAATTTGAATGAACAAGACATGTTCAGATATTCAAACAGTTTCATAAGCTCGCATGAATGTTTCGTGTGTGTTTTCATTATTGTCACCTTGATTAGTGCTAAACTAGAGTCTAGCTTACACGAAAAGTTCAGTTGTCAATACTGAATTTTCCATAACAGTAACAAGCGGTATACCTATATAATTAATACAAGTCAAGACGAATCATACGAGCCCAAACTCGATGGGGTTGTGTCGTTTAACTACTAAGTTCCTATAGCCACCTTCTGGTTCCATCATCGGATCAGCTCAATGTCATAATAATTTTGCATTGTCATCTGATTTACACATGCATGCAAAATTTCAGCTTAATCGGTAACCGGCAAGTGGGTCAAATTTAACATACAATTTTTTTTTTATGTCTTGTATATTAAAAAAAATAAAAATCTTTTTGATTTTGTAAATTTGATTACAGTCAAGCATCGGGACAGGTGAAACATAATAAAAGCTTGTAAAATAGTTAAATGGCTAATTAGTCATGTAGAAATCTCGTCTGTGGTTAGCTCAGTAAGTAGACCATACGTAATGTTGTATTTGTGCTTATCGTCGACCACATTATTGCTTACCATCAGGTGAGATGGTGGTCAAATGCGAAACTATCAATAATAAAAAAAGAAAAAAACTATTTAGGATATAATTATAATACATAAATAATTCGAAAACATAGATAATAAAATTAAACTGCATCAAAATATATAAAGTGGTTTAGAAAGAGTTAGCGAGAGACGCGCGCAGCCACTTTATTTGTACTATGTGAAGTAGATAAACCTGCTATGAACTTATAGATAGAGCTTTATTTTCTCATGATGGAGAAGACAACGGTTTCCACACTCTCTCCGGCATGATCGGCGCAATGGTTGATCGGCTGCTGCGGTCTGTGTCCCGGGTTATATTCCCTGACGCTACAAGTATTTATATGCTCTACAGAGAAGAAGAGTTTACCAAGAGCGGGTGATGGTCAAAAAAACCATTTAATCAAATAAAAATCGCAATTAATCCTACTAAAGTAGAAAGGGTCAAGTATGCTTGTCCAGTAGAAACTTAAAAGTACTCAGCTCAGATGGTAGGAATCCAATTGCGAACGAAGACTTACAATTTGCATTCTCTTCATTTGATTGGAATCAAATTAAAGTTTTTTGCTAGTGGAGCGGTCTCCAGCCAACAGATGATGTTTGAGTAAAATTGTGGTTTTGTTTTCGTGCAATTGGATAATGAAAAAATCTTTCTAGATCTCTAAAAACCTTCTAGATGTAACTAACATAATATACATAATATATATGACTAACATAATACACACCCTTACACACTTCTATTCAAAAATTAAATTACAATCGTAATTGAAGCATTGAAATTTTACTTAAATGAACTTTAAAGTTAGTATTTTTTAGGCAAATAAAAGCCTACTGGGGCCATGGGTGATGCGAAAGAAAACTCCGGGGCCCTGGAACGAAAGAAAAGAAAGAACAGGACTGGGTTTTACTTGGTAAAAGTCTTACACGCCCTCTCGCTCCGCCAAAGGGTGGGAGAAGTAATTAGAAGATTTCCCACCGTAAAAAATGGGTAGGTATCGATGAACTACCGGGTTGTAGTGCACGCACTCACAAATATGCTGCAATCAGGATTTGTCAAAAATGATTGTTTATGTTCCAAAAAAAACCAATGAAATCGATACCGAAACCGATTCTAAACATACTACTTAAAATGTGCGTTTATTATGTCAGGTACATGATGTATATTTGGTTGCAGTTGACATGTTTGTTAAAGATTTATATTTGAAATTGAAAATTAATTAACCTTTTGCACCGTGACTGACCATCATCTTCTTGACCATATGATATTACTTACTTGAGGAATGGTTTTTACAAATAAATTATTGACAATCAAATTGTTCATAGTTTACTAGCACTTTGCTCGCGACTATATTAGTAATAGATTTAGGATTTGTAGTGGGATAAAACTGTTTATTTCCAATGTTCTACAGATCATTGGACATAAAAAAGTCCAGTTTCCTCAGATAACTCCAATTCAAATAATAAAAAAAATATATTGCTACTAGATGATTTACGATAATAATGTCCTTAAAAAGCTTAAATAAATCTTCTCATAACCACACAATAGGATAACAATAACTTCTGAAGAGGACAAATCACCGGCTAGTTGTACGGTCCCGGGATGTCGCCACGTATCCAGGGATCGTTTAGTAACTTGTCGTGCGGATACCGGGACAAATAAAATATCCGACACGGTCAACTCACTAACTATTGCGTTTTAAGAAATGGTTGAGTTTGATTCGAAGATTTTCTGCTAGTACCTTCTTCAATTTTAGTGATGAAAGCTTGCTTTTCTTGGAAAAATAATTTCATGATTGAATATTTGGTAGACGTACTGTAAACGTTATATTTCATCAGTGTATCAAACTTGAACGGGAAATTAATTTCACACAAAGCTAAAATATAATGTGGATTTGAATATAAAATTCTATTAACCTCATTAGTATGCCACCGAGTCTCGATTTTCACTTCCGACGCAGGTAAAACCGCTAGAAAAAGGCAATGCAAATAATTGCCACTGTTAGATTTACTTTGGTTTACTTCAAGCTCAAAAGTTTGTAACGTTTTTTAATTGTGTAATACCTTACTTTGCTAGCAAGAAGCTTTTCTTTTTTTTAAATAATATAGACTAGTGCTCGACTGCAGTCCCACATGATAGTAAACAGTAATGCAAGATGGTAATTACGCAATAGTTTATTATAAGCCTATTATCGGAACTTAAAATTATCATCACTAAGGGCGGTCTTATCACTAAAAGCGATTTTTTGTAGAAAACCTTAGGGTGGATTTGTCAAAGGTGAAAAAATACGCAGGTAGTTTGTGATGTACTATTTACATATCTATACACCCCTATTTTTTAATTAGTACACAAAAAAATGAGGCTTAATCCGTACCTGTTACTGGTCATATTTGTGTAGTCAAAAGTAAAAAAAAACGAAATTCCAAAATTGGCCATAAAATTTTTCATAATTGGTAAATTCGTAATTGGATCATTTATTCATAACAATTACTACTAGGAAATACTACGCGCAGTGATTGTCTATTGTTTTTCATTCATCAATAGCCTGTACAATATTTTCATAAATTGAGTGACATTTTAGGACCTAAACAAACTCTAATAAGTTTAATGTTTATGAATATTGTTCATTAAAACTTTACCTAAATAATAACGAGACCTATTCTAATAAGCCCTTTAAGTATTTGTACTAATTAAAAATTAGTGGTGTATACAATACGTAGCTAATGATAATTTTGACATTAATACAAACAATATAAATACAATAATTATATTAATGTAACTATTCTGTTCGATAATACTCCCAGTTGCAATAATACTGAAATTAATTACTTATATTTTCTGTAACTCAATCTTTCTTTATAACAAGTTTACATCCATGTTTATAGTAGTGACAATGTCGAAGTCATAAAGCGGACAGTATCGCGGTCTACGTGAATGTAAAGGATATGTTTCACGGTCTTAAGACTATCTCAGAGACAATGTCACCGGGGTTATGTGCAGTTGCAGCCTTATAACGAATCTTACAACTATGTTTTGGTGTAACAAGATAGGTTTTATTTGCTTTTCTGATAGGATACACGAAATTAAGTGTTTGAGCAAATATACTGAGTATAGATACTGGCACGGATCTTGAGCGCTGGCTTCAAGTTGCGCAGAAGTCAAATATCGGGCCCATTTAGTGGTATGAAGTGAGACGCGGAGGCGGGGAGCGTCAGTGATTGGCTCGCCGCGCCATCACGTCATAGATGTCACTCGTGATTCGTTCTCTGCGCTTGCTGCATGTATCTAACAACGACGACGGTTGGCTTGCCAATGTATAGAATACGCAAAACGATCCCGAGTCTGACGCCCCGGCGTAAAATATGTCCAAGTCTACTGGGGCGAATGGTTGGCATCTGAAAAGAAGAGTCGGCCCTGGTATGAAAGGTAACGAACGAACTGGAGTGGGTTTTTAGTCAGTAAAAGCCTGACACACCTTCCTGCTCCGCTCAAGAGCTGGAGATGTCATTGAATGACTTTCCCATCTAGAAAAAAAAGAGTAAAATATACATGTAGAAAAACATATTTAACTAATAAAGTTCTTCTCTCGATTACAATAGAAATATAATAGCGGTAACAATTTAATAGGAAAACTCAATTACTGTATCAAGCACTTGTCCGAGTAGGGACGTAGAAATGACCGCAAACGTTTAGAAGCTTGTCGTGCGGATCCGGGACAAATAAAAATATCCGACGATAGAACGCTCTCAAACTATTTCTCGTTTTGTTGGCTGTTTTATGAATCTGTAGCGGTTTGGTTCAAAGAGATTTTGAGGTTTTTGATTTGCTTTGATAGAATGGTGAGTAAATGTTGTTAATTCACGTTTAGTACTCCGGCAGTCAGAAATGAAATATTTTTGCCAATAAGTGTAGACATCCACAGCAGTACTGTATGAGTCGCAGTCTACTAGGACCATGGGTAGGCTTTCAAAAGGGAAATCCGCAAAGCAAAGAAGAGAAGTAAGAGTGGTTTTAGTCAGCTAAAGTCTGAAACGCTTTCTCGTCCTGGCCTAGAGCGGGAGAAGTCATTGGATATTTTCCCACCTTAAGAAATAAAGTGTAGATATCAATTCACACATATAGGTGGGTTGGGGTAAGATCGGCATTGGGGTAAGAACGTATAAATATAAATTATACCACTTATTTAGCTTTATTTTTAATACCAACCACATTGCTGGGCAAGGTGGAACATAATGACATGACACACAATATGACTAGCATTAAAAATAAAACTAAATAAGTGGTATAATTTATATTTATACGTTCTTACCCCAATGCCGATCTTACCCCAATATACTTTAAGTCACTTTCTGTCATCTTTAAAATGTTTTGGAATTGTTTGAATACTCTGAACACATCACAATGGATTCCAATCATTGAAATGAAAACACTACTTTCGACAGTGAATTGGCTGTGAAATCGAAAAACGTTTATTTAAAACACTATCCGTCACAAAAACATTGCCCACAGTTGGAAACATGTGAAATAACTATTAAATTAAATTTAAACAACGACAGAAAAATATTCGAACAGTAAAACCTTTCACGCTATTTATAATGTTAATCCGACGCGATGACGTATGAAGTGACAATATCCGCAAACTGTCCGATTCTGTGTTAAATAATGAAAATGGCACTCATTTTACTTGTGAGTTGACGCTTAAAAATATATGTATAAACTAGTAAAAGTTGTTTATGTACTTACGTATATGGTGCGACATTAAAATCTAAATTTTACCAGGCCAGGTTCTACTCATTTCGAACTTTTCTGAACACAAATATAAAAGAGAACACCATGAAAAATAATTTTATTCAAATTAACCATATCACCAACCGCTGGGCGAAGATGAAAACATAATATAAATTAGTCGGCTAAATAAAAAAAATCGCGAATCCAACCCTAACTTATGATTTCAAACGTATATTTCTACGAGATTACGCGACGGCAATATTTGAAAGTTACATAAAATAATTAAACTTATTTTTTAAAAGGGTCTGACAAAAACAAAGATCTTATATACTTCCTATACTTTTTATCGCTGTTACGGGGCCGCGAAGTCGACAAAGGCCCGGGCAGAGTTCATACAATATACTCTGTAACTACAACCAGCTCTTATAACACTGTACTTATTATTATTTAATATTATAAAGAGATAAAGTTTGTTTTTTGTTTGTAAGAGGTAATCTCTAGAAGTACTGGTCCAATTGCTAAGATTTCTTCACCGATAGAATGCTGCTTTATTCCTGAGTAACATAGGCTATATTTTATGTATGCGAGCAAAGCTGCGGGTAGAAGCTAGTTTTTTTAATATTTCTAAATTTAATATTTGAATACTAGATAATAATATTATATGTCTTATCCTGTCTTTTCAATATTAACGCAATATAAATAATCACATTTTCTAGCTACAAAAGCACAACCCAGACGAAAAAACGCAACGCCACAAAAAGATTTAAATCCGGATCGTCGACACATCTTTGCATTTTTCCCAGCGCGTTCCTCCGTCGCGCATCGCTTCGGTGTGGCGCAAAATTGCCGGGAATGTTGGCAATGCGTCGCCGCACTGCGCCTGCCGTATCCGCGTATCCGCTGCGTGCAGTTAGTGCGGATACTCTCGGATATTTATGAACGGACAACGCGACCACTGGGCCGTGGGTGATTTAAATCGTCCTTGCTGCATTTCGTGGTCACGGTACATAGGAAATTAACCGGGAATTTTGAAATATTTCGGCCTGGCAATGAGAGGGAGTTGATGTGTTTTTAATATACTGGAAAATAAATGAGTGAAAGCTTCTTTGACTGCTCAATGATATAATGATGGGTTGGCGTAGTTGTAATGTTTGATGAGCTGCGCACAGAAGGTTTGCTCACCAGAACATTTTCTTCACTTGTAATTTCTACTTTGTCTTAGTGTGCGTCTGTAAACGGTCTCCTAAAACCCTATCAGATGTAGTTTTAAAAAGTCTTTTTCTTTTTTAACTACTGCTGGACTTCGATCCCACCTGATGGTAAGCAGTGATGTAATCGTTGATGGTGAGGCGCACTAATTTATTAAGAGTCTATTCACTCTAGCCTTGAAGACACCTAAATTAAAATCGGACGGGAAGACCACAGCAGGCCAATTGTTCCAGTCCTTTAATATACGCGATATAAAAGACGAGACAAAACGCTTAGTCTACCTATATTTTACAGTTTCAAAACAAAATCTTCTAAACAGCGATTCAGTAATCAGCATAAATCCCATGTTCCCCAGCCCCACTCACTAAAATCAGCACACACACAGCGCACAAACTGCTCGTGCAAACAATCGGTGCGTCGTGTCGTCATCGCGTCATCACTCGCGAGGCGAGTCAACAGCGGGGCAAATGAGGGATGCACGGTGGATACTGATTGTTTTACATTATCATCCCAGAATATTCTGCTTACTGGAACTTTATAGTACTGGTTGGTTAACAGGGTGACGGAGTAAGATTGTGTGAGAAGCATACAATAGTATTAGCAACGTGCTGCCGAAAAAGATTTGACTGTTTTTAATTTTCTTGAGACTTTATTTTTTGAGTTAAGATGTTATCTTTTTTTACTGATAGGTATAAACTAGTGCTTGACTACGATCCCACCTGATGGAAAATAGTGATGCAATCGTTGATATTGAGGCGCACTAGTTTATTAAGAGCCTATTCACTCTTGGCTTGAAGACACCTAAATTATAACAAATCTCGTAATAATAATACGTTTATTTTGACCATCACAGGATACAACACACAATAAAATAATAACAAAAATATATAGGTACAATTTCAGTTACAAAGGTCACGTACACAAAATAATCAAACACGTAATATGTATTTACAGATTCCGATTGTTCAGTAAGTGAAGCATACAGCAAAGGTTCATCTAATGACTTCAAGTCAGACTTTAAAAAAAAAAACCACACCTATGTTCTTTCATTAACCCTTTGCGTTCTAGAAACATGGGTTATCTTTCCAGAAGTCCTAGTTGACAACCACCCTGCTGCGTAAGGTTTAATGTCAATGTCTTATTATTTGTATGGTCTCTTTCTCAGATAAAATCTATCCAAAACTTAAGATAGTTTTAAATGAATAAAATTCGTTGTTTAATAAGCATCACTTTTACAAGTGAAAACCTGGAAAACTTTCACATCTTAGTTTTCAAGCATGAAAGTAAAATGAAACAGCGACGTCTCTATCGTGTTGCACACACAACGCAATGAACTCACGAGTGGAGTCAGGGCGCAGGGACTGATTGTTTTAGATTATCATGTGCTTCACGCTCGTTTTGAGGGGTAAGCAGCGGTTCAAGTGGACGCAAGTGCGGGCTGAGTGTGTTGCGGTTTTGTTCACCAGTTCACTGTTGACTTGGTTTTGGGGGAAATGTTTTATTTTTAGTCCGGACGAGAATATATTTTCTTTGCTAGATACGATATCAGTTAAATCGGAGATAAAACTATGTTTTTTATTTGATTTAAAAGTAATTATTAGCATAGCAACAGCAGGGGCCCAGCTGGGTCGAAGCCTACTGGAGCTAGGGTTATCCGAAAGGGAGCTCGAGCCCCAGTATGAAGGCTGGAAGGAACGGGGTGGGTTTTAGTCAGTAAGAGTCTGACACTATCTCTTACTCAGCTCAAGAGCGGGGGTTGTCATTGGATGATTTTGCCCACCATAAAAAAGCATAGCATAGCATAGTCAGCTTTTTAATGTTGCCACTGCTGGGACTCAGGCCTCCTCTCTAGGAGAAGGAATGGGCTGTAATCCACCACGCGGGTCTACACTTTTTTGTTTGACTGACCGATAATATAATTTGATAATACAAAAGTGCCTGTAAATGGTCTAATTAAAACAAAGTTTCTGATTTCATTCAAGTGTCTGTATAACTATGCTCGTCAGTACTCCGACTTCCACCAATTATATTTCAACTATCAAGTCAATTCAGACACCCCGCTATTTCACAAACTTACTTTTTTCTCTAAAAATACAATTTCCCCCATAACTCCTAAAACTCAACATCTCACCCAGCAGGATACTTTCACGAAACATCTTTCCTTTAACCTACAGCCTCTTGGAGCATGACTAAGTGGTACAGACAAACACTATCCGTAAGATAGTAGACGGTTAGTACTGAGTCACTGGCAAGTGACTGGAGAGCCGTCGAGTGGCGCCGGGCTGCCCCGCTAGTGGTGTGGCCACCAGAACTGATGGATAATAGTGGCTATTATTATTTGTGTGGCAAAATTTCTGTGAATTCATGCTGTGTAAGTAACAGATACATAGGTACTACCTAAAGTATTTTTTTCGTGGTATGAATTTTAAAGTTTGAAAGTGGCGCCAGTGACTGAAAAGTTGAAAGGTTCATCTTGTTATGGTTTTTTAGCGGTGGGAAAATCATCTAATGACATCCCTGCTCTTGGGCGGAGCGGGAGACAGTGTGAGACTTTTACTGACTAAAAACCCACTTCTGTTCCTTTGTTGCCTTTTGCACCGGTACCCACATCTACGGTGGCCGGAAATCGGGATCGGACTCCCGGAAGCGGCGACGAGAGCGCTGTTGCCTGATGCGGTCGGCCTTCTGTCGGGCGAGGAACTGCCTCATGCGGAAGTTAAGGACGTCGTGAGGTCTTTCCAGCCACGCCTCAAAGAAAGGACTTACCGCCATAATGGTGGCGTGCTCAGCACTGGCTTGCTATAGTCGCTGACGCCATTTCACCATGAGATCCCGCCGGATACTCATAGTACTGCTTTGCCATAAAATACTGAGAGCAGTTCTGCAATTTATTAGTCCTTGTTCTTCTTAATCGTTTCTGCCTCCAGAATCTAGACTCTCAAGGGAGTTTAGGGTTTTCACTCTAGTACCATCGACCATCACTCCTAACAGTCCAGTGATTGTCGAATACACATCTGTTATCAGTAATGTGTGCTAAGGATAAGCTAAATAAAAATAAAATAAAAAATGATGATGAAGTTCTGTTTATCTGATTAAGGATCGTTAGGAGTTAGGAGTTATTTATCAAATTCTTTAACAAGTTTTTCCCTAGTGACCAAATTAATCCAGTTCCGTCGTCGAACTAAAAGAAAAATAAAAAGAAAAGAAAGAAAAAGTGTTTATTTGCGTCCAACATGACGCAACTATGCACCACCGATACATGGTGAATATTCCACCCATATGTATAAAACCTCGTGGGAACACATTGTGCTTACAGCTAAGGAGTGGAATTCCCTGCTGGGGCATGTGTTCCCTAACAACTACAACTTGGAGATCTTTAAGTCAAGAGTGAATTGACAAACATCTAGACAAACGTGCTTCATCGCCGACCACATCATTGCTTTCCATCAGATGAGATAGTGGTGAAACCTGCCAAAAGTAAAAAAAAAACACACACAATAATTACACAGCACTACCGGCTCTTTTCATAAAAAAAAAAAAACAAAATAAGAAAAACGTGAACATCTTCCATTATTTAAAGTGCTGGTGCCACTGAGAATCTGTCATAATAATTCTTAAAGATTTTCTAATATATTGATAAAACCTCTCATCTCATGGCACCATGAGTCACACAGCCATGGAGCACATAAATTATGAATAAACATTATTATTATGATCACGACTACCATTATCACCCGACTTCTCTCGGCGTGTGTTTACCCTCAGAAGTGACGCTTACTCATGCTGACGGAATGGTTTTCACAGATGACTTCCTAGCACAGCTGACAGAGGTTTTGTTATTTGTGTTTAATTAATAACACAAGAAAATAACAGTATTTAGATTAATCCACTAAATGAACAATTTTGTTTAAATCCTAGTTTTGTATGTAGTTGCACTTTTTGACGTTATAACTGACAGTGGCACTCATTTTTATACGGGGCTTTTAAAGCCTCGTTTGAAAACTATCATTAGGACTGTAAGGGGCTTATTGGACCCCGTATCGTATAAGTTTTTTTTTAAGCTAAGTACGGTAAGAGGTCAAACTGACAGCGTATTAAATTAAGTACACCACTGCATCTTAGATTTATGTTTATCTCTTTCCAAAACTAAACCGAAATAAAATTATAGCCTATGTTTTTCTTAGCCTGCCATTATTACTAGCGTTACCATTTCTTTAATCTCGAACCTATCAAGGAAAGCAACCAAATATGGAATACTATTTTATTTTCGTGATTTTATAACACATGTTTTATAAACTAAATAATTTATTTCTAATTACAATTTGCCATACACTTGCGCTTAATTTAGTAACAGTCCGTTTTTTTTTATAAATTTCCTAAAGCCTCAATTTATGATTTAAATACCAAATTTGAAATAATGCAAATCTAAATTTAAAAATCTGATTAAAATCCAAAAAGTGAATTTAATTTATTAGCAAAAATCACAACTCGAGTTATCAAACTTTGAATCAGCGCTGTTATCATCTATCTAAAGCCCACACATAAGAGACAACTGATCCATGTGGCTTCTCGAGCATCTTAAAAACTACGTACAAAAACTCTTCTCGTAGGGAAAAATCTACCCATTCTCACGCCGCTCGCTGGACTGCTAAGTAGAAACCAGTATATGAGTATTATAATTTGAAGAGGTAGAGCTAGATCTATTAATTTACGAGAAATAGTGGTATTCCATATTGGGATACTATTCCAAATTTGGTTACTTTCCTCTAATAACAGAAAATAAAAAAGTAACAAAAAATAAATACATTTCAAACTTTAACCAAACCACAGTAGTCCGTACCGTAATTCAAACTAACGCAAGACATTTAATTTTCATTTGAGAACGAATACAAAATAAATCGTTGCGTAGCGTTAATTTATGCAGGCCTGGTGCCCTCCGGCCGACGGTCACCCGCGAAACGTACCCCGAGGGGAAATTAAACCGTAAATATTAGAAAAATAATTATCAAGCTTGTAGTACTTGTGTTTTACTTTAAAGTGGGTTTTGATTTGTGAGGGGTGGTGAAGTGGTTTGGTTTTAGAAGCGTAAAAACTATTCCTATTTAACACACTTTTATTAGCTTCACCTGTATGCTTGCTTGTAACCACTGCCTTCGAGCTCAATTTTTCCCAACTTTGGGCGATTATATTTTGCTTAAACTTTGCACACTCATCAAAGCCAATGCAATAATCCTTTTTTTTACTTTCACACATCACTTGAAACACAACACAACACGAAACGTGGCAGCTACTTGCTCAACCACTGCACCAACCGTAACGTTAAAGAAGATACAAGGTCATAAAAAGTCTGCGATTTAGTTTTATAGTTTTTAGCTTTTGTTAATAGTACCCGTACTGATGAGAAACTGGATAGAATTGTAGGCAAGATTCGCTTATATTCAATAAACGTTTATGAATCACTGATTTCGTATCAGTTTTCAGAAATCAACTTACGAATTTTATAATATAAAACATATCAAAATACTTATAACATATCAAATTATTTATATAACACAGAATGTAATTACAGTATACAGGATTCAACTAAACATACCTAATGAAAAAACTTCTTTATAATAACAAAACTTTTGTGATTTGTTGTTTTCATATAAGAAATTAAGAATGATATTAATAAAACTTATTAGAGTTAAATAATTGACCTAACACAGAAATAAATTTTTCGACGCCTTACTTTAAATAGCCATTTTTTTTTAGTTCTTTAGGTCTTTTATTTTTATTTTTTAAGTTAGTTTTAATTAAGTTAAGTTAAATTTATTTGTTTTTGAAGAAGTTAATAAAATGCTATAACCCTACACAGAATAAATTATACTTATAAACTGATCATTACTGAAAAACTTAAATAACTAATTAATATACGCTTAAAAAAACTTCTAACTGAATATCTTAAAATATAGAGTCTAAAATTCCTCCGCATGGCTGTCAACTGAAAGTGTCCCCGAAAGACTGGTAGCATTGCTATGTTGTATGGCAATGCTCAATCTTAGACCGAGGTAAAAGCTAGCTTTTGGGGCAAGAAAAGTGGCCTTTAGACAAAAACTTATTGGTTTATAATTTATTTATAACGTTATATTTTTATAATTTTACTTAATGTGGTGTAGGTACATACCTAAATGATGTCTTTCAGCACTTTTGTTATCAGCTTTCGTGTTTTTTTTTTCCCTTTTGTCAGAATCTCATCATTGTAAAATCTTCCTTTATTTATAAAAATAAAGAAGTGGAATATTATTCGCGCCTTAAACAACAGGTAATAACGGGAGTGCTGGTAATGACGATCATACGATAAAAAATAACAAGTTTTTTATAAAGAGAAGGGAAGCGATTATTTTCATGACTTTTCTTTAAATATCCATAACAATACGCAGTTTAATGGGGTTTTAACTGCCACGGTTATAACTGACTGTTTATGGGAGGGTTTACACCTTTTCTTATTGCTGAGGTAGAACAAATACTTTATTACCAAAGTAAAATATGGCTTTTGTGATATTGAAGTAGGTAACGGGAGATTGTAGCGACCGTTTTCATAAAGCTAAATTCTCGTATTTTCGACAAAGACTTGAAAAATGAAACCTTTTTAGGTAGAACAGACGATCTATCATCCTACTAGACTTTGCTACTGATAAAAATAAGCAAGCTAGGCTATATGAAAGACACGATTACTTTGCACAAAATAGAAACACGTCGTGATTTTGAACAACTAAATATATTTTAAAGAGAAGTAAAGTCAAATTTTAGTATAGCTGGCCACAACTGCCACATATCGCAACAATATTTGGGGGAAGGCAACCACTGACTGGATTCTGAACAGAAGGAGCTGGCGACGCGCTAGGTCCTAAAGAAAATGGCGTGACGATTTGAACCCCTTTTTTCTTTTTTTTTTTTTCCTTTTCAACTCCTTTTTTGGTTCGCCAGAAGTAGTTAAGAACAGGAAAGATTGGAAGAACGGAAGGAAGGCCTTGCAATGAGATACAACGGGTTCATAATAATAACTGAGCAGACACATGGCTACCCGGACTTGTTTGCAAACCCATTTATTTAAACCCACACATCAACTCGTTTTTACAAAGCCGTGAAATGAAAATTGTGAAATGACAAACAAGCAAACAGAAACAACACATTTATCAAAACAATTATTTTAATTACCATTCGGAACGTAACAATTTGTATAACATATGAAACACGAATAACAAATCAGTGTAAATAACATGAAATTAAACGTATTCATTTGTGAAAGTGGTCGATTTACGAGTGGCTGCCGTACGCGGAGGCGTTGAGACAATAATAGGCAATTACAATACAATATGGCGGGAAAAGAACCGCATATCATCGTGTGCTATGAGCGTTGTGGTAATGTATTGTGTATAGGTTTGTGATTCGTCATCATATTGAGATTGAGCCGTAGTTTGTAGTTACTACAGTTTCTGGCCATTGGGTTGTCTGAAAAGTTTAATTTGGTTTTTCATGATCTGCTGTGCTTTTTCCAACTATAATACACACATTCACTTGCATGTTTATAAATAGTAGTTACTAATAACTACTTAACTACTAATATTATAAATGCAAAAGTAACTCTATCTGTCTGTCTGTTACGCTTTCGCGGTTAAACTACTAAACTGATTTTGATGAAATTTGGTACGGAGAAAGCTTGAACTCTAAAGAATGGACGTAGGCTACTTTTATCCTTCTTTGACTTCAACTCCACTTCCGCCATAACGAACATACACGGATGAAGTTACTGGCAGAATTACATGTATAATATATATTAGTAAGTAGTAAGTACTGGGCAGCATGATACTTCTTGGATCTAGACTGGTGGTCAGATCGCTTATCAGAGACCTGATATGCAGTTGTTCCATGTAAAACACTGGTAACAGCTTCATTCGGTTAGAACAGAAGTCGACTTCAGGTTTTGGGAAATAGGGAGATGATGATTATTTAAGAATAGCTTTTGCTTGCATCTTCACATATAAAAAATGTAGCCTATGTCACTCAGGAATAAAGCAACTTTTTATTTTTGAAAAATTTGTTTGCTACTGGACCAGTACTTTCAGAGATACACAGACCACCTACAAATAAAATAACAAACTTTACCTCTTTATTATATTATTATTAGTGTAAATATTTATTTAGGAGTTTTTGCTAGTGTTTATACAGAACAGTTAATTTTTTTTTCAAAGGCTATTCTTAGTTACTACACTAAAGGAAAATCCATTAACTATCTACAGATTTCCCATTGTAGGCTTTGGTTACCAAACCGTTGTATGTGCACATAGGACTTTTAACCGCTGCATACATGCAACATACCGCGGCGCAATAAGGCGCATCGATTGACTGCGGCACGCCAACCATGCGGCCTGTTATCTGCACAATATTGTATTGTTAGCGCCTATTAATGTCCGCCATGTGACCTGATGCTAGTGATACGTTTGTTTTGATAACATGAGATTTGTGTGCGAATGTTTTGGGCCTTTTGGGCAGCAATTTAGGGGATTTGAACGTTTCGGCATAGTTTAAAGCCCCCCTTTAAATTGTTCCAAAACGTTCAAATCCTGTATGTGGTACTTTTTTTTGTAGATAGGTATTTATTTATTTCTATACACTTTATTGAACACCAACCTAATAAATATTACAATTTGAGCCTCAAACTTCTCTTCCGGGCAACCAGGAATGGACGGAGATTGGATGAACATAGAATAGGGTAAATTTAATTAAAAAAATACTTACCGCTAATTACAAAATATGGCGTCAAAAATTCTTCCACATCCATGTCGACTGGTAATGTGTCCAAAAGACTGGCGTAATTATTTTAATTGTAGTTCGCAAGATTGTTAAAATACTATTGCATCATCTACGATAGATTTATCAATTCAATCAAATTTTAAGATCATATATACAAATTTCAAATATTTATAAATTTTTTACATGATTTTTTCTTTAAATATGGATAGTTGTCCAATGACTTCTTCCACTCTAAAGCAAAACAGGAGGGCGTGTAATATTTTTAGTGATTAAAACTACATCTATGTTCTTCAATTACCTTTTTAATCCCAAGACTATGGATATGCTTTCAAAAGTCGACCCATGACCTTGGACACTAAGCTAAGTACAATCAAAAGATGAGAGATCAGTTTAATCAGAAATCTGTGCCTACCTATCTTCTCAGAAGCGTACTAATAAATGTAATTAACAAATTCCCCTTCAATACTACCTGTCTATCTTCTTCATACCTTTTCCAACTTGACAGCTAAACGAATTTGAATGAAACTACATATATTAAGTAAGACAGGACACTTTTTAACTCGTCCGTATGTTCCCATTAGATGACTTCCAGTTTTTATACAGGCAAAGCCACTGACATAACCTAAACCTAGTAATATCTATAAAGTCAAAATTACATAACCAGGAGCAGTACTACCTATAACTGTCTTTGACAGTCCCCTGTTACTTACGAGATGCAACGTGCCGCTAACAGCCAATCATAAATCACACAGTAATGAAGCTAAACTCAATAAGCCGATGATGAAGCAACTCACGTAACTGACCAACAGTACACACACAACATGACCAGGGTTGCCAACATTGAAAAAGATTATAATGTAAAATGAAAATTGATGTAATAGGAGGTAGACTGATGACCTGGTGAAGGTTGCAGTAATCCAATAAATGCTAGACGCACAAAACAGGTCGTTATGTTATTATCGACACTTGGGGGAGCCTATGTCCAACTATGTCTTTCAGCTGAAATGAGGATGGTGATGATGAGGAATGAGAACAATGCAACAACAATGTATTCAAAATTTTTGATATACATGGCTACACATGTAGAGGGAACAATAGATTGCTCTGTTAAAGATTATATGGTGAGAAACGTCTTAACCAAAAAAACATTTGTACGAAATTGTTCATTGGTAGGTCAAAAGGAATACAGGAGTCTTTTAATCAATCAAAATCAGATTTCCACTTAGAGCGTGAGAAATTATTCCTACCTCAAAATAATAGGCAGGTGATGACATAAACAAAACATTTAGTATTTTTTTGATAAAAGATTGCTACCAAAAGAAGAATTTAAATATAGGTAAATGCTAACCTGAACAGTATAAAAAATATTTGTGTTCTTATAAAATATTTATTTTTCACTGTGAACATATAAATAAAATGCAACACTACCACTTTCTGTTGGGAACATTTTATTTTTTTATCGCATAGGCAGGGCGTTCGAGCATATTTTATAATTGTTGCAGTATGAAAACATGGGTATACTTTTATATGGTGGACGGCATCGGCATTAACTAAAAGTAAAAAAAACAAACAACACATTGTACTGTTTTGTTTCGATACAGTTTCTGTGATTTGAAACAATAAGTTCTAAAACGAGTTCATAATCATCGCAAGCTATTATTTTTATTTGTCTATTTAGTCTATTTCCATGCATATTATGATCGCCTTTGAGTCCAACCGGTTTTTTTTCTGGTTTATAGATTTTCAGCGTCTTTTGTTATTCTGTAAATTATTAATGGAATATTTTTTATTTCTTTTGAAGAAAGATAGAAAAAATGCTTGATATGCTCCCACTGGTGTACAATTCGAATGCTGATGGTCAACTTTGATCAACTTCTAACATCTTTAACGACTGTCAAAGCTATACAAAACAAAATTAGTCAAAGTTGTACTAAACAAGTTAGCTATGTTAGCTGGTTGTCAATTTGTGTTCCAGATACAGCGTTTCTTTAACAAATCTACCTACTCTTTCCTTTTTCTATCATAATTACTCGTTTCTGGATTATTCAGTATGTAACACGAGTGTATCGCTCTAATAACCCTAACCCCGCACTTGATTATCGAGTGACAATTAACAGCAGGCGCCGTCAGATGGCGCGGCGTTATTGCCGCGATGATAGCTCGTGTCATCCATATCGCCATATTATCTACTCAATGCGTTCGACTTCGAAGTCCTGGCCGTAATTGTGATTAGTGAGGTGACTTGCTTCAGTAGTGATTTGTGGGGGTTTCATTATTAAAAAAAAAATTAAATGTAGACAAACATTCGTTGGTTTCAGACGTAAATTATTCGTCATTTTGAATAAAAACTTCGTTGTGTATAAAACTAGAAGCCTGAATTTTCAGTTTCCAAGCAAGCATTCTATAAACACTGTATACTTAAAATTTCATTCAATTGGAACCAGTAATTGAAGAATTATAAGTAGTCAAAGTTTCTTTATTTTATTACTGACTGACTTGTCAGTCAATCTAGGTTCTCAAGAACTTTAAATGTCGACTGAATGAAATAACCTGGTACTACATAGATCTCACAACTTTTTAAAAGTTACGTTTTTGATGGCATTCGTGAATGCAGTTAGCAACTACTGAAAAAAGTTAAAGTCACCTCAGAACATTTCCTATAGCGACAACGGTTGAGGTACCTGCTTGTATAACTACCTCACTTCAAAAACTCGCCTATATTTTTAGTCTTTATAATAACGTAAGACTTATTAAGTTTTGCTTCTAAAATCATTTTTACATTAAATTTTGAGAGAAAGCTTGAGTCTTTTAAAATATCAAACTGCTTATATTCTGTTCACCCACTTTCAGTTTATTACAAAAACCAACAAAACTCTATAACAAAGTATATATTTCCCCTCGTACCAGCCAATACAAGCTAAATTCCAGAATTTTAAAACTAGAATCCCACAGACAAGCGAAGAAAACTTTTAAAAAATTCGTGCCGGACACTTGGAAGCGTTACAAAACATTTTTCCCGAAGACGAGGCGGCGGCTCCCGCGCTGCACTATCCACGGATTATCCGCAATATATTTTCAATATCCGCAACTTATGTAGATACGTATCCGCCTCGGAGCGCGAACTTCGCCAATATGCGGCGGAATCTGACAATACTTTTACGTGCGTTTTACATTTTAAAGCGATTTCCATCCATTTGTTTTACAGATTATGGAGATCTTGTTGTTGTTTCAATGTCGGATTTTTATTAAGAAAATTGCACGCAATCAGCCTTTGATAGCCACAGATCTACCATATACATATTCGCGCAGAATAATAATTTGATAACTAGTTTTGCCAAGAGGTATCTTGTTCCCAATTACTGAGTTGCAGCGGGTAGGTAGCATTCGCTTTATGTAAAATACTGTTATTTTGTAGTTGTATGCTGTAAGACTGTACTCAATGTATTTAGGAAATGGTTAAGCAAATTGAGTTGCAAATTGAGTAGTTGTATGTAGGTCATAACAGGTTTTTGGCCATAGCATATATGTTCCTATGAAACCTATTTGAGGAATTAGCTTCTCTCAAAATTTAAACTCAGGTTTGTGAATTATTAAACGTATCTATCACTCAACAATTTTTCAAGAGTTAATAGGTGTTATAATCACGAAGAAAAACAGAAATCACAAATAAATTCAAATACATGATTGTAAATATCCACGGACTTCCTTCTCGTATTCAAATCAGCTTAGAAAACAGACGGAAGTAATTCATTGTTCAAGGTACCAACCGCGGGACCGAGGTTAGGATAACAGACAGACAATTTAACAAGCGTCGCCCCTCGGGTTTGTTTATAAACAAAGTGAATGTATCGCCGAACCTTCTCCGTACAAATGGATAACTATTTACCTTGAATAGTTTTACATTTTCACATTATTATAAGACAAGAGTTGGTTCAAGGTGAAAGAGACTTTGTTTAGTTGTAATAAGCTTTTATTTTATTTGTTATTAACAAGACAAAGAATTAAAGATGTTTCAGATGAAGTTAGCGCTCTTTGTAAATTGTTCTGTAAATATTCCTAAAATACCTCAGTAGATACGATATTATTCCAGTTTTGTGGGTCTACTTTCTCCAGACAGAATTCCAATCATAGTGGTCATTCTCAACGGAGAATAACTAGGTGTTAAGTAGAAGATATTATAGTGCATAAGTGTGAATGCTACCGTAGGTGCACTCTTTGTTGTTTTATCTCATAGTCTGATGGCACGGCAATCCGATATGACAGAGGAGAGTCCGGCACAGACCAACAGCTACTGGTATATGCTTTTCGAGCCACTGAGGTAACCCAGTTCCAACTTCTAGACTTAAGGCAGTTAAAGAACAATTCCTGGTGGCAAAGTAAATATTATTTAACCTTTGAATACCAAAATTAGAGACACAATAAAAAAAAACAATTAGAGAGCGAACGCAGGCGTTCGCTTGGTGGATTATTTCCTACTCATCTTAGCCAATAAAAAATCTAAAATATTTTTGCCTAAATCCATAGAAGCATGCGGAATAAAGTTTGAAGTCCTGCAAACCTCCATTAAAAAGGGAGATTTCTCCAACCAGACGGATGTTATATTTGATTTCTACTGTTATATACTTTTTAACAGAACGCTTATAATGAATTTTAGTTCCTATATGGTGTAATAGATGTCACTACCAATCTATCAGTTGCCAAATATTTTCTTATCAATACCATCCTAATGGACACACAGCTACTATACCTATTCACTCTAGCCTTGAAGACACCAATGTCTGTTTGGACGGGAAGATCGCAACTGATAAATTGTTCCAGTCCGTCGATGTTCGTAGTATAAAGGACGAGGCGAAACACTATGAGTCATTCTGTATTGAGCCTTAACTTCAATAGAAAACTGCCCATCAAACTTACTTAGCATTATCTGCATCATTTCGCGTGTTAACTATGAAAAAGCTCTAGCAGGTCTAAAGTCGGTACAGGTCGGCGGTGTCGGGAGTGTCGGAGCTCTCACCGCAACTGATTGCAGGCGCCGCTACAACTTGTGTTAACATTGTAGGAACGAGCGATCGCTTGCGGCGGTCGGTGGGAGGGAACTCCGTGGAAATTAACAGTTTTACGAGGGTGTTCGACGGTTACTCTTTATTATTATGATAAAATTAAATCAGGACAATGTCTCAATTATAAACTGGATAGGTGTTGTACAAAAGAAGCAACAAGAAATGAACATGAAGTCCCATTTGATTACTCGTAGTATCTATTCTAAGTAAATTTCAGTAGTTTTTAACCGACCTTAAAAAGAAGGAAGTACTATGTTCGATTGAATGTTTTTTTTCTGATCTTTAACTTCGAAAATATGGAACAAATTTCATAGGATCACAGCAGAACTGTCGTAACAAGTAAAATTGCTTTGTTTAAACGTGTAGTCGATGTCTAATGAAAGAAAAGGGGAATTAGATATACCAAACTGATCTGATGATACAGCTGGAAGGTAAATTAATGTAATCTTAAACACGGTTGTTTGGGATTATTATAATTGTTATGAGATGCACTATGAGGTATTTAAGTTTGGCTTTTGTTATTACCATAACTAAAAAGTGTAAAATTGATGTTTTTTACTTCATATGCGGCGGCTCTCAAAACGGTGAAGGAAAACTTTGCAAGGAAACCGGCATATCCTAGAACCAAAAATTCCAAGACATGTGACTTCCGGGCCGGCGTGGTGGATTACGGTCCATTCCCTCTCCCAGAGAAGAGGCTTGAGTCCCAACAGTGGGAACATTATAAGGCCGATGTTACAGGCGCGATAGATGTCGTTTCACCTTCAGTTGCCCTTTTCATTATTAGGCAGCGGTAAGTTTTTCAAAGGATCTCGCATGATGTGCAACAAGGCAAGTAATGAGTAGGAACACAAGAAATGCACGTCCTGAACCGCACGTCTCTTTCCGTCTGGCATCGCTCTAACGTTGCAAGACAAACGTTGTGGCGTGAAGACAGTGTACCGGACAGCTGTGATTGAGTGCGCGGGCTCTTGTTAGCGGGAACAAGTTGCAGTTAGCAATACGAATAACTAGCTGAAGGTTGGTTATCGGATTGGTTTGCAGATCATTTGGAACTGGATATAGGATGTGTTATTAATCCCAATCGATAGATGTCGCTTTGTAACCGCTACTGTGTCTTTTTTATGTTGAGGTGAGAAATTACTCAATCAAGGTTGCGGTAATCCGATGGATGCAAGACGCACAGGATCGTTTATTGTGGCGACACTTGGGGGAGGTCTATGTCCAATAGTAGACTTATATCGGCTGAAATAATGATGATAAAGGTATCATTCAATGTCTTAGAGAGTAAAAAATTCCTCACTCTCTACGTGTCAGACTTTTACTGACTAAAACGATAGCTATGTCCTTCAATTACCTTTTCTGTACTAGGAGCACGGGTTTCTCATTCATAAATTTTCCGTGACTCTAGCAGGCATCAGCCACGCTAGGCCCTTAACCATTGTGTACCATTATGTCTAGAAGTTACCTTTTTATTATTTTCAAGTACCCCACAAGGGCTTGCCTTTACTCGAGTGCCAATTATAATTATTAATTATTATTATTACCAAATAAATTTTTCTTTATTCAACTGGTGAGGTCTTGAAATTAAATCAGCTCGGTGTAATAGATGAAACCTGCATAAAGATCGATGTGTAACAAGTTTTAAGAAGGATATCCAATAGAAGTCGCTTATAAAACACTGTTTCCATAAATATCTCAGTTTTGTTCACTCCACAACAGTAAACCTAGTTAATATAGATATATACGAGGCATTATAATGAGAGTTCAGTTATTTGATAGCTGCGGTCGGGCACAGTACATGATTGTGTCGTTAAACGGTTACATCGCAGCAGTAAACCGTACGATTATGTATATAGGACGATTATTTATTTTATGATGATATATTCATGTAAAATTGACTGTAAAATTAGTCGGAAACTGTAGATTATCACGAACGATGATTTGACGACACGGTAAAACGAGTCATTGCGTGGCATTTGCAAATATTTACTTTTCAATTTTTGTGACCTAAAATAAAATTAATGAAATATATTATTATTATTTTAAATGGTATAAACTAATGCTTGACTGTAATGTCACTTCATAGTAAGTAGCGGTGCAATCTTTGATGGTGAAGCGCAATAGTTTATTAAGAGCCTATTCAGTCTAGCCTTCCACTAAATACACAAAGTAACACGCCTAGTTTTGAACCCACATCCTACTTCGACTACTACGTTATAAGTCGGGAATGTTACCTCTAGACCACCAAATCACTGATTATGAGTAAGTACATTCCACCAAAATTAAAATTAACACAGGTGAGGCAGTCGATGAGGGTGCGTCAGAGCTATAATGGGACGTTTTCAGCAATATCTTGTCTTCATTATTAGTCAGTTTCATTCGAGTTCAATTACTCAGCCTTTTCAGGTAGGTAGACCTATTAGGCACCACTTACTCGATAAAAAAACCGAGCAAATGCGAGCTGGACTCGGGAGCTGAGGGTTCCGTATAAACTTAATTATAAAATCAGTTTAATTCCCGAATTGAGTTACGAAGATTTTTCCGAATTGCAACAAAAGGTTTTTTGTGACGTAACTACAAATTTTCATTTTTTTCTACATAATTATGTGCTATGAGATCTGAAGTACCCTATGAATTGTAATTCTTTTGAGAGTGTCGAAATATACGTTTTTTTTTTCGACTTAAACGGCCGTATCTCTTTTTTTCGTTAACTCAGAAGTTTGATTTTTTCATAGCTTCAAAGGACTGCAGACTTAAGTATATAGTTTTAATATGAACTTGACGCGTTTCGGTAATGCGTGGGGGTACCCACGCGTTCCCGAGAAAAAGGGACTTGGCAGATAGACAGACAACAAAGTGATCCTATAAGGGTTCCGTTTTTCCTTTCGAGGTACGGAACCCTAAAAATTCAATCCACACCAAATTTAAAGAATTGAGCCTACCTATAAGACTCCATTCTCCCTGCGAAGTGCTTTCAGACCATTCAAGAATTCTCGAAGACTTTTATGACCAAAATGCCGGACACCAGTTTACTGCCCACTAAACTCGCTCGGTCCGGACAGTGGCCATTGCTTCCTATACTCAATAAACCCATATAACGGGTCTATAACCCATCGGATGGGTCACAAGCGGTTTTATTGAGTTTCCGCCACAATTTATTAGAAGAATATATTTATTTTTCATGATTTTATTCTGCTTTGAAAGTTGGTTCAGCTGGATTTTATACTTGAGACTTTGTGTATTAGAATAATTTGTATTCCATCGTAAAGGTTTTGTTGCATTATTTTGCTGGATTTATAAAAATTTTTAGAAATTGTATTTCTGGAGAGCAGTGGTGCCCAATGGTAACGGTTCTGACTTGTGAATTTTATGTCACGGGTTCAAACCCAGCCAGGTGCGTTTATTCGTGTAATTTATTCCATCATCATTGCTCTCAAAACAGAGAAGGAAAACATCGTGAGGAAGTTTAAAAATATGTCCTGGAACGAAAAATAATTCGAAGACACGTGACATCCACAAGTTTTCACTGAACGCACGTGGGTGGATACGGCCCATTTCCTCTCCTTGAGAAGAGTGTGAGTGGGACAGTGGGAACATTTATAAGGCTGATTATGTTATATAAGTATTCCCGGAAAAAAATTAGTTACTATTGGTGCATAAAACAAAAACAACCAAAATAGCCGATCCTACACCTGGGCCTAACTGACTAAGTAGGTACAGTAACTACTCACAAAAAAAAATACATTCAGCCGAAACCTCTTACTTTTCGAAGTCGGTTAAAAATCGTAGCACCTGTGATTATTTTTAGTGTACCATCAGGGAATCGTTCTCACAAACACACTTTAGCCAATTTGACGCTATAACTGTTGGACCATAGTATAGCAAAACATTCGGTTAATTACGCTTCTAAACTAATACGACCACAATCGCTCTGTGCAAACTATAACTTTTCCGTTGATTGACAACATTATCGAACGGGTTTTGGTTACTCGAGTACAAACAGTTTGTCGAAAGTAACTGTTGACTTGATTAACACAGTAAGTAACCGATTCGTAGGTTCGATACCTTTACGAAACAGTAAAGCTTTTTGTGTATTTCTGATTTAAAATGTAAGCGGTATCATGACAAGAAAAAGAACTTCGTTTGAGGGTATTTTTTTGTGGTAAGAAAACATGAAACGTCTTCTTCCGCTTGCTTATATTGAGTGGAACATAGCCACGTCTATGTTTCTTCAGTTACCATTCTAGGATGATGAGTTTCCTTTTTAGAAGTCGACCTATAATCCCAATAAGCTTCAACCCTGCTAGGCATCTACGGTTCTACTGACATCTCTTTGGAGCGAGTTGAGTTACCATCAGATAACTTCTCACACTCTGGGTGAAGCGTCAGAATTTTACCGATTAAAACTCACATGTGTTCTTGCACATTAGCTTTTTTATCACTTGTTAAGAAAAGTTTTTCTAGTGAATCTAATGTAAGTAACATTTCCTTTATAGGACGAGTTACTGCCTGACCTATCAGCTGTAGTCTGATTGGTTCCCAAGAAAACTAGACTGACAAATTACACAGGCATGGGTGTCCACATTAATCACCGCACAATAATTTAATTTCCCACCAAGTCAGGCGGCAATTATTCAAAACAATGTTAATGCCGGTCGTATAGCGGTGGAAACGCTAGAAATTTAATAACAACATCGCTATCTACCGTATTATCCATTTATCAATAGTATCTCCTAATAGGGGTTGTATTACAATGTGTGTATTGATAACGGTGCGGTTTTTTGGGGTGCGGCGCCAGTGATGGCGGTGTGTGGAGGGTGGTGAAGAGATTGGCATTAAAATATTTTATAAATCCTTTGGGAATTAAATAAAACCATGAGTTAGATTGTCAGTATGAAGTGAGCAACCATCACAACAGAAAACACAAAATACAAAAATTAGAAATATTAGAATCATTTTTTAAAATATTGGAAAGTTTATTCTCACACTGGTAACTATAATAATGTTGAAACTCTTTTCATATGAAAAAAAATCATATAAACTAGATCAATAAACTTAACTGGACACTCTTGACTGTACGCTTTTAGTGGTGGTAAAAAAAAGATTATAATTATATAGTATTTTCGACTAAGAGGATATCCTTTACAGTGTTTTTAACGTTGTTTAAATACTTTTCATAATTTTGAACTAAGAGTTAGTTTTCTCTGCTAAACTATTAATTAAATAAGCCCGCTGTAAGTCCAGCCCCCCAGCAACATAAGCCAGCGGTCACACTATCGCTCGGAAGGCGATTACAAGGGTCGTTTGACATTTATGTGGCTCGTGGCTAATTGTTTATTTAATCCGAACCACAGCGCCGCTGTAGCAGTCAACACTGGCTTTACTTGCCAATGGATAAACTAGTTCCGAGATATTTACTGCTTTATGCAGATTTGGGGATTTATATTTTGTGAAAGTGAAGAGTCGGGGTTGGGTTAGTGGAGGTCAATTTATAAAGTAGAATGAAACTAGTTACAAGTACTTAATGAACACCAAAAATTATTATGATGATAGTCTTTTAGAGAAAAATGCAAGATTGTGAGCTTGGAAAATGAAAAAAAACTGGTTTTGTACACACATTAGTCTCTCACATAGTCTCATAGACACATAGACCTTTATGGGCACTTATAAAAAGTCATAAGCTAACGCACGGATCTAATTAGTCGTTTCCTATGGACAAGAACTTCCATTCAGAAGGCATGAGGCATATTTACTCTTTTAAAAAATTATTACTATTACAATATTGATAGGTACTCGTATGAGAAGTATGACGTGTGACTTGACTTACAAGTTGCAGGTCGCGGCGCGCGGGTTCAAACCCAGCCAGGCCCATTACTTTGTATAATTTATTTCATCACCACTGCTCTCAAAACGGTGAATGAAAACATCGTGAGGAAACTGGCATGGCCTAGAACCAGAAATTCGAAGAGATGCGACATCCACCAACCCACACTGGGCCTGTGTGGTGGAATACGGCTCCTTCCCTCTTTTAGAGAGGAGGCCTGAGTGTGAACATTACAAGGCCGACTAACTATGCTATGAGATGTGTTGACCGGTCACCTAAAAGTACAATTGGAATAAATCTATAAATCCGCGGAAAACCTTCACGAGGTTGGATAAAACTATATCTAAACCAATTGTAACAAAATAGTTTGCAATACATACGTCCATATACAGATATGCCAAATTGCATCATATCCAAAACGCGTTAAAAAATTATAGAAATCCGATTACAAATAACGAACACTACACGCAGCCCGGAAATATGGCAACTACTCCCGACGCCGCCTGATTCCACGATTTTCGTTCAAACACGATTCGTCAATAATTCCTGTACCAAGCACTGTCTCAATATTGGTACAGCGTTAACGAGTTGGGTGATTGAACACTTGAATTTCAACTTTGTGCTTTTGTAATAAGGTTGTAATTCTCTTCTGTTGGTGACTAATTATTTTATTTAAATATTTGCCAATTACGCCGGTACTGCGATTTGCTTGGTGGATGGTTGTTTAATAGCGGGGGTCGGGGGTCTTCTATACAGGTAATAGATGTTTTGTCAATGAATGGGGGGTCTTTATTTGTGTGTAACGAACGATGGATTGTGTGGGACTGCTCAATCAGTTGATATTGTTAGTTTGTTTATTTTTGGAATTTAAAAGTTTGATTTGTGATGATATTGGCAATTGAAATGTGGAGAACTATATAACAATTCTGGTATACTCGTACTACCAAAATAGTTTTTATCCCGAAATTTTACAGAAACCGTATTGGTTTTTATTATTTTATTAAATTGTGTTTCTAAACTAATATTATGAAAAAAAAATTTTTACAAAAAAAATATAACCGACTTCAATGATAAAAAACACTGAAAAGTATCAAATAACTTAAATTTTAGAAGTCGGTGTTTCTATAATATTTTAGTCTCTTCGTTATTTAACACCGACTTCTAAAATTTAAGTTATTTGATACTTTTCAGTGTTTTTTATCATTGAAGTCGGTTATATTTTTTTTGTAAAAAGTTTTTTTTATTTTACACTTTTTAGTTATGGTACCACCACTAAAAAGTACCCACAGTCAAACTTAAATACCTTATAGTCAGAGCGCATCTCATAACGGTTCTAATTATCCCAAACACGGTTAGATTACATTAATTTACCTTTCGGCTTCATCATCAGATCAGTTCGATATATCCTCTCCCCCTCTTCTTTCAAACAGTCATTAGACTAGATGCTGGAGAGGGAAAGGATATATCGAACTGATCTGATGATGAAGCCGAAAGGTAAATCTTTCAATCAGTCATTAGACTAGATGCTGATAATGCCGGCTGTAGCATCAGGCCAGATTTATGTCAACATTGCAATGAACTTAAAATTTAGTCCTGTTTAAAATGAGCCCAAACACGACTACGGAGTGTAATTTCAAGGTTTGTACTTTTCCTGATGCTCCTGGCTTCAGCATCAGGTCTCTATGTACTTTATTATCGGTGTTCTTTATTAGCAGTACGTTTATCCACACATCGAGCCGTTTTCAATGAGCCTAAACTCGATATATCTGCTGTTTGTTGTCGAGGACTTAGGTACTCTGCAGACTATCCTGACTGCAGCATCAGGTCATGTCTTGATGATCGTGAAACCAAATGTGGCAAATGCCCTATCAAACATCAAAACAATTTACTAAAACAGTCCTTGCCTGTTCGAGTAACTTCTTACTGTTAAGGAGTTGTACCTTCCATCATCAGCCCAGCTACCTGAGATGGTGACGACCATACGCAAATACACAAGATACTTCATAAAATATGCGAAAATCAATAAGTGAGCCTATAAAATTTGAAGGTTGCCCTCGATTTCTCCAAGATCCCATCATCAGATCCTAATTTGGTGATAATGGGACCACCTCAGAACTATCTACTTTCGAACAAAAAAAGAATTTTGAAAATCCGTCCACATTTGGGGGAGTATTCGACGAACAAACATACAAAAAAAAAAAAAAAAAAAACATACAAACAGCCGAACGTAGTACCTCCTCCTTTTTGGGAAGTCGGTAAAAAGGACAGATTTAGTTTTTATTTGTTTGTATGTAACAATTTAACTCAAAAACTACTGAACCGATTTAGAAAATTCTTTCACCTTTAGAAAGCCACATTTTCACTGAGTAACATAGAATTATATTTTCCATTTTTACGTTGATGAAGCCGCTAGCAAAAGCTAGTCTTATAATTGTATTGTGTTTACGATTCATTTGTATATCTTCTTTATATACACTTTTTTCTCTCTCTTTTATTGCCCCTATCACTTTTTGTACGAAGGTTGACAGTTAGAAAGTGCCCAAGGCATCAAGCCCACCTCTGTACTTTCATATGAATAAAATATAAAATAAATATTATAACCAACTACATATTTCGACACACATTGCTTTAAGACCGACTGACTTCTTGATAATTCAAAAGTTAGTAATGTTTTAACTGAAATCATTTAAAATCACACAAAAAATACATACAACAATTTGCTTGTAATATGATTAACGATTTAAAAGGCGAATAAATAATTGATTTACTTCAAGTGATTTGTTTTAAAATTATGCTCACTTTCATCATCATCATTTCAGCCGACAGACGTCCACTGTTGGACATAGGCCTCCCCTAAGTGTCGCCACAATGATCGATCCTGTGCGTCTCGCATCCATCGGTTTCCCGCAACCTTTACCAGGTCATCGGTCCACCTTGTAGGAGGCCTTCCGACGCTGCGTCTTCCAGTACGAGGTCGCCACTCCAGAACCTTTCGGCCCCAACGGCCATCCGTTCTGCGAGCAATGTGCCCTGCCCATTGCCACTTAAGTTTGGCGATTCTTCGAGCTATGTCGGCAACCTTGGTTCCCCTGCGGATATCTTCATTTATGCTCACTTTGCAGATTCATATTATAATGCTTAGCTAAATTTTTGTTTCTTAATAATTTCGCTATATTTACAACGACAAGTGTACTGTTCTGTCGAGAGCCTCATTACGGAGCGTTATTAAACACAAACCTCTTGAGCCTCCACTCGATGGAACTCTGTTATTAAATTGACGAAAATAATAATAGTATCTCTTGTAAACATAAATTGATGCTTATTTTTAATTTGGTCTAATAAAATGGGACATAATGATTTTAAAACCTGGTCGTTAAGGGTCCAGTAATGTATTAAATAATATTTATTTAAAGCTTTATGCACATAAATTGTACAAAGGCGGACTTAATGTCTTAGGCATTATCTGCCTGTAGACCTTAGGGTGGTGCAAAAACATTTTATTTTATTTTATTAATGACAGGTTTGCGCTTGACCGCTATCTCACCTGATGGAAAGCGACAATGCGGTCGACGATGGGACGCGCTTACCTAGAAGAAACCTATTCACTCTCGACTTAAAGATTCCCGGGTTGTAGCTATCAGGAAACACAGACTCCGGCAAGGAATTCCATTCCTTAGCTGGACGCACACGTTATTTTTTTTGTTGTAAATTGAATCATAGACCACATATGCAAGACTCAGTCTCCTATCATCATTTTCTTAGCATTTTCCCAACTAGCTTGAAGTCGGCTGCCAGTCTAACCGGATGCAGCTGAATATCCGTGTTTTATATGGAGCAACTACCATCAGACCACCACAACCTAGTTATAGGGCAGTACGATTCATGGATGGATTGATGGTCAGACTTTCCGGCGTCTGACTACCTGTGACAATTGTTAAAATTCTATGAATAACATCTGGGTCTAATGGCTTCACGTGATTTCTGAGGCTCGGGGTATCAGTAACCCTTACTAGTATTATAAAAGCAAAAGTGAGTTTGTTTGATTGTTACGTTTTCACGCTTAGATGACAAAACATGCGTTTTTTTTTAAAGGTGAGAAAAAGGGGAGAAAGAGTAAAGTATATTAATAAACGCGGGCGAAGCCGCGGGTAAAAGCTAGTTTTATCGATAAAAATAGAAAACTACTTAGAAATTTAATTTACATTGGTATTTGCCCGGTTTCGGACCCGCTTCCTTATGAGTGAGAGACGGGTGATTTAACCGCTAGGTCATCACAACACAATCCAAGACATTTTTATTAAAAGTGGTATTAAAATTTATTTTCTTATAATTATATGTAAGTTGGTTCTATTATTTATTATTTTTTTAAAGCCTGTTTCGTGCTCTGCTCAACAAAACTGTCCTTTTTTGATCCCTTACCGGATTATTTTAACTACAAATAGATAAACTTCGATTAAACGTTAGATACTTATTTTCCGTATCTCCAACCAATCCGTTCTCAGACACAAGCAGACATTTTATTTCACTCCACAGTTTGATAGTATTTTGAGCAGAAACTCATACAGGCTCAATAAAACATTTCTTGCGGAGAAACTTCGCGACAACTATGGAGTGTCGAGACGTTGGGGACGACGTGTGTCTGTGCACCCCCAGTGTGTGCGCCACGCTGTGTGCAGCCCCAGTGTGTGTGCGCTTTATGGGGTTCCCTAGTAAAACAGAGCTTTATAGAGTAAGTTTAACGATGGGTGCTGTTTATTTTTGTGGCGTTATGAGTCTAAAACTCGACATGTTTACGTTTTCATACTACTCAGGAACTGCAAATGACGACATGCTTAGACAACGTTGATTATGTGTGTCAGTAATAAAGTGACATTTGTCTGCTGCTGTCTTCACATTCGGTTATAATTTAGGTGTTTTCAAGTCTAGAGTAAATAGGTTTTAAACTAGTGCGCTTTACCATCAACAATTGCGTCATTGTTTACCATCAGGTGGGATTGCAGTTAAGCACTAGTTTAGATTATCTAAAAAAAAAACATAATCGAAGACGTAGTTAATAATATAATTATCGTAATTATACATTGCTACCATTGTGCTCATTGGTTTAAGTTTCTGTAAAATTGTGACTTTTATGGTCTACTATAGAGTTTATTTTATTCTATTTTATATAATACTCAACGAAATTATATCAACCCATCCACGATACTGGAGCAATTTTTGTTCCCACGCAACGTTTATTTTTAAAATATAAATCTCATTGTCGAGTTAAGCTCGCCTTTGTTAATAAACTGTATGTATCACCGTATACTATGTATGTTTTTGTGTACAATAAAGAATTTAATAATAAATAACAATGCTTTACTCGAGGATTATACATAAAAATACGAATATCTACAGCAGAATAATACAGATTTGGATATTAATCATTAGTATTTTTTTTTTCTTCTAAACGAGCAAGAAGCGGCGAGTTTCATAAAAACTTAAAGCTTCATTGCACTATTTATAAAAATTAACTACCCTTATACAGAACCCAGCACCAAATAGCACACAAAGTTCGCTTCTAAAGAAACTTCATTCAGTATTTTTAACTCCGCATACAACTTTTATAGTACCCGCGACACAGTACTACGCCGTGCTACGCCGCCTACGCCGTCTCCGACTGTACCAAGGGATTTTGTTCGCAGTTTTTTTCATGCTACGAGCCGCTACGGTTGCTACGCGCGTTGCAAACAAGCGTTGAAAATGAAAACTTTGTAAAATTTCTGCTTAAAATATCAAAACCGTATCATGTGGTTGAGAATACTCAACTATGTGATATCTTTGTGCTGTGTTTATTCTCTGTAATTTTTTGTAATTGTATTCTTTATCTTTTTTAAACTCTACAGAATACTAATCAATCAAGTTTTCCGTTTACCAACTAATCATGTTAGGATGCCGATAGATTGAGAAGACTGTCTATTTGACCTCTGAATCATCTTCCAATACCTGGGTAATACGGTATACCTTGGCATGATTGGTGACTGGTTATCGGGCTTCTAAGTATCTGTAAAGACTGTCAAAAACCTACAAACAAAAACCAGGCTGGACTAATAGCTGTAGCATGGACTGCCGATGGCGACGATGATATCGATTAACGGCACGGTTGGCAAAGTGGTTGAGCGATTGACAGCTACGCAGCGTGTCGCGGATTTGATTCCCGCGCGGAACAAATATTTCTATGGCCTACACTCCTACAAATACGTGTTTCGGGTCAAAGTGTTTTGTGTATACAGGGTTATATGAGTACAGGGGTTTTGAACAATTGTTTAATTACTAAAATGCATACAGTGATTTTAATACGGTATTTTGAAATAAAAAATTAGTAGTCGTATTTTGTAATACTTTTCGTATACGCACTCATCTGAGCGGTGATTTATTAGATAAGGTGTCCGATATAAGGCGCGTCCCAACTTCGTCTCGATAAACCAGACGCCACAAGATCGGTCCGGCTGATTGCACGCTCTCTCGAAAAGTCGCAAGACTGTATATCAGTAAAAGTTTCAGTAAACATAGGCTTTTATTTCTTGAAGGGGACTGAGCTAGGGGTAGAGTTAAATATTATACAAGGATTCTAAACATGAACGGACCAAATAAGACCAGACCTGAAGGCTGGCTCGTTCTTCGCTCAAAGAATTAGCATTGCCATTCCTCGTGATAATACTGCCAGTCTTCTGGGCACGTTTCCGGATGACAGCGATGTAGATTTTTTATATTATAGTTATGTACACAGTTAGATTTTAGTGTAAATAGTTTAGTTAATAATTAAAGAACAAGTTTTTTCTATTGTCTTTTTATGAGCTGGTAATTCAAGCATTGCTTAGTAAATGGAACATTGTGCTTGAAGTTTAATGCAATTTCATCCCTCCAACAAGGTGGACTGATGACCTGGCGAAGGATGCGGAAAACCGATGCGATACACACAGGATCGTTCGTTGTGGCGATGCTTGGGGGAGGCCTATGTCTAACAGTGGACGTATATCGGCTGAAATGATGATGATAATGATAACAACCGTGTCCCACAACACGTCCCACGTTTTAGTTTTTTTTTATTTATTTTTTTAATTAGTGATGTTGACTACTCTTACTCTCAGTGTCTGATATGCAGTCAAAAAAAAAAACAGTTTATATTATTTAATAACGTCTCTAGAAGGTAAGATAAAAAAAAAACATCCACCAACCCGCACTGGGCCCACATGGTGGATTGTGGCCCGTTCCCTCTCCTAGGGAGGAGGCTTGAGTCCCAGCAGTGGGAACATTAAAAAGGCTGATGATGAAGGTAAGAAAAAATTAACTTAAACAAGTTCAGTGCAAAACAGTAATACAAAACACAAGCAGATTCGAATGTTGATTAATAATCACTTTACTAATCGATTACTGATACGCCTAAGATAAGCCTACGTACCCAGCTATTACCAAAGACAATAGAACCAACATCCACGTACACAACGAACAACAAACATATCCCATTCAATTTGCCAGGCATCATTAACATGTATTAAACTAACGAATCCCACCAATTTAATGACGCCAACAATTATTATAATTACATTAGTAAGTTTCACCTTTGTTTTATTTGATCCTGTGGCTGTCAGTAATTAATTTTACTGTTTAATATTAAATTATGGTTTTAAAGGTGTGAGTTTATTATGACATGTAATTGTGATGTTTTTGAGGTTTAATTACCACTAGTGTGGGTCGTATCTTTGTTCGCGCAGTTTGTGAAACTCGCTCAGGGATAACAATAAAAAATTACATAAACGTTGCGCACAATAAAGCCTTTGATATATTGGGGGACAAAATGTCCCTCAACATACCGCGCAACTCTAAATCTACGTGACGTGGCACGCAGTGGCGTGCCAGGTGCCTTTAGAGGGGGCAAGCCAAGGAATCTTGACTCATCTACCTACCCACACCTAATATCCCGAAAAAACAAAATTTCTTACTGTAATGCTGATTTTAATAGGTACATTTGATTTTTTTTACTGTTAGAAATTAAGTAAATATATATTGGTACTTAAAAAAAAGAGAAAAAGAGCCATCTATTGATATTTTTGGCAACTCGCTCAAAACATTCTAGTTGATTTCAGAAAAATCCACTAGATGGAGCACAAAAGAATGTATTAATCCGTACGTAGTTTTTAATAAAATTCATCATTAAAAATAATTGTTTACGATATGTAATATTATTGGCAAATACTCACAATTTAAACAGTATTTATTAGCTATTCGTTCTTTATCACACACATAACACTTAACTGTCGAAAAAGAGAAATTACCTTTATTTAATGAGGTTTTAGACTCATCGTGAATTCGTGACCTCGAAAAGGAAGTTCCTGTAGCGCTAAGAAACACACAACATCAACTAATGTAACTAGTGTAAAACTTTGAAAAACAGCGCGATTGTGTTCTACACGCATAATGTACTTAGAAATTTCGTCACTTAACTGTCGAGAAATAGAAGTTTCTATTCGCGTTTTACCAAAACTGCTTGCAAAACTTTTGAGAATTCTGATGTATTTTCATGGCACCAGCGAAATTATTTAAGTCAGTATAACCTGAAGTATTCCAAGTATTCTTATCGTTTGAGAAAAATATGCAACACCAACAGAATAATTATTTATTTAAATGCGAGCAACCTACAATCCACTGTAAACTGAGCGATGAAATTGCCTACTATGTGATTTAGTTTTCTGAGAAATATTCAAATCAGGGGTAGGTTTAGGTGAAGTTACGAGATCATATTTATCTTTAAAACTCAAAGGTTTTACCTGGCTAAGTATTTTTTCCACACATTTTAATCCGTCACAACTTCACAAGGAACAATTGCATGTGTTTCCAAATTCATTTCAAAGATACTTTAACTTTAATCACTTCAAAACCAAGTAAGTTACAGCAATAACTAATTATAACACTTTAAATGACAGAAAACTAAAAAAAACAATCAAAACATAATCCGATAACCGCTCAAAGCAAATTTGAACTGATTATAGTACGCGCGTCATAGAGGGCGTCTCGCTTTCGCAACATGCGTAAAAATTTCATTGATAAAATTTCCGAAGCCTGGCATTTTTGACCTTAAAACTGTTCGACGAGTGTTTTCACACATTATAATATTTACTCACACAAACTCACATTTTTTGTGTTTTTATAGGGAAAAGTGAAATGGAAAAGCAAGCCCGGTAAATGCCTTATGCGTTAGAGCGAGATCGGAGATGGCAACGTTGTTACGTTCCATCACCCGTGCGTTTCGGATTGCGGACAAAAGTGATCATACCGCGAACCCGACCAACGCGCAACGTCACAATTATTATTCAATTGTCCTTATATGTTGTGACTATTTAATTTAGTCGGATTCGCGATTCACTTTTATCTCGATTTGGAACGCTGGGTAAGTTGCATAGAACTTGTATTAGCGTATCGTAACTAATGAATGAATTTTCAATTACGCACGAAGTTTAAAGTTTAGATTTTATTTTAAATAATTATTTTATTAAGTTCAATGACTTAGATGTTAGGTGTCATGAAATTTTACCGCAAGCCGGGCTTTTTTGCTTGTATTGCTCGCACGTCCCTGGTGGCACGTTGCCCCGTGTCCCGCAACTCGCTTCGGTGTAGCGACTCACGTCACGTCGGGGTCACCAGTTTGGAGGTATGCAGAACAGAGAGTAAAGTCTCACATACACGTTGAAAAGGGACGATCTTCCGACCAGACGAGTGGCTAGATAATTTTGGGCAATGCAGGATTAGTTCTTATGTGAAGCCATCGATGTCGCTACAAAGGGACAAAATGTCCCCAGACATAACGCGGACCGCTGTCAAATTATTCAACATGTCTCGCGTCATGTGAAGCGTTGCAAAATGTTGGAGGACGAGTTGCGGGAAGCTGGGCAACTTGAGCATTGCGTGACATGTTGCAGGACATGGTCATCAACGTATCTGAAGTATACAACGTGTAACGTTAAATGCGCAAAACCTCAGACACCCCAAATGATTTTTAATCCAACTGACCTAATTATGTGAGGAAAAAAACATTTAAAAAATAATTAAAGGTTGTATGAGCAGTTTTAGTTTGTTTAAAATCAATATCTGCATTGAAATAAGAACTGTTAATATCCCGTGTATGAGAAAATTTGATTGGACTACAAAAAATTGTGTTTGTTTACCTATTTGGGCGGGTTTGTGCACGTTATGGCTTGACCTATTCATAAATCAACAGGCCGACGTTTTTAATGAAGATTTTTTTGAAAAATACAGCGTGTATTAAAAAGTGTTTGAATTGATTCTACTCGTTATTCTGATCATACTAATTTCAGGTTTTGCGCATTTAACGTTACACGTTGTATGTGAGCAACGTTTATTTACATTTTATCGTCATCTATCAAATGCGCGTTTACAAATATGTGAACTCCCATTGTATCGTGTGTCACCCATACTTGGTGCAACTATCTGTGGGCATAAAATGTAAATAAATGTTCCAAGTGGGAATTGTTCCACAGCACCTACAGTCCCCAAGCAGCATGAAGGTTGTTAACCTGTACGTCACTTTTATATACCTATGTTACAAATGGTTATTATTAATGTTTCAATTTAGTGTGAAGAATTGGTTAATTAGAAGTCTTATAGCAATCATATTAAGTCGACTCTACTTTATCATGTAAAATAAAATACCTACACATTTTACATCGAGCCATTTCAAATAATTCACTCTTAAAATCCTCAATAATGAATTCCTCTGATATCCCGTTCCTCAATCAAACCAAAAGTATAATAAAGAAATACCCAGCTGTTCCTTTTTCGTATTTAATGAACCAAAAAATACATTCACCGTCTAAATTACAAAAGGAATTATATACTTCTGTGATATAAGAAAAAAGATTCTTTATCATAAAAAGATCGGGTTGTCTCAGACGTACCGATAAAAATGGATCGCATTACTCGCCTGACTGCCCTACCACGAAATTAGGCCATTTACAACTTTATCGACTCATTCCGAATCCATTGATCGCTGAACAACGAATAACTGGTACTGAGATCCGAGATACCGCGCAATGTATCTCGTTTTGATGTAAATTTCAAAGGGACCCAAGGTCGGTATCTGAAGCATCAGGTGATGGCCATTGGAGAATTTTTCGATCATTTATTTTTATGAATATCGCTGGTTCAGGGCGATTTTTCGACACACTCGATGGCCTTTCGAAGTTTTTTCATTATTTTATCGATAATAATATTTAGTGGAATACGAGCAAAGTTTTGGACTTAAGCTTTTATTTGAACTGGCAATAACTTTCGGAGGTCAATAAAAATATTTCATTTGAAGAAAAATTTAAAGGACGGCCTGTCTTGAATTCGATTATGTCATAATGTATTTTAGGATTATTATAAAGCAGAATTTGCGAGAAAGATGGCATAAATAAAGGAATTTTATGCTAGTATAATTTTTTTCGCAAAAAGGCCTTTAATAAGGACGTTTATAGATTAATTATTTATAGCTTGTGTTTGGTTTAATTTTAATTGTTTAGGTAAGGAAGAACCCCTAATCTAAACAATTAAAATTAAACCAAACATAAATAAATAAAACGACCAGATCCGATGAACAACCACCGGTCAAGACGTCCACCAGACATCAAAGTTTGTGTTCTCTTCGTTTCATAAAATATTTATTGTGTGTCTGTGTAATTCCACCAAGAATTGGTAGATAATTTCGACTTAGTTACGCACTAACAATGTACACGAAAGCATGTTTAAGCACTAAGGGCATCTTCTCTTTAAAAAATGGAAATTGAATTTATTTTTATGTGTTGAACAAGTATATAAAAATAAATTAATTCTTTTTAAAAACCAGACTTCAAAAAAACGAATATCAAGTAGTTTTTAATTCTTAATTTAATTAAATAAATAGAACCTACAAGCGTTGACTTGTTCAGCATTGTCCCACGTAGTGAAATTAAAACACGACTGGACTAATACCAAGAACTCCTTTATTCTGTTGTTTTTTTTTTAAACAACACGACGTAAAAAACATGCATACATAAACTCACATCTACCCACACATGACCTCACGAAGAAGTGAAAAGTACACCATGTGGTACAATCCCTAAACGATATATTACTTTTTTCCGCAGCCTTTAGAAACTAGGTACTTACTAACGCAATCGAAGTAGTTTCAATTTTATTTTTTAATTGATAGTGCTTGACTGCAATCCTACCTGATGGTAAGCAGTGATGCAATCGTTGATTGTGAGGCGCACTAGTAGTTATTAAGAGCCTATTCACTCATGCCTTTTCACATGTCTCTGACTGTTCACAGAAATATTGTGAAGGACACAAAGCGAACCCTGTGAGACGTGAGTGAGCCGCAAGAGGCGAAGTTACCGCACATTCACTGCTCACCCAATAAAAACTACGAGCGCTGTGTGAGTATTTATGCATACTCCAGCGGAGTTTTGATTGTAAAGATGTGAGCAGAATGAGTGACGGAAAGCCTTTTTTATTTCCGACAGTTAGCCATGCTGTAAAGAATTAAAGTGTCGTTTTTAACCGACTTCGAAAAAAAAATGAGAAGTTTCTCAATTTGGATGTTGTATTTTTTATTTATTTAAGGTTTTTATGATACTTGACTTCTCTACAATATTTTTAGCAGAATACCTAATGCGATAAATGTACTATACACAAAGAAAGACAGAAAATGAATTTATTTAGCATAACACAAAGCACGCAAACAATAGCTAAGTAAACACAAAATAAAAAAGCAAAAATACAATTACGTGCCTCACGGCTCATAACTGACAAACAATAAGTGCCTGACGCTGGTTTTTAACTTAACCTGACGGTACAACAGACGCGAATAGATTTTAAATGGGTTTAATTGTAGATGAATATGTACAAACACTGTATAAAAAAAAAAACATTGTACAAAGACAGACTTATTTATTACTGTTTAGTGTAACAGTGACATTTATTTTGCAAACTAACTGTTTGCCAAATAATTATCACTTGTAGGTTGATAAAAAGTCATTATGATCATAATTATTATCGAATTAACTTGGTTTGAAAATATACCTTCATCACACGGTGTTATCTTGAGCAATAATTATAATTCCTTACTTACTTTACAAAGATACAATATCTAACTACAAAAAAACCTCCAAGACAAACTAGTTCACCTATAAAAAACCTTTAAGAAAACCACAACAAACAGTCCTATACAAAAACCTTTTCCAAATTCAAACTCAAACACACCAATGTGATCCAAACCTAACGAAACTTTTGTCCGTGTTCGAATAAAAAATAAAAAAACGCTGGCTGGTCTATTCATCAGACTCTTTTCATAATCGTCCGCTAGGGGCAGCACTCGGTGATTTCGCATAGTGGTCGGCACAAGTTGTACTGAACGTTTATGTTCAATGCCTATCGGTATTTGGTTGGAATTTTGGATTGATTTTATGGTTTCAAATGATGTGGAGCTAGCTGTTTATATAAATACCTTGTTTTTTTTCTGATAGTTTATTTTGAATTTCTCTATTCCCGCAATCAAATTTAAAAGACACGGTTAGTGCAGTGTTTGATTTCCGCATGGAACAAATATTTGTATACAGGTGTTGGTACAGATACAGGTACAATGGTACAGATAGTTGTTCCGGGTCTGGGTGTCCTGTTAATTCTGAGTTCACATACGATACAGGAGTTACTTTCTAGGGAACCTTTTTTAAAAGTTTTCCTAGAGTCTCAATTTCATATGAACCGTTTACTCTATTATTGTTAAAATGAAACTTTACATGATAACCAAACTTTCAGTTGTCTTTCCATTAAATTCTTTTGACGAACATTTTATATTATTAAGTGCAATAATTCAATCAGTTACATCTTACTAAATAACAAGCCGTACAAAAACACTTCAAGCTTCAGTATTAGAATATCTATTTTCAAAATGTAGGCATAATTATATTTAATACATCTCACCCATACGTACAAAACGTTTTGGGAACACATTCATTATGCGTAAGGCTATATGACTGGAATTTCCTGCCGGTATAGATGTTGCCTGATAGCTACAACCTGGTGTTTTTAAGTCAAAATGAAATTTAATTTACTTCTAGGCAAACGTTCTCCATTGTCGATCACAATATCATCGCTTATCATTAAATGAGATAGTGGTTAAACCGAACCTATCAATAATTCAATTCAATTTCTTTATTTCAGACGTAGTCCATAGATACATTTCATAAAAACAATTAAATTGAAATAAAACATTACAATAACTAAAATTATAAAGCATCAAAATATGTCATACAAATAAAACAAAATAAAAATATTCAATTAATTATTAATAATAAGAAAATATATTTATGTATATTTTTTTGAAGCTACTAATATTTTAATAATTTTATTCATGAATGTCTAAGTCATAAAATATGCATTTCAATACGAATCCGTATCTTAAACCCTAAGCAATAAACGCAGATAAGACAACAGCCCAAAGATTAAATTTTATTATAAGGGTAGTTCAATTAGAGACCCCACGGTCCCAGGGGTCTCGTGAGCGGGGGTCGCAATTATACGAGTCTACGATGATGAATGACTAATGTGTGTAAGAGGTATTTTAATTAATTGATCATGCTTTTTGTTTGCGGTAATTAAGGAGTAGGTAGGCAGAAAATGTGAAAATATTGTGTACGGCGTTGTGTTTATAATGTAACCCTTTTGGTTAGATATTTCATAATCTTTTAAGTCATGACATGTTTGTTGTGGAAAATGAAGACGTGTACTTTATCCGGTAATTAAAAAAGGTTCTGAAAATATTTACAAATTTTAAATAAATGTTTATATGAAATTTTTCCAACAAGGTGGACCGATGACCTGGTTAGGGTCGCGGGAATGGGTGACGCACAGGACCACTCGTTGTGACGGCGCTTGGGGGAGGCCTATGTCCAACAGTGGACGTCTTTCGGCTGACATAATGATGATGATGTAATTTCTGAAAATCATCATTTGCGTTATTTCCTGTGGAAAATACGAATCTTATTTTCATTGTATTTTTTATTTGTTTTTTGTCTAGCCTAGAAACATACACTCAATGTGTAAAATATGGATTTGTTTAGTATCTTTATCAAATGTCAATTGCTTTCGACCACTTCTGCGAAAAATAATGGACTTGATGTATTGCTTGGCTGGTGTTAGCTGATTTGGATAAAAAAAAATATCAGTTCACAATAAGGATCCAGCCAGGAATGCGGAATTATTTCAAAGTATTTTTGCGACCCTGTATCGCAAAGAAAAACATAAAACACTGGTAGATTTTAGTTAGTAGAAGTCTGTCACTCCCCGCTAATATCTCAGCCAAAAATAAACTCATGGTAATGTTGTTAACAAAAGTCTCAGTCATCTTAACCACAGTTTCAAAAGTGGCATTACATAATTATCTTAAAAAGGCTGTTATTTACTCCCTTCTAGTTCACCAGAAACGAATTCCTTTACATTTTAAACATGAACATTTCGTCTGCGGCTCATAATCCTCTGCATACAAAAATAAGGCTCGCTCTGTATTAATCTTCTTAAAAAGGGCGCAGGGCGATGTATTATATTCATTCCTGAGCTATACAACCGTGGTATAAATGTGAAAGTGAAACTCTTTGAATCGTACGTTTTCACGAGTTAAACTAAAAATGTGAGTTTGATGAAAATTGGAAGCGAGGTTGCTTGTTTACGGATGTAGTAGGTAATGGATCTTTCAAAGTTATACTGGGTATACTGGTGCTAGGTCTCCTCAACGCTTTTTTGATAGAATCGGCTATGGGTTTTACTTTTTAAACAATTCTACAACACTTACGATGGTTGGTTTGGGAAATCATCAAAAACTTTGTTCTGGATGGAGCGAGAAAATAATTTATACTGTTACCCATCCGTGTTCCTTCGGTGACTCTTTTGAACGATTCCGCAGCTTTAGTAGATATTGGTCTTAACGGGACTCGTCATTAAGAATTTCGAATAAATTATCCCATAACACTACTTATAGTGTTATGGGTTAATTTATTCTTTAAAAAAGAAGATTAGCTATTAGGCCCCAGTGTTATATCAAGTTGTGGCATGTGTCGTTTAAAAAGATACAGATAGACCTAGTAATGGCTTTATTTTATGTTACCAACCGTTAGACAGGAACAGGGAAATAATTATGAATCACTTTATTTTAGAGGGATGTCATCAATTCCCGTTTTAAGGCTTCCCACACGGCGGCCCAAGGTTGAATTCTTTGGATACATGACGCAAAGAACTGGTCGATATAGTGACACTTGGAGGCCTATGTCTCACAGTGAACGTCTATCGACTAAATTGACGATGATGCTCATCATCAATGTAGCAGACTAATGATGTTTCTTTATAACCTTTTAAATGATTTCTGAACTGCCACACTTTGATTCAGCACTAGGTAAGGAGTCTATGCAAAAGTACCCATTATCCTTTGAAAATGACATCTGTCCTTGATTTTATAAATAGCTCGTATCATTTCCAGAAAATGAATTATTCGTAAATCAGATCCACAAACTTTAACAAACCTTGTTACAACTTGATCTAACATGGAGCTTAATTCTATATATCATGAAGCACAACAAAGGACTGATAAACCACCAAACTCTTCTAACTCTTATCAAACACTCTCTAACCCACTGACCTTCCGTCGCAGCCTCTTCCTCCCCAGTTAATCACCCACAAACAGAACTTTTGCTAATAATAAACTTTTTCATCGTATTTTGGGACAAATCTGTTTAACTGAACCCGTTGTAACCGCGTCTGGTCGTAATAAAAAGTTTGGCCACCATTGCGGTAATGGCCGAATATCGATGTGTGTTTGATTATATTTTATGGGTCGTTTTATACTTGTTTGATGGTGGCACTAATGGAGGGTATGCTGTGCCTTTGTTTTTATTATTGGTATTTTTTTTATTGTCATCTTTATGGATTTTCACACGTTATGGTCCTGAATATTTAGTATGACATGGATCATAAATAACAGTTTTTAATAGTTCCGAAATGGAATGTATAGCGAAAATCACAAATTAATACACACTTTCTGATATACAGTTGTATGGGGTAAATTACGCTTCGGTTCTTGTTTCAAACAACAAACTTACGACTAGATAGTATTACTTGCCAAATTAATTATAATAGAAAAATATCAATACAGCAGTCAGCGGCCGGCATTGCCGTTGCTGAATTTTGAGCCAGGCAAGAAATTTGACTAGTTTTGCCATCGATACGCTAAGAAGAAGAATACAACGAGCAGTGTTTTTGTCATCAAATAACTTCTTTTGCTCTGACAGACTAAACTAAGATAGATAGATAGTTAGAAGTATTTAATTAAAGTTTTGTTTGTTGAAATTCGAAACATCTATAACTCTTAGCGGTCTAAAGGAAGTAACACTTTGCAAGATCGGTGAAATAAAACAACTTCAGTTAAACAGTCAATTGTCAAAATCTCAGTTAAAAATCATCCTGATTTTTATCACCATCATAATTTAAATTTTTCATGAAACACCATTTCATAAATAATAATAACATCATCTACAGTTTTATGAGACAATAAAATGCTCGTATATTATGAAAATATTTTTCTGAACACGGCAAATGCATCTGCGTTTTATATCCAAGCTACAATGGCCAATATTGGAGCCAATGTAGCTAGTATATCGAAAATTTGACTAGTTTTGCCATCGATACGCTAAGAAGAAGAATACAACGAGCAGTGTTTTTGTCATCAAATAACTTCTTTTGCTCTGACAGACTAAACTAAGATAGATAGATAGTTAGAAGTATTTAATTAAAGTTTTGTTTGTTGAAATTCGAAACATCTATAACTCTTAGCGGTCTAAAGGAAGTAACACTTTGCAAGATCGGTGAAATAAAACAACTTCAGTTAAACAGTCAATTGTCAAAATCTCAGTTAAAAATCATCCTGATTTTTATCACCATCATAATTTAAATTTTTCATGAAACACCATTTCATAAATAATAATAACATCATCTACAGTTTTATGAGACAATAAAATGCTCGTATATTATGAAAATATTTTTCTGAACACGGCAAATGCATCTGCGTTTTATATCCAAGCTACAATGGCCAATATTGGAGCCAATGTAGCTAGTATATCGCGCGCAGGTTTGAGAGGAAGTGAGAAATGTAAAGGCATTTTATTGCTTTTTCATACTGAAATATTTATATTCTATCTGAAAATAGGATCAAAATTCTGAAGTAGGATACCAGACATGAAGGAAATGATTAACAGTGGGCATTGGAGAATCATAATGAATTGAATGCTGATTCTTAAATGCCCACTGTTTATTAATGATTTGCTGGCTTCATCATTAGATGAAGTCTGCGAATTATTATATCGAAAACCTCATTATATTATAAATAGCCATTTCGTTTCCACAGTTTTCTGGCTAGCTAGTCGTATGAAATCCTATCGTTGCTCACAAATCTGCTGAATAATTACTTTACCTATGTGACAAAGTTATTAAGTATTCAAATCAATTTATATTTAATAGGAGCTCTACAATGTTGAGTTGATTGGCGGGCTTATGTGTCTGTAATTCACGGAAAGTTTTTTATTTTAAGGTGGGAAATCATCCAATAACTTCTCCCGCCCTAGGGCGGAGCGGGTGTTAGACTTTTACTGACTAAAACTACATCTATGTTCTTTCTTTGTCTTGCGTTCCAGGACTCCGAGCTTCCCTGTCGGAAGTCATCCTTTGGCCCCAACAGGCTTTAGCCTTTACGGTTTTACTGAAATCTCTTTGAAGTATGCGTGGAACGCACCGTCAACGACTCGGACTCGGTCCAGACGGTTACTGGACGGCCGAACCGCGAGCTATCCATTGCTTGTCGTCCGCAACCTACGCCTACGATGCCTGGGAATCGGGGTCGAGGACCTGCCGGCTGGGGTCTAAAAACGGCCGTTCACTCGTGCGTGCGGCCGTCTCCGCAGAAGGAGGCGACCGCGTACCATTCCTCCTCACTCCAGAACATGGCTTATACCACGGCCCGGCGCAAGAGGTCACCACCGTTGATCGTGAATGGTGACACCTGGGCGTTTCTTCCATACGAATTAGGTGAAGCAACCTCCGAAACAAAACAACAAAATTAAGATACATTTACAAGTTTTTTTTTTAAATAATATAAACTAAACTAATACTTGACTGTGATCCCACTTGGTTATGCATTTTCCAAATTAATGTAATTTTTTTTTAACATGATCTATCACTCAATAAAATCCAACCAACATTGGCCCAACACACCAACTCGGCTTGCAAATCCATTTCAGAGCCATTAATGGATATTTGTCCCCCTGTATGTTCAAGCTTACTTTTTGTGGGGACCGCCAGGGGACATTTTTGTTCGTGTTGCCGATTTTTGGCACTAATAGAATCGGACGCAACCCGTCTGGGCTAGTATTTGATGGAAACCGTACTGTTTACTCAGTGCGAGTGTGAAAGGGTTTCATGATTTAAATAAATGCCGTTATGAACTGCAGTGTCTGACTAATTTTTTGCGTCGAATTGTTCGTGACATTGGTTTTGTTTATGCCTTTAATACAGAGCCTGGTTTTTATAGGGGTTCACATGAATAACAACGACCAAAAAGCAACTTTAAGTACACTTGAACAGAGATAGAGGAGCGCATTGGAGAGGATTTTATTTAGGCACTCGAAAATTAACTTAACAATTATTGCAATAAAGTGCAACTGACAAAAAATGCTCGCGCGTCCTCGAAGATACGCGGGACCTACCGCGCGCGCCTGGCGCACACTTTATTTCAATAATTATATCGTTAATTTTCGAGTGCCTTAATAAAATTCTCTCTGCTGCGCTCCACACTGTCTGCGCTGACCCTTATGGTCAATGAAAACGCCAGTTAATATTCTTTTATCACTAATGATATTGACTCTACGTTGCCATAGCAGATTCTATAGCCATACCTGAATCTATCTTACTTAATCCATACTAACGAATTCGGCTACACAATTGTTTGAAAAATTTACTGCGGCTTGATTTTGACATTTTTTATTATTTTATTTAGCCTCACGTTTAACGACTATCTCACCTGATGTTAAAGATTTGACCGACATTGAAGCATTCTTCCCTAGAAGTAACCTATTCTCCCTTGACTTAGAAACCTCTGGGTTGTAGCTATGAGGAAACACAGATTCCGGCAGGGAATTCCACTCAATTTGTACAGATTTAGCTTTAGACGAGAATATTAATAAAATTGCGATCAATCAGAAACTCTGTAGGGAGGAGGTACCCCTCACGCATACAAATACTATTACAGAGGGGTGGGTAGCGCATGAATGCAGGCGGCCATGCATGAGACGGCCACTGATAGAGTTAATGTCAGTGGTCGGTTTGCAGTTCAGAAGCTATTTATTATGCAAATCGCTTAATCAGCCTGTGAGGTTTCTATTATTGGGATACATACGTCTAATCTCAAATTAATTATACATCTTGTTATGGGCAGAGCAAATTTTATAATAATATAATAGAAGAAAGAAAAAAGAGCGCTCAATTTTTTCCTTACTAAGGAGGTACTAAAATAAGTTTTTGTTAGACGTCACTAATTTCACGTGATGTCTTTAAATTTTTGGTTCAAGCAAGTTATGGTAATTAAATAAACCAAGTTGTGGTGTTGCAATGTATGTACCTACCTAATTCATATGTATGATTTTTGTATAGTCCGTCTCACTCGTCTGTAAATTTAATTTCAAAATTCCAAAATTTATGAACTGATGTTCAGTTCATAGTTTTTTAAATTAAATTTATCTCTACTAACCTAGATACTGATTTGATTTGTTTTTAAGAGGGTCCTTCTCCACTCGCTTATCGTAAACATCGAAAATGGTTTAAAAGCTTGTTACTTCATTTAATGCAATCCAACGCGATGTTTGACGAAAAGGCAACGCAAAAAAAGAGAGATAACGCCTGGAAACTCTGATAGTATTCGGTAATTCCGAGATTTACTCGAAAATTTCGCAAAACTTGCTCCAGGAAATAGCTGTTTTTTTTAAACCCTTAAAAGTTTTTGGAAAATGTTGTCATCATTTAGAATCCTAATAAAATTTGCAAGGTCTCTAGAGGATTACTTTTTTGATTTTTTTAATTTTTAGGCAAATTATGAAGTGTCAAAGTTCATACAAAATAGGAGATTTTCAGAGGTTTTTACTGGATTAGTCTTACACAAATTTAGAAATTGGTTTCTTTAGAAACCTAGATAATATTCACAAGATACTGTGTTTCCAAAATATCTAATGAAAAATGTGTAATAACGTCATAATCAGTTATGAGCGGTTGTGTGAAAAACAGTGAAAATGTGAGTCGTGATGCACCACCTTAAATAATTTTATTATTTAGACTTTATGTATGTTGTTATTTGATTCTTTCTATTTTATGTAGTGTGTACGATTCATTTTAATACTTCTTCTTCTTCTTTTCGTGTCGATGATCTCAAACTATACTTTTTCTAACCAATATTTGGCAACCTGTACGGCTCTATTGTTGGCCTCGTATAGATCCTGAAAACTGCAGGTAGTAATGCGGGATGGGCAGCACATTTGAATACTGCAAGTCTATTGCTGTGCACTAACAGGTCTACAATGATTCGGGTCTGTAGTCGTTTGGGCCCGCTCGATGTTGATCCCGCGGGCCCATACGACTATACAATTTATTTTCTGTATTTTTGGTAGTCGATTAGGCCCAAGTAGAAATAAAAAAAAACCATTGTTTAAAGCTACTGGTGGTACAGTCAAGTGCAAAAGTGGTAAGTCAAAACGCAATTCAGTTGGAATTAAAAGTTTATTCTCAATCAAATCATTTTTTTTTTAAATTAGGTTGTACATAACATAGGTATACGGTATACATCATAGGCAGATAAAAGAACGTCCATAAATGAAGTTATATAAATTAACGTGGTAAATAGTAGTAATCAAATATAACAATTACTATACCGACATACATTGATAGGAATCTTCGTGAAGTTGATGGCAAATTTTCATTCATTATTACTACTGAAAGCAAAAAATACTCCTATACTTAGGTAATATGAAGTTTTATGTACAGTAATTTAATTTAAATAATTTAAATAGGTCTTTATAAAATTGCCGTTTTTTAAAATGCGTTACTCTAAACTGTGTTGTTATGTTATGTATCTTCGTATTGATTTAGAATTATACGTTAAAAAAAACTTTATATTAAAGGCTTGGTTTCTCTATGTTCTGTATTTTTGTATGCAGTAGGTATTTACAACCATGAAATTTAATATGTGACTTATACAGATTTATAGAGCATAATTATCTTGATTTTTTTTTTTGAACTTTCAATACCATTTTTTTAAGTGAAGTGCAAATGATATAAGCTTGTATCAATCACCATACAATATTTTATAGGGTTAGCAAACCAGTCGTAATTGAAGTGACGGTATAACTTGGTATCTGTGTGTGTAGCTCAATGATGTATTCTACATTTATTTCGACGTCAAATGTCAGATTGACCAATCATTTAAAGACAAATAAGAATTTCACCTTATTTCAACAATTGAAATCATAATAAAAACTTAAGTTTAGCCACAATTTAAATAATTGTATTGCGCAGGAACGAATCAAAAATACAGGTCTGAAAAAATCATGTTTAGTCATGATCATAATACCTATTAATATAAATAAACTTTTTTATTAGATGTATCTTGAAATTAGTAGTGTTCGTACACTTAATTTTGGTATTATTACAGTAAAAAGTATTACATTTAGTGTGTGTAGATAAGTGTGGTAAGTGTAAATACGTAATTGAATAAATCAAAAATATAAGCCAATACACGTTCACTGTTGGACATAGGCCTCCCCCAAGCGTCGCCACAACGAACGTTCCTGTGCGTCTCGCATCTATCGGTTTCCCGCAACCTTCACCAGGTTTTCAGTCCACCTTGTTGGAGGCCTTCCAACATTGCGTCTTCCGGTACGCGGTCGCCACTCAAGAACCTTTCGGCCCCAACGGCCATCTGTTCTGCGAGCAATGTGTCCTGCCCATTGCCACTTAAGTTTGGCAATTCTTTGTCCTATGTCGGCAACTTTAGTTCTCCTGCGGATGTCTTTATTTTTTATTCGGTCACGCAAGTGACTTTAAGCCTTCTGATGAGGCCCATTGTGAGCGACCACATTTCGGAGCCATATGTCATCACTGGCAATACGCACTGATCATAGATTTTCATCTTGAGACACTTTGGTATGTTGGACGAGAAGACACCTTAATCAAAAATATATATTCTCAGTATTATAAATAATATTAAAATCATATTTTAAGTCATAAAAATTGAACTAATAGACTTGACTTTCGTTCATGACTGTACTTATAATAAAATTGGGCGGTGGGCCCAATCGACGCCTTCAAAATAGGACTAGCTCGATTGATCCCGCGGACCCAAGCCGAGTGGGCCCAAACGACTACAGACCCAATGATTCACAACTCCAACCCTACCTGTGGATCCTTAATACATAAATATGACTATCCCATTTTAAGTTTATTGAACTATCCACAATACCCTTATCAAAAAGTGCATATTATATCGTACAAATTGTGTAGGTATGTATCAAAGTACCAGTGAAAAAAAGAACCCCTTTAATCTCATCGCAACAATTGTATGAAATTAGTTAACCCCCTCCCCTCCCCCTTACCTTATCAAAAGTCCCCTGTAACTGCGAGAATATGCAAATGCTATGTTAGTACGAAGAATTAATCGCTCCCTTCTAATTTATACTGTCGCCCACAACGCGATGACCGTTATAGTTTCCTGTGCGAGACTTGTTTTCAATGGGATCTAATTAATTTTGATACTTTCTTTTTTGTTTTTATGCTAATAGGATTGGTGGAGATTAGATATCTATGCGTTTTGTTGAGGATTCCCCTTTATGGGCAGCAATTTATGGAATAATGTCTGGTCGGTACTGTTATATCTTTCCGGTTCATTTGAATGATAAAAACATGATTGCCTTTTTAATTAAATGATTAAAACGTCGAGGAAAAATTTGAGACCCTTTAAATAGAATACTTATATGCCACATTATACACCCTTTTAACGTGTAGGTATCCAAAATGGGTTCCCCAATTTTTAATTATACACAAATGCAAAACGGAGGTATAACTCCTAAACGGATTACTGAAAAAATATAACCTTAATCCTGAAATCAATTCGTCTTCATTACTAAAACTCATGAAAAAATTACGGGAACAATCCCGATATTGTAAACAACAAACCATTAATTTTCCACAGATAAAAAATAACGGGAGGAATTAACGGGAAAGTTGCACAGAGGTGCCACCTAGTGTCCATTTCGTATGAAAATTTCATTAGCTATGTGTGCTGCGCTCAACGGAACGAAAGATATACGACCTCTCGTTAACAACGGTGTATTCGATGCTTTTGTAAAAGAATTATGGCTTCGGTTGCAAGGACCAAAAGCGTTATTATTTCGGATTCCTTAAGGATGCGGTTCCACTGAGGCGGAGCGGAGACGAGCTGAGCCGCGATTCACCAATCACATAGCTTGAAATCGACATCTCTTATCCATAGAGAGGAGAGGGGCGGCTCACGCGCATATTCATTCATTTTGCACGCTCCATCCTACTCCGCTTCAGTGGAAACGCCTACCTCTTTTCACACCTCAGCCTCGCTCCACACCGCTCCACTCCACCTCAGTGGAATCGCAGCCTTCGTTATTGTTTTGCTAGAAATGCGGTCCGATTCTATGTCTACCTAACCTGTGCAATCCTAACAAGTATTTCAATCGTGCGTCCCTTGATATAATTTATGCAGTTATTTTCTGAAACTCCCGAAGCACCACATGGTAGTATCCAACCTCCCATCACTACAACGACTGCAAACGATCCTACATGTGCTTCAATAGGGGAGCTGCATCCGGGACGAAATTTACACGCAGTCGAATTAGTCGGGACCCCTCGGCATTTGCATCGCACCCCTTATTACAGGTAGCTATGTCACGGTAATGATGCCATCCTGATGGACAACGTCATCTTATGGTGTTGTCGAGACTGTTAGGACGTAATAGAGATTGTTTGAAAGAGTTACTGTACCCCTGGAATGCAAAGGGTTTTCTGAATGAACACAAGTGTTTTTTTTTATTTTATTAAGGATAGACTCGCCTTTGATCACTATCTCACGTGAAGGTAAACAATGATGTGGATAACCATAAAGCACGCATGCCTCAAAGTAACCTCTTCACTCTTGACTTAAAGACTCCGGCAGACGACTTTCCCTCAAACTTCTATTTTACTTCAGCTGTACGCACAATACATATGTCCCCAAAACGTTTTGAACGTATGGTATGGATATGCACCAATGGTAGCGCAACGCTATAAAACTAGAGGTCTGATGATGGAACGGGCTTAATAGAATTAAATTGTGCAATTCCAATGTAAACTTCCCGAAATGTAAGTGATAGAAAACCGACAAGCAAGCAACTCGCCGTCGATCCTCAAGACTTTGCAGTTTTGAATCGACGAGTGCATCATTTCCGATTAAACAAAATTTATGTAATCTGGGTGCGAGTATCGGGTGCTACATGCAATAGGGATGTTGCAACTTTATTCTGATAGGGACGGATATTTACAACCACTTAAGGTACACTACCTGCCACTTAAAACCCTGTAGTAAATACGTGTAGTTTTGATTGTTTGAATCTGGCTTTTCATCAGTTCTTCCAGTTCTTACTTCGGTAGATGTTCTTGCCTGTTGGTATCTAATATCATCAGCAATATTCTCAGCCCAACTTCACCTATTGCTGAGCATAAGCCTTTTTTATCTTGTGCTAATCTCCATGTTTTTGTGGCTGTCTTATCCATATTTAACCCACGATGGTAACAATGTCGTCTGCTCATCTTTTTTACTTGTACTTTTAATAGGCACGCGCTTGACCACTATCTCACCAGACGGAAAGCGAAGATGTGGGTGACGATGGAGCACGTTTACCTAAAAGTAAACGTCACTCTTAAGACTCACAGGTTGTAGCTATCAAGAAATACAGACTCTGGCAGGGAATGCCACTCCTTAGCTGTACGCTTAATGAATGTGATCGACCCTGGACGATCTACATTTTGTCTGCTTTGATCGCTCAGCACATATTAGATGGTCATGGTAGGTGGAGGAGCCGGTCCTCCACCTACCATCACCATCTACCATGTTGCTGTCTACACCCCAATAACAGAGCTACCGTATCGTCCGGCACTTGCACATCCCTAGCAAGGGCTACCTACCGTTCATTCAGCGCTTTACGAGCGAATAAATTAGTCGCGGCTCCATCCGATTTGCATCCGATCTGGAATTGTACGGTGCACGGCGAATTGTACCTCTAAGTCACACGGATATGCGAACACAATACGGTGCAGCTCTATTTACCTAGCTATGACGAAGTTTTTAGTCTAACCTAGCTGCGAAGATAGGAATTATATTGCCTTGGTTGCTGAATATATAAGTCTTTAGTCAAACGTTCTGTGTGCGGATACTTTTGGAAGGCAAAACTGCTTAAATATCAACTTGGATAAAATAGTAATGTTGCTCAATACGCAAAAATAGAGATGAAGCCGTGATCCATTAAGAAAAGTGTGTTTACTAGGTATATAATAAAAATACGTTTACAAAAAGTCTACCTAATAGGTAACGTACTATGTTCGGTAAGATAAGATAAGATAAGATAAGATATTCTTTATTTGTCTAAACATTGTATACATACAGTAGCATGCAAGATATAAATTTATTATTTGTGTCCAGTCATGTTTATGCCGAAGTATCGGCGTACAAATATTTATAAAATTGAAAACTAAAAATAATAAAATTGATAATAAATTCTTACACATTAAACTTAGCTAGCTGAAATCAATTACAAAATATTTTAGGCCATTTAATTCGAAATTATTTTTATCTTATCATGTCAACATTCAAAATAAATAATAAAAAACAATCAGTTATGTCAAACAAATACAAAAACAATGTCAAAGCTACAAAAACATTTTCAATATTAATGTCAAAATTACCATATATATATCAAAATTATAGGATAATGTGAAAATTACAATATAAATGTCAAAATTATAAGACAATGTCAAAATTACAATATAAATGTCATAGTTACTAAATACATGTCAAAATTATAAAATAAATGTCAAAACTACTATATAAATGTCAAAATTACTATATTAATGTCAAAATTACTGTATAAATGTCAAATTTACAATACAATGTCAAAAAAAAAAAAAAATTAATCATAAAAACTTTTCTCGGCTAGAAATTCAGAGACACTATAGTATGCTCTTTGTAAAAGGAATGCTTTTAATTTACGCTTGAGTGCACTACTATTTAACTCTTTCCACCGTTTAGGCAATACATTAAATATAGTCGGAGCCATGCAGACGATACTCTTGCGCATTAGAGCCGTTTTTGCTGGATAGATGCGCAGAACAGTCATATCTCTTCTGTTACGCGGTACGGCGTCTTCTAGACGTGGAAACAATTTTGGATTTGTTTTAACAAACATTGCAGTTTCCAGAATGTACATACTAGGAAGAGTTAATATTTTGTAATTTTTAAAGTATGGTTTGCATGTATCAACCGTTTTTAACCCAAACATTGATCGAATGCATCTCTTTTGGGCCTTGAATGCCGTGTTAGCGTCGGTAGAATTTCCCCAAAATATTATCCCGTACCTTAGGTGAGACGCAGCTATGCCATGGTAGGCTGTAATCAAGGTATCTGCATTCACAACTGCAGCTAGAGAGTGCAATGCAAATGCAGAACTACAAATTTTTTTGCACAGGTACTCTATATGCGCTTTCCAATCCAGTCTTTTATCAATCATTAGTCCAAGAAATTTAGTGTCATTTACGATTTCAATAGTTTTATTATCTATATTTATGTCCATATTTTCTATAGTCAAACGTTGACTAAAATGTATGATTTTAGTTTTATCTAAATTAATTTTTAAATTATTGTCATTTAACCATTTTATTATTGATGTCAGAGTATTACGAATGTCAAGTTTATATTGGATCATGTCACTGTTATTACTAGAAATTGTCACCGTGCTATCATCTGCAAATAAAGTCATAGGGTGTGTAATTGATTTTGGTAAGTCATTTATATATAGTGTGAAAAGAGGAGGTCCCAATACACTTCCTTGTGGAACACCGAAAGTAGTGAGACGTTCCTCTGATAAGTGTGTTTCCTCCATCTTAGTGTTCGTATTAATTCTAGTAATTTCCGTCTTTTGTTTTCTATTACTTAAATAAGATTCAAATAGATTAAGGACATTACCTCTAATACCATATTCGTCAAGTTTTTTAATTAAGATGTCATGATTTACGTAGTCAAAAGCTTGAGTCATATCGCAGAAGATAGCACATACAGGTGTTTTTTTATCTACTTTTGTCAATACAGTGTATATAAAGTCATAGATCGCCATATTTATAGTCTTATTTTCGCGAAATCCCTTTTGCTCATTACATAATATATTGTTTTTTTCTATGTAGCCATTTAATTCCTTTTGAATGAATTTCTCAAATATTTTAGAAAAGATTGGAATCAGAGAAATAGGCCTGTAGTATTCCATAAGCTCTCTATCTTCTTTCTTAAATAATGGCTTTACGATGGCTATCTTCAGTGCGTCAGGGAACTTGCCCGCCATAATGCTAAGATTTATAATATGCGACAAATGGTGGCATATTTCAGACGCTACTGCTTTTATTATTTTCGTTGAGATGCCATCGTAGCCCACGCTATTAGTGTTTTTTAAATTATTTATAATTTTATGTGCCTGTTGTGGTGTACAGGGTGCCATAAACATCGAGTTTTTGTTGTTAAAGACGGGTAATGTAGTTTTATTATTAGACTGTATTGGTTTTATTTTGTCAATAAAATAGTTATTAAATTGATTGGCAATTTGTTCCGCGTCCGTAATTTTGTTGTTATTGATTTTAATTTTCGATATATAATTTTTAGGTACATTAAATTTGCCTCTATTTATTATTTGCCAGGCAGTTTTACATTTATTGTCTGATGTCTTTATTTTGTAGTTGTTTTGGGAACGCTGTGTCAGAGTCATGATTTTCTTGAATAATTTAGAATAATTTTTAAAACGATTTCTATTTAATTCCGTTGGTTTTAGTCTATAGGTCCACAGAAGTTGCCGTTTTTTTTTACTGCACGATTTAATACCTTTAGATATCCACCTTGGCTTATTTATTACATTTATTCTAATCAAATTCTTAGGAAAACAGAGGTTGTAAAAAAGAGAAAATGTGTCATGAAAGTTGTTGTAGGCAATGTTAGGGTCATCCGTTTCATATATGTCAGAAAAATTAATTTTGCTCATACAATATTTAAATTTCGACACATTTTTTTTGTTGTAATTACGTCTAATAGTACCGTATTTGTCGATAGTACATATTTTATACACGGGACATTTTAAAAGTTGAGCTGTGTGATCTGAAAGGGCAAACTCTAAGACTTCCGCCACACATTTTTTGTTATAGTTATGCGCAAAATTATCTATACATGTCCGACTTTCCATTCGAGTAGGTTGATTTAATGCTAGTTTTAGGTTGAAGCTAAGTAGAAGGCACTCAAACTCGATCGACTGATAATTCCTTTTCAACATGTCTATGTTGAAGTCGCCAGCTATGACAATATTTTTATAGGAATTCTTAGATAATTCACGTATAACTGTTTCAAATTGATTAAAAAAATTATTGAGATTGTTCCTATCAGGAATTCTATACACACATACAAATGCAGTGTTATACTTGGTGAGCTCAATGGCACAGCATTCAAATGTTCCTATTATTGACATTTGTGAGATTTTTTTTAGCTCGTTCCATTCATGCCCATTTCTGACCAGGATACATGATCCACCTCGCTTAATTTCTTTTCTACTGTAATGAGCAACTAAGCAGTAGTTTGGAATGCTCAGCTGGTTTTCGTAGCCTTCCATCATAAAATGTTCCGTTATGCATACAACATCCACTTGTTTGTTTTTTTCTGCTAGTTCATTTAGACAGACTGTGAGCGCATCCGACTTGCCCACTAAGCCTGCTATGTTCTGGTGCATTATATATAGATGTTTAGTCACGAAAAAGTTCACCATCCGATAGATTATCAATTCTATTCGTACTATAGTCAGTCGATATCATTTTGTTATTATATTTTATGTCATCAATTAAATTTATTATGTCCTTAAAAATTATTCGTAGTCCTGTATTATTTATTGCTCCAGTCCGTCTGCTATACTCAGTATAGTTATAGGTAAGATTTTTATTGCTGTCAATTAGATATGCGTATTCGTGGGTCAGTATGTCAAGAAAAAGTAAGTTATTGAAGGTTTCTACTCTGGAATTGTATAGATTGGTGTAATTCTCGTATTTATAAGTTGGAGCGCATAAAATAAAATTAGTGTGTTTGATTTCCTGTAGTATTTGTCTGATATGTAGAATAATGTCAAAATAACTATTAGTTGTTCTGAAGTCTTCTTCTCCTAGCATAATTATGCAGTAGTCCTCTAATGTAAAATCGGATACTTTATCTTTCAACCCTTTCAGCAGTAAGTTTGCATTTCCATGAGGTGTTATATAGTGACAAATTTCAGATGAATAAAAAGAGTTTTCTGCAATGTACAGGATTTTATTTATATTGTCTGTACTCAAAATACATATTTTGCATCTTTTCTTAGGGATTTTATAAGGGGTTGATCTTGCGGATTGGTAATTAGGACAAGTTTTGCTTATTTCTGAGTCATGCCTTTTTTTGTTTTCAGGTGTTTCGGTTTGAATTTGTTTATTCGGTGTTTCGGTTTGGATTTGTTTGTTGCTTGTTATTGGTTTCCTTATCTGTTTTTTGGCGCTAGATGGCTTTATTTTAGCTGGACTGTTTGTCACTTTTTTAAATAAATCATTTTTTTTACTCAAAGTATTATTTAACTGTTTGAGTTCATTATTTTCTAACGATAATATTTCAATTTCCGAATGTGCACTTTGAAGTTCTAGTGTAAGTGTCATAACTTGTTCTCGTAGATTTTTAAGTTCGTCATCGTCGTCCGACATCTCGGGTACACTTGTGACTGTGTTGTTCAAATTATGTGTCATATTATTATCACTTTCGTCTATGGTCGAGTCCGATGTTGTCCTAATACGGCGAACGGTAACATTTTCTGAGAAATTCATTTTAGGTGTTTACTTGTATAGTTTTATTTAATGTTGTATTATGATCGTCTCTTGTTTTACAAATGTAAATGATAACATTCACAAAAAGAGCTTTCCTGAGTGGGGATTGAACCTGAACCCAACACCACGAGAGTCAATGTCTTAGCCGTTCGGCTAATGTATCGCTTATCTGACGATTTCAAATTTGGAAGTGTACTCAGACTATGCTATGATCGTTAATATCTTCATAGATGTCACTGTTTGCAGTATAACAGTCAAATTATGTTGTCAATTTATCATAGATGTCACTATTTACAGTCATGTACAATGTCTTTGTTATTTTCAAGTGTCAAATCTTGGTCGTTTTAAGTTCAAAATATGCGTGTCATCAGGTTTGAAAAAGTAAACAATGATAAATATTCACCTGTAGATAGTTTTTCTTATCGGATCCCTGGTAGGGCTGATCTTGTTACTGGTCTATCATCATCACAACGCACTTGAACTGGTGTAATTTCGTTTAATTTTGCATTTTTCGGTTTAATTTCGATAGTCACAGTCACGGAACAGTAAAAACAGACAGTAGTAGAACAATTTGTTGTAGAGTAATTTGTTACATACAAGTCTTTAGACACAAATTCAGAGCCCGACTGGCTACTAAATTATTCTGGGTAGGGTGACGCAATAACTTTTTTTCATTATGGTGTATAGGCTCGCGTTTGACTACTATCTCATCTGATAGTAAGCGATGATGTGGCCGACAATGGAGCACATTTGCCTAAACGTTATAGCTATTAAAAAACACAGATTCCGGCAGGGAATTCCACTTCTTAGCTGTACGCAGCATGAATGTGTTCCCAAAACGCTTTGTCCAACTAGAGAATCGAACTCAGAATCTCATGCTTAGCTGTAATGTTTGTGACCAAGAACTTATTATTCTACTTTCTCTGTCTTCTGACAAAGGTAGAAACCTTTCTTATCAATCTCCCTTTTTTTTCTTCAGCAAGTAGCTCTTTACACATAACTTTAGCCAAGTAATTACAGTCATACGATGCGCGTAGGCGGACACGACCCGCGACGCACATCGCAATTCACGCGCGGACACATTAGCCGAGCCCCGCGCGGCTTGCATCCGATCCCGCATTACTGCTTAATGGCCGCCGCCGATGTGACGTCACGCGGTACCACTAATACGGATTTGATGACGACTTTGACGGTTATGAATTCAAGTATGGAAATATAAAAGGATATAACATGAAATCCCGTTAAAATCTCGTTTTTTCTGAAGGGTTCAGCAGTATACAGTGTACCATTTTTAATTTTTTTTTGAAGTAGGAAATCATCAAATGTTTTTCCTGTTCTAGGTCTGGCTCCATAGGTATGTCAGACTTTTACTGACTAAAACCACCTGTTTCTTTAATTGTCGTTTACGTTCTAAAACCACTCTTTCTAACGTTCCCGCAACCCTAGCAGGCGTCGGCCCAACTAGGCCCCTTCAGCTTTGGACTCATATTGTTGAGGCACGTGTACGCGCTGTCGACTCAGGCTTGGCTTAACATTAACTTGGAAACCGACATTTTCGCTTTGCCGATGATAGCAGACTATTATGATATATTTTGATGCGCTGCGTTCCACGTGAGCTTTAGAATAGAATAGGTTAGGGCCAATGCCTGCGAAGGCTGCGGATGATTCGAAAGCCTCATGGCTCTCTTAAAGGGTAAATGAATGAATACTGTGGGTTTCAATTAGTAAAAGTATGACACTCCCTTTTGCTGTACCCAAAGTGGGTGAAGACATAATATGATGACTTCCCACGTAGAAATAAACAGTAAGATATTTTTGTAAATATTTTTTTTTTAGATAAATTATTTGTCATTAAAATAGATAAGTTATTTTAATGACTAAAAATCTAATCATCCTTTCCACACAATGAATTAATTCCACACCATTATCAGCATTTAAATCCTCGACATAACAAGCTCAAAGCAAATCGTGCGTCAGCGGCGACCACAACCACACACTGTGGCACGTGTCACCAGCATAAATAAAATGAAGGGGCGTCATCAACCCCAGCGATAAAGAATCACCGCTCGCCACTCCATGTTTGGGTACCAACAATAGTAGGCGATGAAGTTGAGAGGGGCAAAAGGCCCAAATTAAAATTAAAAAAAAGAATGCTAAGAAATCTTGAATAAAAAAACAATTCTTACTGATAGGCTTGACTTGCATCTTATATGGTGCTAAGCGACGATGTGGCCGATATAATTAAACGCTTGTAAACCTAATCTAGATTGTAGCTATCAGAATACGCACACTTTTTGTTAATTTGTAGTAGCTACATAAAAAATAAATAAATTTATATAAAACAAGTAGCTGAGTGGGCTATTTTTTATTATTATTATTATTGATAGGCTCGTATTTGCTCACCTGATGGTAAGCGATGATGTGGTATTTCTATTTTTATTATTTTTGTATATTTCGCAATGGTTCGAAGCTTTTCTTATAACGCTAAGTACAATGGATCGATGTGTGTAAATATAATTCTAGACAGATATGCTATAATTTACTAAATAGATCAACCTTTATATACTAACATGCAACCCAGTATATGGCCCTTCTGCCTGTATCCGTTTAGCAATAGTACTTTCAATTTGTGCCGAATTTACGGCGACATCACAGAGGGGGATGTCCAGACAACGGACGCATAAATTAGAAAGCAAAGGGGATAGAGATGGAAATGATGGGACGTATCCAGTAAGTACCCAGAAGTGCGTGCTTTTTATTGTAGAAGAATACGGTTTATATTTTTTTTTGTAAAACGTTCGTCAAAGGTTATTTAATTAAGGCGTGTTTAGATGAAGCAAAAACTGTATTGTGTCCGCGTGATACCCGCGTATCTAATTGTTTTAAAAATCAACTCTATTGACTACAGTATAAGATTCTATTTTTTTCGAATACTTAATCATACCGAGCCAATGCAATTGTAGCGCAGCGGCTGCCTTCGTTCTTTCGAATATTGTTGATGCTACACTCCACGCTCGCGAAACGCTTGTGCCACGTCCACGCGGCGGCCGAGCGGCGTTCGTTTTGAGCTTGCTATAGGTTGAATTAGAGCATTGGGTTGTTTGTGGGGTAGAGTCCTGGTTTTCTGAAATACAGGCCCCAAGCCTAGTTCAAGCGCCACTCTTCCAAAATATGCTTACTGTATCTACTTTACTTTTTCCCTAGAAACTGTAATTATTATAAATTGTGGCGAGAAATAAACCCCATTATTATAAAAACTTACTAATGTTTTTTCCAGTAAAAACATGTCACGCGATTTAAAGGAAAGACTTAGTGTTGTGTTTTTTCTTAATGTCAGATTACCTCACTAACTAAATTCCATTTTCACCACATTCACATAATCTTTCCAACAAACGCGACAAAACAAAGTTAATCCTTTGCATATAAACCAAAGCTATCTCGCGACAAGCACTAATTAAGTAAATATTTTTCTTCCATAATCTTCGCCATTTTCTACCCTTATTCACACATTCGCATTAGGCGAGGGTTCTAAAATCGTAAATTATCGCTTTATGCACACTGAACCGATATTTATTGTGATTTATAATGTTTAACCCTATTTTGATCCGAGCGATAACAGTGGGTGCTCACCCTAACGTTTGGTTTTTAGATTTTTCGGCGCAAAGTGGTATGATTGGAATAATGTTTGTAAATAGAGTTCAATTTTAAAAGTCAAGTCTTTGTTTTTTTCGGAGTTGCCAGAAGTGATTGAACACACTCATTATTTTAAATAATGATACCTTGGTCTTTCTATACACTTTGACAGAGGTAACTTATATGACCTGGGCTGCTCCTGAAAAGTTCTTATCGGAAAATTAATAAATAATTTACCGGAGAATCATACAATAGACGGCAAGGTCTGCAGTCACCCTTGTGACCACTAAACCAACGAGTTTCCATATTCATATTCATTTATTAACTAGTAAGGTGGTAACAGCAGGCTTGGAGCTATGAATCATTGTAGACTCTCTAAGCGCACAGCAACCCACTTGAAGGTATTATAATTAATTATTTATTTGCTTTTAAACACTTAAATTATTTATTAAAATTAGAAGCAAACCATAACTTTTAAAGCAGTGGTGGTCTAGTGGTAACGGCTCTGACTTACGAGTGGTTGGTCGCGGTTTCAAATTCAGTCAATCGCATAGCTTTATCTAATTTATTTTATCGCCATTGCTCTCAAAACGGTGAGGAAATTATCAAAGCATGTACATGCATCCACCAAAACGGCGCACGGCCGTAAACTGAGCCCATGTAGAAGACGCGGTCTCTCTCTTAGAGAGCAGGCTGGAGTCTGGCTTAAGCTTATGCATGACATTTAAAACGATCAAAATAAAAAAGACTCAAAGAATGGTTCAGATACTTTCTTACAAAATGATTCTATTAGGTACATATAGAATTATTTTGCATGAAAGTATCTTTATATCTAGAACGTTAGATAAGATGGGTGAGTAGCAGAAAATATGAAGTATAGCTATTTGGAATTATATGAAGTGGTTGCCATCTGACCTTCGGAGAAGCTCATAATTTTCCTCCTTTCTCAGGCCCTATCGTATTACCATTATTTTTATTACATAGCAACTTAACCTCAACCATTTACTTAATTAATTTTTAGACGATTTTCTTTTATCATCTTGATAAAAAAATGGTATTTTAATCATTTTAACTTAAACATCGAAAAAGGTATCTAAGGAAGTTTAATATATTTCAGCACTCAACTGCACTAGCAGTTGAGTGCTGAAATATATATGTTTATCGTATTAAACTATCTTAAGGGAACATTTTTCCCAGATAAAAAGTCCTATTATATATATCCTATGCTCTATTCTAGAATATAGTTTACCCGTGTATAAAGCTTCATAGGAATCCGTTTAGCCATTCGAGTGTAAAGAAGTAACAAACAAACACACACAAACTTTCCCCTTCATAATATAACCGTGATACTTAGTAAATGTAAATATCAAAAAGAGAATATCGTCGTGTGTGCAAATACGACTCGACCGAAACATGACCACGACAAATCTTTCTTTAAGACTCTGACTCTCTATTACATCTGTTCAGCTCTTAAGGGTTTAATATCAGCTGACAGTCTCAGACACTCACCCAAAAAATTAATCAAAAACATAATCAGTTCATAACTTTAATCGTACTATAAATGAGCCTTATTACAGCCTAGATAAACATCACCTAATGTAGTCATTACCTCACCATAACGCCTCATAACTTAGTGCCATAAAGGAGAGTTCCCAAGAAAACGCCATAAAAACAGCAGACTAATTAACTTAAAACAGTTTCTTGGCAGATATTTTTATGCGGGTGGTTCAAAGCGTTTCCTCAGGGAAACTGCAGGTGGTCTAAAATGAGTCGAAATGGCGCTCAAACCTACCGTCTTGAGACTAAAAGCTGGAGTTTTGTTACACCGTAGTGTAATATGCGAAATAAAACATGTAAGTACTTCTACATATTGTGCTGAGCGGTTCTTTGCACTTCTTTTGCTGTTAGTTCCTTTCAATACTCTATTATAAAGAAAAAAAGTTTGCGTGCGTGTGCTTGTTTGTTACTAATTCTTACTCGAATAGCAGGGCAGATTTCCATGAAACTTGGTACACAGAAGTAATTACAAGTTTTAGGTCGCGGGTGACAAGCTAGCCAAGTGTATAACTTTGTTTAATTTATTTCATAACCACTGCTTTTGAAAAGGAAATGTCACCGGTTCTAAAATAAAAGGTTCGATGACATGTGACATCCACTAACCCGCACTGGGCCCGGGTGGTGAATTTTGGCCATTTCCCTCTCCTAGCCTGACCTCCTAGGTCTGTGTCCCAGCAATGGGAGACTTATATAACGCTGATTGTGCTTGTGCTATTTTTGGTTCTAGGATAAATCATGTCCTGGAATAGCAATAAGGATACTTTTTATTCTGGGAATGTTTCCTTGGGACGATTCTGTATTTTATGTACTAACTAGTATAACATAGCATTGTATAATATAAGAAGATGCCCATACAGTTCATCTCGTAAAGCACTAAAACCTAGTTCAGGATAAACTTTTTTTGAAATCGATCACATACACTCACAAGCTTTGATAAAACAAACACTTTCATTGGCGTTCTTTATAAATTTTCAACAAAGTTCATTGAGCACAAAGCTTACTCACGTGTGCGAAAAAAAAAAAAATCAAAGCCCTGATAAAAGCTGCGTCAAAACAATATTACGTTACTTTACTAGTTCCCATTCGTCGCACTATCCAGGTACCTAACAAAATATAGGGCTCTTTATGTACTTATCCGCTTTGAAAATATTGTAAAATCATGAGACAAAATGACCACCCTTTTAGCGTGTCCACCATGTAGCCTATTAGTCAATTAAGGCTGTAACTGGAATATTAAACTGACGCTGAGCTCTGGGTTCAGTAGCTACACTACTACAATATTGTGGGCAGTATAGTTGACCATTATAATTGAAGCAAGTTTCAATGTAAAGCGATTCTACAATAGATTGACATCCTTGACAGAGGTGTTCACTAAAGATGAAATAGACGTCTTCCATTCTGTATGAGTTCCGTATCAAACAAAAACTTTTCAAATGTGCTAATGCAAATTTTAAGATGTTTGGACATATCATGCACTGCAAAAGCTTTTTAGAACAGCGGTACAAAGAAGAGTAGAGAGCCAACGTTCTCTTGGTCGATCATCACCAGATGGACAGACGTTTTAATCATCTTCGCCGTGTTTTCTTATCAAATGTACACGCTGTGTTACGAATAAAGAGAGATGGAGAAATCTTGTAAATGCCGCAATCAACCTTCCTGGTTAGAAAGAAAGAAAAACAGTTTATTTACGCGAAAAAGACGCAAGCTTAAAACTAGCAACTTGAAATTGATAGGAAAGATATGCGTCACATTCGCACAAAACGGCCAAACGCTCAGCATAAAGCTGCAGCCTCACGCATAATGCTTCTACGACCTATGACTAGTCCACCAGGAGTGCAAGATTGAGAAGAAGACCGAGATATAAAGGCGATATTAAGAACAAGTCTTATATACACGGCAAAGTGTCTAATGCTAGCCATTTCCGGTGGATTCCCTTCTGTGGCCCATCACTCGGAAGCCATAATTTTGTAGGATAGTAGCCACACCGTTACTCACTCTATCAGGAAAAAACATGTTGTCCAGTACTTTGAAAGATTTCCTCTCATAAACAACAATGCTTTTTACATCATCTTCAGTATCTTCATTAGGCTTAAAATAACTTTCAATCACAGAAAATAAATACAAAATAGAACGTATTATTTTTGTAATTTTCCAAATTTACACCGTCGCGGTCGCGTCGTAACCATAACTGCGAACACTATGCCATTCAATAATCATCTCAATACTCACAAAATTCCGCTTCGGTGTGACAGTCACCTTTAAGACATCGGCATCGAGCTAAGTGCATTGCTATGTCATTAGCTTGAAAACTTCCAAAGACGAAGAATTAGGAACGGTGTCGTTCGCAAAGAAATTCATAAGTTTCTTTTATGAAAGTCTGTCGTATTGCTATGAGAGCGGCGACTTTTGCAGGCGGATTGTGTCTTTGAATACTTATTCTTGTTTAAATTGAACTTCTTTGTCGTGTTCGCGAGATAGTTCGCTAGGGTAATGATGGATAGAGTGAGGCTTTACAAGGATTTCTAGCAACAAAAATATGAGTGAGAAATAGGTTTTATATATGTGTAAACTAATAAAATCATGTGAATAGTGGCTCCGTTTTATTAAAGTGTCCCTTTTTTTTGAAAATATTTTTGTAAACTTCTGCTCCGGGACGTGCTAGAGGGAGTATAAAACTTTTACTGGTCGAAACCTACCTGTGTTTCTTTAATTGTCTTTTGCGTTTCATGGCCACGGTAACTCTTTTTAACCGACTTCAAAAAAAAGGAGGTTTTTTTTTCTGTCGACGGGGAAAATCATCATTGACGAAACCCGCTCTTGAGTGGAGCGGGAGACAGTATCAGAGTCTTACTGACTAAAAACCCCGCGCCGTTCCTTCTAGCCTTCATACCGGGGCTCTAGTTTCCTTGGTTCTCAATTCGGTTTTATTTAAATATTCTAGTTACCTTTTAAGTTTAGTTGCTAGGTGTTAACAATAAAAAAGTTTTCCACACAACAGTGATAGATCTCTGGAAGCATTCAAATAAATATTGTAAGAACAACACAAATAACTAGGTCATAAGTTAAAGTCCTAACATGTAGAAGTCAAAACTGAGACATGGGACCTTCCTATCTTCACATGATCCGTTTAGGCAGGTAATACACTTACAACTGACATCGCCAGTGATTCTGTGAACGTAGATTTTGTCCATTAGTTCGAGATAATGCCTTTGGGAATGCGTTTTCGTAGAACTTGATTTTGATTGATACACGGACTGCAGTTACTGTCTTGCATAGAAGACCAGGTTATTTAGTAGTATAGAAAGTACACATTTGAAGTGACCCTAAGTTCTGTTCAACAAAAAACAGTTTGATATAAGCACCAAGTGATTTTAATAACTGAGCATAGCATATACAGGGTTTAAGGGACAGCCCTTCACAAACTTAAAGGTTTTGCTCAGTAGACGAAATTGAATAAACTTCCACAAGATTCTTTTTTAGGACACGAAAAAAAAATCAGATTCACAACACAAAATGAAAATCTTGATTGGACAGTTTGTATGGAGAGGCTGATTTTTTTTTTGTTCTTGAAAAAACCATACTTATTTACAACTCCTGTGTCTCTATTAAACACAAACAATCAAATAATCTTGCAGCCAATTTATTAGTATTGTACCAACGCAAAGGCATTGGTATGTTCTGAATATTTATTTATCAAATAATTCTAAGCAGGAGAAGTCATTCGACTTATTCCGCTTTAGGGTAGAGCTGAAAAGCTTGTCGGACTTTTACAGACTAAAAACATACCTATTTTCCTTCAGGAGCTCTTGTACACCCACATATGGCCAGTTATTTCTAACTCCCTTATTTCAATTATATTTAAATTTCCAGACGGTAAAACCATAACTCTTATTCCCGCATTAGGTAATGATCACTAATCACACGGCCCGGCGTCGCCTGTGAAAACAGCCGCTATGCTAAACAGGAATTTACATTAGCAATGCGTGGAATTTGGATGCTCGTCTATTTGACGGTAGTTTGCATTAATTATACTGCGCTTGTTTTTGGTAGTGACACTTGTGATGTATGCGTCTACCTCTGTGTACCTAACGTATTACAAACTAGCCTTTTCCCGCGGCCTCACTCTCCCGGACATAGGAACCAGGCTATATTTCCTAGACAAAACGTAGGATATAAATATAAATATATAAAGGATATATAAAGGACGTTTGAGCATTTGCTTATACACGTTTACCATACGAGAAACACAAGTACCACTTAGAACTACGATGTGTCGTTTTGACGTAACCTTGTGAAAGCGTTTGATACTATCGACCTCTTTAAAATCATATAAATACGACCCACGTGCGCCGCTTCGAAGTTACGTAGCTCAACCGATAGGCACGGCTTAGCTTGACTTAAGCTTTGACAAAGTGGCTGCTCCCGAAGATTGCAGACCGCTTGTGATGATTACCAATAGGACACAATTTTTGGAAACAAAAAAATATATGCACTGTCCATATCTCTGGGCTTTATTCAAAGATAAAATTTCCTTTTTTAAATTGATATGAGTTTAAATCCTAATTTATTTTAATGAGTATGAACAGCATCTTACTCTTCAAGACATAAACAAACCTGACCAAAGAAGTTATTAATAGCAAGTTTCGGTTACACGTGGAGTTCTTGGTTCAAACCAAAGATAACTTTGTGAAGAAGACTGGTCTATGATCAAAACGTAAATAGTAAACGAACTCTGTCAGGTAAGACTAGATCAATAACCTTGTGGAAAGATACCACACAGTGAACAGAGGTATATATTTATTTTAATTAATTACATCGGTTAGACAACCATTTACAACTAAACAAAAAAAGTTATAAACAACATGTACATCAATCCCTTTCACAGTACTTCTGACATGCCACTTCTATTCATCCGCAAACAGATCGTTTGTTGAATACGAATCCAAAAAAACATTAGCGCAGCCAAAGTGTGTATTGGCAACTGAGTAAGGGTAACTGAGGTATTGATACGAGTAGCAGAAGACCAGGTTATATGGCGACTTGGAGGCTGTTTACGTAAAAGTATATTTTTTTATTATTAAAGGCTCGCCTTTGAACACTTTCTCACCTGATGGTAATGTGATCAACGACGGAGCAGGTATATTTACTAATAACCTATTCACTCTTAAATTAAAAACCCTGAGTTTGTAACTGTCAGGAAACACAGACTCCATCACGGAATTTCACTTATTAGCTGTTTGTACAATAAACGTGTTCCCAAAACGTTTTGTGCATATAAGTGGAATGATCACCATGTACCGGTGGTGCAACGTCGTAGTTCTAGTGGTTTGATGATGGAACGGGCTTGGTGGCATTAAATTGTGCTATTCCAATGCGCACTCCTTTAAATTATATACAAGGACGTCAACCACATTACCCCTGTCCTATTTAAATACGCTATTTAGCAGATAACGTTGGAGTATTAATGCGATCCCAGGTTTACGAGCCATGAGCCATAAAGCTTAAATCAACGTCGACTGCATCAATCAGGCCTGCCCCGGTTTGAGGTTTATAGTACGTTACGGGGATCGATTGATGGTTGTTTCATGATTACACGTAATTTTCAAGTAGGTTACGTATGTTTTTGGAATTAGATAAAATATCATAAAATTTTATTATCTACTTATATTCTCGTATCAGAGCAGTGGCGGCCGAGTGGTAACGGCCCCGACTTACGAGTGGTAGGTCGTGGGTTAGAGCCCAGCCAGGCGCATTACTTTGAGTAATTTATTTCATCACCACTGCTCTCAAAACGGTGAAGGAAAACATCGCGAGGAAACCGGCATGTCCTAGAATTAAAAATTCGAAGATATTTGTGTGACATCCACCAACTCGCACTGGGCCTGGTGAATCCATTTCCTCTCCTAGAGAGAAGGCCTGAGTCCCAGTAGTGGGAACATCAAAAAGGCTAATGATAATGATGATGATACTCGTATCTACTTTTAGTTACCTATAGCTTATTATTTTTTTAAATTATATTAACATAGTACATATCTAAATAATAAACGACATTTATTTTGCAAATAGGTTTTAAAAAACACTTCTACATGTCAATTTTTTCGTCAGTTTAAACTAGATTAAGCCAGTGTTTCCTAGCTGACTACCCTGAGAAGAAACACCGAAACAAACTCAGGAGTCAAATGCCAAACACTAAATATGTATTGGCCAAATCCTGAATCCCCAAAAAATTTTGCTACATCGTTTTTAGAGCAATAGAGATAAAGTAAATTGATCTAAGCTAGCTCTGGGCACGCTACAATTATGGCGGTAAGTCCCCTCTTTGAGGCGTGGCTGGAAAAACCTCACGGCGTCCTTAACTTCCGCATGACGCAGGTCCTCACCGGACATGGCAAGTTCGGGAGGTTCCTGCATCGGATTCGAGCGGAAGAGACGCCCGGGTGCCGCCACTGCGCGGAACACCCGGAGGACACGGTGGAGCACACAGTAGAGGTGTGCCCTGCTTGGGCGGAGCAACGCCGTGCCCTCGTGGGGGCGATCGGCGGCGGAGACCTCTCGCGCCGGGCCTTGGTTCAGGCCATGGTCCGGAGCGAGGAGGAGTGGCAGGCGGTCGCCTCCTTCTGCGAAGCAGTAATGCTAGCAAAGGAGGAGGCAGACCGCATCAGGCAACTCCGATTTCCAGCCACCGTAGACGCGGGCTCGCGGACGGCGAGCCATGGGTAGCTCGCTGTCCGATCGTCCGGTAACTGTCCGGACCGAGCCAAGGCGTCGACGGCGCGCACTGTTCCCGCGCGCCTCAAGGAGTTGTCAGCAACAGGAGGGGCCCATCTGGGTCGAAGCCTACCGGGGTCGGGGTTATCCGAAACGAAACTAGAGCCCCGGTATGAAGGCTAGAAGGAACGGCGCGGGGTTTTTAGTCAGTAAGACTCTGACACTGTCTCCCGCTCCACCCAAGAGCGGGTTTCGTCAATGATGATTTTCCCCCTCGAAAGAAAAAAAAAAAAATCTAAGCTAGCTCTCTTCCAAAGTTGCCTGATGAATATGATGATTACTGTCTGCTTTCATGTTTGTTTCATCAATGTTCTTATTTATTATTTTGTTCCGATACCTACCTATATAGTTTATTTAGTCTCCGTGAGTGTGACCGTGGCACTACCGTGGGCCCTAACAGAATACCAGCGCTACGTTATTTATCTCTATAGATATCGCAGCATATGCCTTTAGGTGCCTTTTTGACCTTGCACCAATTTTAAAGTTATCTTTTGTTTTCATACTAAATTGTATAGTATTTTCTGTATTGTATCGTACTCTACTGCTTTTTAATTTAAATGTTTATGTGAGGTACGAATAAACGTTTCTTCTTTTTTCTGTAACTTCAAAAACTTCTAACTCCTTGGACAATAATAAATTAGCTTTTGCCATAACTTAATTGGCATCAACACACACATCGAGACCACTATCAACACAAACTCCACAAGTACTAAGTAAGCTCTATGTGACGTCAAGTTATTTAATTTGTGCTTCAACTTGAACTCGAGCTGGGGAACTTGAGAACTTCAACTGCTTGTGATAATGTTAGCTATGTTATTATACGGATCATTCCAATTTGGTGTAAACTCTGGTGAATGGATGGATAGCCATAGAACGGAACGTATGTTAGCTTTGAAATCCAACTTTAAAAAAATACCTTTCACCCAGCAACCATAAAACTCCCATCATTATCGTGCACAATCTTCAGCGGTTTTATGGAAATCTAGAAAGAAGTTCGGCATATATTGGGTTTTATCGGAACAGACTAATGGTTCTTACAAAAGGCGCTAATGCGAAATAAATTGTCCGCAGCCGACCCGCCCTGCGTACCGAACCAGGAAATATAGTGCCTGGATGCGACAGCTTAGATGTAATGCTGTACCTAAGTACTTTAGTACAGACTTTAGTCTGTGCTGTGTGGTGTTTAGATCTCGCGGTTTGCAGTTAAAATAATGCTAGAACTACACTGTGCACACGCGTGCATCTTCGTACATTTTATATGGAAACTAGACTTGTAGATTTACACTATATCCACGCTACGGGACGTTGTTCTACTTACAAATCAGGCGTGTTACTCGTGTGTGTAGGTCTAGCTAATTCTAGCTTAAAAGTGCTTTATGGGTAAAAGTGACGGGTATTATTCAAGTTCATGACATGTTTTTTGAGAAGACTATATTGTTGCCCAGTAACTGGGTTATAGAGGTCTGATAGGCAGTCGCTCCATATAAAATACAGGTATTCAGTCGCATCTAGTCAGACTATAAACCGATCCCAAGCTAGTTGGAAAAAAGCTAAGGAGATGATGGAGTATTTTCTTGGAATTTATAATTATTGTTTTTTGTTTCTACTAGATTTTAGCTTATGTCAGTTGTCTTGATCAGTTAGGCTGTTTATTTTTACTTTTAAAGTAATTGTACGTGGCCAGCTTAACATTGGATTTACTTGCGAACTCCTACTTCAGACAAACCTTACGCAATAAAATCCGCACTCTCTTTTAATTACCCTCTTAAAATCCACTCAGAATTACCAACGACCAACCTCTTGATGTCACTTCCAGGGACTCGACTTCCCGCTCAGATCCTCGCGGGCTCGCTTTTTACAACCGGAACCGGATACGACTTGAGCCTTCAGGAAACGCTCGCGTGTTTTGTATTTAGGTTAGTGGTACACTGGGAAGTGAGTCCGGGGGTGTCCGGGAAGTGTGTCCGAATGTCCGGATGTCAGTGTCGTCGTGATGGTCCGTGGCTTCGTGACAATTTGTTGCTGTGAGGGACGGTGCTTTTGGTTTAATTATAGGGTATAAAGTTTAAGTTAACGATGTCGGTTACCTATTGTTACGCGTTGTGATGTAACGATACGTAGCCGCCATTTTGTTTTGACACACAAATATATTTTGTTGATTTTTCTGTCAAATATAATTCTTAGTTGAGTTCTTTTCTCTACCACTATCACATTACGGCATTTAGACCCAAACTAGGCAAAGCTTGTTGTCTGTATACTAGACATTCTTATATACTCGTATGTATTTCTAAATACCTTTTCATATTGTAGATAAATTACACCCCTTATTACAAGACACCAACATTTGTTTGGGTGGGAACCGAACCTCCAGCATAGCAATTAGAACCAATAACCACTAGACCAAAAAGGCAGTCATAGTCACCGAAGTTTGATAGAAATTCCGGGAAATTTCAATTACTCTACAAATTAAGCGATGTGTACCAACGCCTTAACCTTCAGTATCAGATCTTACATTTAGGCGGTCACAAAAAAACTAACGATTGTGTTAGCGTTTTGTGAGCTCGGCTATCGCATCGCCATCGCTCCCGCATCGCTGGCGCTGTGTTGTTAGCTCCGCTATTTTTTGTTTTACTGTCTTTTTGTATCAAAATTATACGTTGAATTATTTAGTAGGAAAGATTTGAATTTGATGATTTCTGTTACAAGTGCTCGTAAAAGTAACACGTTTTTTTTTGTTACCTTCGTTTCTGATAAGAAATGCGTGTTTACTATCTTTGTTTACAATAGAAGTATACTTCGTAACTGATACTTTGTGATAATGGTTGGTAACACCAACGAGTTGGTCTACCATTATTAGCATTAGCAGTCGACACTGCTGAGCTGTGGAATCCTGGATTCAATTTCCTGGTCGAGCAAAAAGCAGCCCGAAGTTTAAAAGGTGGTGGTGTAACACCCCCGTACCTCGGGTAAACGCACGTCGGTCCTGCACCTGACCTCTCTCCGATCGTGTTGGATTGCCGTCCCATCGGACTATGAGAGTAAAGGAACAGAGAGAGCACCTGTGTTTGTGCATGCACTTGTGCAATTAGCTCCTACGTACTTAGCTTAGGTATCTTTGTGGAGATTGGGCAACGTGATTTAAATTTGGTCAGGAAGATTATATTATAAATATGGTATGATAGAAACATTTTTGATCCCTCATACTACCTTTAGCTATGGAGTGTAATTTTCTGCCGGAGTCTAGAATCCGAGGTGCTGAAACTGCAACCTGGGGTCTTATAATCAAGAGTGAATATGTTACTTTTAGTTGAGAGTGTATCAATGTTGACTACGTCTGACGTCATTGATTAGCATCAAGTGATATAGCGCGCGAGCCTATCAAACCGTCCCTATGCGAGTTTTAACAATCACAGCAGTTGGCATTAGCTTTACAAATATACAACCAACCGCATCGATAATCTAGATTTAATCCTCAAAATGAATACTAAACATTACCCTTTTCTAATATCCCGTCCCTCTAAGACCCTAACCGAACTCCCGTCTATAAGCAACTCATCTGAACCTACAAACCGTTCATACGTACCCGCGCCACAACACACCCACGTATAGGTTACCGACACGGGATCGCACTTACGGCCTGCGAGGAGCTGTGTCACCTGTAACCCATTTACTAGTGATCGATCGGGTACAAGTTTTGAGGTAACCCTAACTTCGTCTAGGTTCGTAGGAAAAGGTGCCTGTATCGGAGGAAGACTAATTGAAATTTCGTGTCCATGAAAGTTATTGAAAAGTCTTCATTCGGAAGTTTCATAACTGATATAGGTTCCTTTATAGACAGGCATGCCTATGCCTAAATTGAAAATCCAGTAATTCAAACATTATTTTTCTACTGACGTCTGAGATAGGTAATGTTTCTAGAAAGGTGAATGGTCCCCTACTGTCTACAACACATACAGTAGGGTATGTGATAATTTGTTTCTAATTCCCCAAGAGAATGATTTGTAAACGAATATTATTATCATAATTCGTCATTTCAGCCAAAAGACGTTCACTACTGGACATAGATGTGACCACAATGGTCGGCCTTGCGCATCTCCTATCCATTGGAACGACCCTCAACCAGGCCTTTGGCTTCTTGTTACAGAACAGAACAGTGCGACACAGTAACATATTTTATATCTTGCGTGGTTTCATAGAAATTACTGTTCTGATTTATGTGCCAAGATTGTGTCGCACTGTCGCGTCGAGCCTGTTAGGTGTACCTGTAAATTGTAATGATGCCTTTATAAACCTGCTTAGTAGCATTGGAGTCTGGGTTTATAATCGTTAAATGAGATTGGGCTTACCGCAAATTACCTGGATTTCTAACTTAATTAGTCTACCTGAAATAAATACACCCCGGTCCACCTTATATTATACCTATCGTTGCTAAAGCTAGGTATTAAATTATTCTAAATTACCTCTAGGTAATTTATAATTTTAAAATAATCTCTAGATTATTTTAAAATTATGTTAATTAATTATTATTTACTATTATTATTTGCTATTTTATAATTTAATTACGCCCCGAAGAAGTTTTCTGATTTCCCACCTTTTTTTTTTGGTGGGCCACTCTTCCTCGCTCCGGACCATGGCCTGTACCAAGGCCCGACGCGAGAGATCGCTGCCGCCGATCACCCTCACGAGGGCATGGCAATGCTCTGCCCAAGCGGGGCACATCTCGACTGTGTGCTCCACCGTGTCCTCCACGACCCTCGGAGTCTCTTTCGCACGAATCCGGTGAAGGAACCTCCTGAACTTGCCATGTCTGGTGAGAACCTGCGTCATGCGGAAGGTAAGGACGCCGTGAGATCTTTCCAGCCACGCCTCAAAGAGGGGACTAACCGCCATAATCGTGGCGTGCCCAGCATTGGGTTGCGATAGTCGCTAACGCCATTTCACCATGAGATCTCGCCGGAGCTCCGTCCGCCATGCCTTGAATGTCGCGGCAACGGTCTTTCATACCGGTGTTGCATTTCCACGCTCATATCGTACATGTGTGCAAGGATTGTTGCCTTCAGATCCCACAGTGGTAGGCCAGCGAGAAGGCTTGCCGCTTCGCGGGAAATTGTGCGATATCCCCGCACCATCCGTATTGCCATGACACTCTGGCAGGCGTTCAGCATGGTCGCCGATCGCTTTTGCAGCAACGGCGCCCACACTGGCGCCCCGTAGTGGGCCATGGACCGAACGATCCCTGCGTAGAGCCTCCGGCAGGAGGCGTCTGGACCCCCCAAGGTTGGGCAGGAGCCGCTTGAGAGCAGCTCCAGTCCGGTTCAGTCTGTGAGCCAGATGTTGGAAATGCTCCACGAAATTCCACCGGCTGTAGAGGACGAGTCCCAGGTACTTCATCGTTGACCCGACGCCGAGTATATAGTATCTTCAAAATTGGATTACCTGTAGATCAAATTAATTTTTGAGTTTTAACAATTTGTCTTTATTTTTTCATTTAAGAGTCCGCTAAGAAAGCTTCCGTTACATCCCTGAATTTAATTTACCTAAATACCACACGACATCATCTACCTCTCAGCCGAACTTTACTTTGTACCCTAATTATGCACAGATTAAGTAACAGATATGCAAATGTCCTCATTCGGAGGAAGGGTGGGCAGAGAGGCTCATCAATCAATTAGAGCAAGTAGCGTTTTATTATAAGTCTGTCGCCGACGGCTGTGACGAATGGGATACGATGTGGCGGGACTGGAGATGAAGGGTTTGTGTGGGAGTAGGCAGAGATATAAGTGGCACTAATAGAACTGATTTATGAGTAGATATGTCATCATAAGTTAGTAAAAGTAAAGTGGATCTGGTCAAAATAGAACATTTTTTCGAATTGTATTTTAATGTTTATTTTATTTGGTTTCAGGTATGATTCTGAAGTTTGGTGTCTTTATATGTAAGTTAATTTTACGCATAAAATGAAGAAAAAACGAAAATTTCACCATAACAAAGGATCAGCTGCCGTGACAGCGGAAAAGATTTTATTATAATTACGGATCTTTATAGTCAAGCCGTTGTATAAAATTCAAGTTAAATATGCAAAAAGTGGAGTGAGATTTTTGAAGAGCTATATAATAACACAACTAATCTAATTTATCAAATTAACTCATTATGTGCTCTAATTCCCTCTCCTAGAGAGGAGGTCTGAGTCCCAGCTGTGGGAACATTAAAAAGGCTGATGATGATGATGATGAACTCATTATGTATCACTGCTTTGCGAAAGTTTCCTCTCTTGTTTCTACACACGTCTGTCTTTTGCCATTGTGGGCCAGTTCATCTGATAAGAGTTAAGGTCATGACTCCAACTGCTGCAATGTCACCTGCTTATGGAACTGAATAAATGTTAGCCCACGGTTCATGTGACTTGCAGTAGCCATGTTCAGCCCGATCCCACTTAAGAATAACAGCTTTTCGGGCAACATCTGTGACCTTAATTTTGGCGTGCAGTATTGTGATTCTTACACGGTTCGAAATTCAAATCCTCAGGATATTGCACTCCGTAGTTTGACAACATATTTTAACTAACGTAAAAAAAATGTGGTCAGTGTGTCACTTCAATACTTCAACTACTAGGGACACAACTCATAATAAGAGATTATGAGTTGTGTCCCTAGTAGTTGAAGTATTTACCTTACTTACCAGTCTGATTGAACCGTTACACTTCTGAGTCTCGAAACTGATATTCCAAATAACATAGAAGCTGCAGCTTTCCCTTCAAAACACCTCATAAAATCCAACTCAATTTAAACACAACTAATAACCTCGTAACATCACAGATCTGATATCTTTAGGGTCATCAATTTGATTCATAATAAACTTAATTACGAACGATAACAGTGTGAGACATCTTTACTGGCCCCTTGTAATAAAATATTAATTAATCTTCGAAGGACGGTAATCTGCGAGGAACTTGATAATATTGGGTCAGGGGAGTACCTGTCTGAGATGAAAGGTCATTGTAATCTTCTCTCAATTACACGACGAAGGAAAGGAAACAATGGTGTCCTGATCAAGTGATTGGCTTGTTGTTTTAGATTATTGGGATTTGATTCCTAAACCATTACCTATGTCCGGGTGGTCCGGTACAGATTGACCTGGCAAATGATACATGTTTTGTGTTCGTTCCAAACTCTTTTTTTTTGTGCAGATACTTACATATTTTTAATCTAAGGCTATAAGTAGTCTTGCGATCAAAATGTTTACAATATCTACTTGGATATAATTTTATCTTATGCTGTGGTTGATATTCTGCAAATTCAATGTTTTCCTCTAAGAATAACTTTAAAACTTAAAATATTAGATATATTTCACATCTAAGTAGATATCATAGTATCAGTATATGGTAGAGACAGTATCGGTGTATAATCTAAGTAAGTCGGTACTGTATTATCACATATGTAATTGATAAATATGATTTGATATCATAATATTGAACTACTGGTCTGTTAGAATAGAGGTTATTGACATATAATAGCAAATATTTTTTAATCAAGAATCAATGAAAAAAAAACCTTCCTGCAAAAACTGCAAACTTAGGCTTAATATGCTTGCTTTGACCACCGTCTCACACCGATGATGCCTATATGTCTATTGACGCAGCAAACCAGCTAAACTTTACTTCAAAAGTTTATCAACTCTTTAGAAACTCTTTAGCTCCAATCTCCAAAACTGCAGTGCAGGCTATGTTAATAACCTACTCGTGTTGAAAACAGCACAAGCAGCAATGTCAACTGGCGGCGTGCATTACCGAGTGTGTTCCCGTAACAACTGTACGACGTAAACGAGCTAAGTTCCGCCGTAGCCTCACTGTATCCACTACAACTTACATACATGAAATTGCCCAGCTTACAATTTGGCTTTGGGGAAAACATACGAAGTTTTAAAAGGGACAGAAACGTCGAGAGATATATGTACATGTTTATTTAAGAACAGTTGTAGTTGTGTGTACAAAAATAATAAATATTTATATTTATTTTTCACAATAATATTATAATGGAGTAATTTTGTATGTGTGTGTGAACGTTTGATATTTCTTCACATTGTCTTGAAAAGTACATAGGTTACTTTTTGTCTTAGAATATTTTTTTTTAAAACCGCTAGTACATGCTAGCCATTTTATAAATTCTCAGATAACTTAAACTGGTATGAAATGTATTTATTTAATCTTCATGCAACAAAAAGTAAACAGGCGGACTAACAGCGACGACGTAATGTATATTTATTTTGGCCAAGGAGTAAGCATAAACCTATAGGTACCCATTTTATCACTCATTTCGGAATCATTTTCATAGTACGGGATAAAACATGTCACACAACCGGCACATAGATAACGAAATTTTTAAAGACCAATCATGTCACATACTTATACTACCAAGCATTATTTTTTTCATTACCTTGGGTATCATCTGTTACTGATTTGCTATAGGTCATAATTACAAAGGCCAATTCGTACTCTCTAATATTCTTTACGCAGTAGAAGAAGCTAGGACTCTATATACATAGTTGAAAACAGAAGTTTGAATATCGTCGACACATTCCAATTCTTCTCTGGCACCAAGTATTTCCAATTCATTACCGTCACCGCTCCACAGCCCGTCACCCGTATGTTTCCAAGCCACGACATGCTCATATTGACGTACGTTAACTAGCGTGTTCTCGTGTGTTTTCAAGAAAATTAACAAACTTCCACCACTTGGTCTTGTCGCTTCGAGTTTTTTGAACACGTTTAAGTTCTTTTTAACTGCTTCATATGTGCTGCACTGAGGTTGGAATTTAATCAGTACAGGAGTACAGGAGTTTAGAAACTTTGAGATGTATGGAGACAAATCTGCAATATTTATTTCAAAGACATTATGTAGAGCCGGTTTCAATCGAGAATTTGGAGATTAGACGTTTTAAATTCCAAAACTAAATTCTATTTTTATGTTAAAGTTTGACAGGGCAACTACAACTTTAAATTCGTAATTATTATCTGCTAGCTGATATGGCAAACGTTGTTCTATGATACAAAAAATTTTAGAAAAAAATGGGGGATGGGGTGGAAGTAAGAGAGTAAAAAATAGCCTTCGACCTATTCTCAAGGCTACCAAATATACATAACACAATTTCATAAAAAAACGGTTAAACCATTTCGGAGGAGTTGATAGCAAAAACTGTGATACATGAGATAGTTATAGGTTAGAAGATAATATGTGATATTTTTGACGTAAATTTTGTGTGATTAATTTGCTAGCAGTATACCGCAAGCTATCCCCTTTTTGAGTTTATGTTCTTGTAGTTTATCCTTAGATAGTTTGGTAGATGTCGCTGTCAGCAATAAAACCGCCATTGAACCCATAGGTTTCAAAGCAGTAATGCTAGCAAAGGAGAAAGCCAACGGCATCAGGCAACGGCGCTCGCGCCCCAGCCGCCGCTGAAATTCCGATCCCAATTTCCGGCCACCGTAGGCGCGAACTTGCAGACGGCGAGCAATGGGTAGCTCACTGTCCAGCCGTTTGGTAACTGCTCGGACCGAGCCCAAGTCGTCGACGACACGTATCGTTCCCGTGCGCTTCAAGGAGTTGTCAGCAACCGTAAGGGTCCGTCAGGGTCGAAGCCTACTGAGGCCTAGGGTCTGTTTCTAAAAGGAAGGGTCGGCCCAGGTATGAAAGGTAACGAAGGAACGGGGCGGGATATTTAGTCAGTAAAAGTCTGATACTATCTTCCACCAGCAGTCAAGTTGACCTATAGATCCTTTTTATTGGGGTTATTACTTAGTCTCTGGTTAGTATCATCCATGATGAACGTCACTTGTGTAAAAATAGCTTTTGCCAGCGGCTTATTAATATAAAGATGTCCTCAACCCGAACCACTTATATCAGCTACAGATAAAATATGCGTCACCATAAAAACCTAATTTAAATTTCACCGCTCATTCATTACCTCCCAAAAGACACAAGTAAAACTCAAACCAAAGATCAATTAATCCAATTAAATCAATTCGACTATCAATGAGCACGACGTCCTACAACCAATTAGAAGTAGAAGTGCATATCCGACACTTATCCGACACTTAAGCCGTAGTTGTGCAAGTGCGGAGTCAGATCGCGGTCAGACTAACGAGCGTCTAAAGTTCAGACAGCGGCTTGTAACTGAGAATGTATGGATGACGTATGTATGGTGTGTGGGTGTGTGTGGGTGGATGTTATTTCAGAGTCTTGTTCTTGAAGTTAGTATGTTTGATGTTAGTTAAATGTTTGGGAATGATGGATATTGATATACAGGGTTATTTGTAAAACACTGGCAACCTCTCAGGACTATGTTACTAACATCATAAACAATAACTTTTGGTCTATGAGTAAAAAATCATTATTTTTAGTTCATAAGATTTAAAAAAATATAAATATTTAAATTAAACGTTTTAACTACGTCTACGCGAAGCAAGCGATAAATATAATAAAGATAGTTCAAGACTTGAGGGGATTCGGGTATCGGGGTGCTTGATACGCTTGCGTTGCGTCGTACAAAACGTAGATATATAGCAAAATACAGAGTTGAAATGTGTCAGATAGAACAATGAAATCTTGAAAGTTGGTTTTTGGTTGATAAATGTATTGTTTTGTAAAAAGTCATAGAACAAAAGTTGTTGTTTATGATGTTAATTATAAAGTCCTGCAAGGTTGTTACTGTTTTACAAATAATCCTGTATGTAATACATTCTTACTGCCTTATAGTATACTCGTAGATAGAAACTAAAAAATTGTTGCACATTAAGTTTGACCCGTTGAGTGCTCAATACATTGGTATTTTTCGCTTTTTAAACCCACCAGTTTATACGTAAAATTGATTAAAAAATTAAGCCAAAGATAAACAGAGCTCACGTACCCCACGCATTGTGATGTCTAGACTTTTGAATTTGCTTGTAAACAGATGACAAATATACTTGGAATACGCATTCGCAACGTTGTCATATTCGTCCCACGTAAGTTATGAAGTGTTTTCAAGCAAACTTTAGAGTCTGATGTCATAATGCGTAGCGTACGTGGGCTCAGTTTGTCTTTAGTTTCAGTGTCATGAGCCAAAGTTTTGCGGTTATTTTAGACTTAGCGGTTTCATGACTGAAACGCTAACATAGTGGTATAGCCGTAATTAAACGTAATGTTTTTTTGAGATCAGAAATCATAATCAAATAACAGGACGGTATGCATGGACCACAATTTGTCGTTGACTTGGGCTTGGTCCTTATTGAAAGTAAGCTACCCCTTGCTCGCCATCTGCGGACTTACAGACGGCGAGCAATAGGTGCCTAAGGTAGATGATGATGATGATGACGAACTGAATGCGACTTGAAGCTTTAAGTACTAAACGACCGCTCTTTTACCCTTTCTGTGTCGATGGTAGACTCCTCAGATTGTTTGGGTCCATGGCATTCATGAAGTGTCAAGTGCAGGCCTTTTTTTAGCATACAATTTTACAGACAGAATTTATTTGTCATTACTAGGTGGATTAATGAAAAACAATTAAACTGTTCTAGAAAAGGTAGTCTTTTGAAAAGTTCACCGTACTATGAGAGCCAAATACATGTATGGTGGTCTAATAACAAGAGCCATGGTTGAGGTCTACTGACATTTGGCTAAAAATATACAATTTTTATTTACTTATCATCAGAATGAATATTCCTTTCATGACCTATCAACAAACATGTCTACAAAATCTCATTAAACTGGCATTATTCGCTAAGTCGCAAATCGTCCAAGTTTCGCCTCGCCTAGAAAGCGTCTGCCCACTAAATCTTAGTTCGGCTACTCTCGGATACTTTCGGACATCTTCGGATGCTCGGATAAAGAAGTTCTGTGACGTCAACTTTATAAGTCGACATTGGAATTTTGATGCTTTTTGTTCACACTTAATGTATTTTATCTGGCAACTGAACAGAAAATAAGAATATACTTGAAGTACTATAGTTGAAAAGGCTTTAAGTTCTGAATCGCTGTTTAAATGGGTTTTTAACCCAATTTTATAAAACCCAGCTAAAGTAATTCAGAACTTTAACCTAATCTTAACTTAGTTGCGTGCCTAATTAATATTATTGATACAGGACTCTAAATTTTAATTTGTGAATTTATGACTAATAGAGTAATGACAAGTGACTTATGGAAACTAATGATGTTGTTATTATAAATGCATGTTAAATAAATGTTTGCACGACTGATAAGTCGAATATAGTGAATCTAAAACTATTTTACTATGTCATCATGTATGTACCTATATTCTGGCAAATAAAAAAATAAATAAATAAATAAATAAATAAATAATATACTGAAGGAATTTTGACTTAATGTTCGCTTGAAGTGCTTGGTGACCCCGACTAGGAAAAAAAACAGATTAGAGCTAAAACTTATGACTACACATACCTAATTTGTGTAAATTGGACGACATAAAATATGAAATTCCCCAACAAATTATGAGGGCGCAAAAGCATTTATTCCAGCACAAGTTTAAACGAATCTTACTCATTCAATAAAACAATATTCAAAGGAAACAAACTACTGACACAATTCCCTGCCCATCAATATTGCAATCTTCACAAACGAAACAAGAAAAAACTTCAGCTAACACTCTAGACTCTCACAAAACAGTTTTTGTCATATTCTGAACTGGAACGACTTTCTCAATCGTTACCAATTCGATTGCTTGTGCCACAGAGCTAGGAAGCGAACAGGCGGCCACTGGTTAACGCCTGTGTGACTGCTGCTGGGCGGTATTGCTAACACGTTTAATAAAACAGGCCAAGTGTGAGCCGGAATGACTACAAAGGGAATTGTAATATAAACGTTGGCCTTAATTGACTTTGATTGTAGTTTTAATAAAAAACACATTAAAATTGTCTCTTGACAGACAGTCGGACACCTTGATAGTAGAGGCTTAGCTATTGGTGAAGCAGCGGTGCTGTATCAATAGCTAAGCCTCTACTCCTGGTACCCTTGGTGGTTTCTCTGAAGTTTCTTTCCGGGTCTCTGCCATAAAAAACGATCAATTGGAATCGTGTAGGTTACTACCTAACCAACCAGAACTTACTACTTCTGACGCTTTATATTTGTCCATGTAGGCTTATGTAAAATAAATATTTTTGAATTGAATTGAATTTTGAATTACGAATGGAACCTTAAAACACATTTGCCGTTTATTTGCCAATGATGTATTTTGAAGCACCTACTAAATCATGACAAAATTATTGCCTTCAGTCAATTATCATACTTTTAATAGTATTGTTTGTCTGGTGTGGTCTCTAGGTGAGCAATTCCTTGCTCTGTAGCCTGCCCCAATCGCTACCAACTCAACTTGTCCCCATCGATTGCTACGAGAAATATTTTAAAAGGTGCATTAAATCTAACTGGAGGAAGCGCCCGGAGTCTTGAGAGCTCGAAGTTTACTCTCAAATACGACAAGAGGTTCTTTTTCGCATTAATTATGTGAGGAGGACGCTTGAGATATTGTTGTCGATGTTCAGGGACGTGTAAACGGCTGGAGACTGGATAAGTGGGGCTTTGGGACAAATTTTTCGTGATTTTTTTATGGATTAATAAGGGCGTAATAAGATTTCGGTGATGATGGGAATCTGGGTTAGTATGATGATACATCTCTATGTGAAAAGACTGTGTCAATGAGCTTTATAAAGATATTTTTAAGCACGGATCCTTCGTCATTTGATAACAGGCTTGTTAGTTATGAGGGCAGGATCACTAAGTAAGCGAAGGCAGAGACCGAAATTCCGATTGCAATGATTGATGATCATTATTTTCTAACATATAAAATCTCGTGTTTTAGTTGGTTTAGTTTTAGTTGTAATTAATTTATCTTAACTTTACAATGAATTTATTTTGATGTTTACAATTTTTATCTACTCTATGTTGTTGACATTCGTATTTTTACTTCAGTTGATCTTTATATCCGATTTTTTAAACTTTTTATCTTTGTTCCTTTAACTTGTAATTTTACTGTCGGGCACAACAATTCTAATGCTCTTTAAAATTGGTCCAGGACAGGGTCCAGGTGCTTGTTTAAGTTGTTTAAGTTCATATGAAACACATAAATGATACAGCAATAATGAATTGAAGTGAATTAGTTTTCGAACTCCTTTGAAACGGCTTGAGTGGTTTTCGTGAATATATTTCACTTGGTTAAAGGAAATGATAATGTAGTAGCAAAAAATACAATTTACAAAACTCTATCTAAACTTTTTCTCCAATTATTTTCCGTAATCCGATAGCCTTTTACACATAAGTAAGAAAACAACTAACCACACTATTAGGAATTGGCTGCTGAAACTGAAACTCCGCTAACAAGCGTCTTTTTGCCGGCGACAGGCGCCGCGTCGCACAGGGCTGTGGCTTTGAAGAGGAGACAGGCATACCTGGCCCACTACTAACAGATTAATAAAATAAATGGAGTCGACTAAGAAACTTGTTCAAAGTTTTTTATTTATGTATTGGATCTTTATGCATTAGTAAAAAACAATGTACCATGGCGGACTTAATGCCTTTGGAATTTTTTATCACTTGAGCTTAATGTGGTTCAGAGACATAATATAGCAGATGCCACGTTATAAATACATAAATATAAATAAGCAATGTTGTAATAAACTAAATCCAACCTATTAATGTAGTAATGAATTTATCAACCAGCTGGTCGCCAAACTGCTGTTTAGAGAGAGCGCATTCTAAATACATAGATATGTCCTGGACAAACAAGGAGGAGTGAATAAACTAAGCATTGTGTGATCGCCGTCGTAGAAAAGAATGAACCTTATTGTACTTACACCAAAATAGTAATAGTAATAGTAGTAGTCGTAATAGTTGGACTAGTATAATTTGTAGACCGAAGAATTTATCTACAGTATGCCTGTATTCAGAAATATACAAGGTGTAAGGGACAGCCCTCCACAAACTATAAGGGCTTGCTCAGTAGACGAAACTGAAGAACCTTCCACAATTTTATTTTTTCAGGAAACGAAAAAAAAAATAGCCATACAAATTGTCCAATCAAGTTTATAATTTGAGGAATGTTGTTAACTTTTGTCTACTGAGCAAGCCCTTAAAGTTCGCGAAGGGCTGTCCATTACACCTAGTATAAGTATGTTTATCAATTGTCTTGTACCACAAGCTGTGATTAGTTTGAGACTATATAGCGTTGTATGAAAGTTGTAAAAAAAGGAATGATAACTCAAAACTATAACATTATCTTCACATGGACTCTCAAATACACACATCAACCATTGTAAATAAGGACACAATTGAAGTAAGTGAAAAGGATTGTAATGCAAATAGTTTTACGGGTTATTTTCTCGCAAAGTTAAGTTTTTGCCGACGTTTAGAGTACTTGTGTTGAGGTCGCTGGGGACTCAACTGTTGTGTGGAAGGGTTATCGACGCAAACTTTGAGGCTTACAAACAATTTAGGGACAATTGTGTAATCTTTCAAAATTTGTGTGAAGGTTTCATAGGGATTTAAGGTACACACCTTAAATCCCTATGAAGCCTTTACACAGTTTTTTAAAGAATACTCTATAACTACCAACAACTGTTTGTTAGTAGCTATGGTATAGCGTATTCTTTTCGAAAATTCTTTTTTTGAGGGTAATCAATGTAAATAACTTTTCCACAGAAAGGAAGAAGATTATAGGACAACGAAAAGTACACGTAAATACCCGGAAATCAAAACTAGAGTTTTGATTTCCAAGCGAATGTCAAAACTATGCACCTAAATATAGCATAGAATGTATTGACTCAGAAGTTCACTGATAATTGATGTGACGAATGGACGGACTGTCGGACAGACGGACAGACAAACAGACAGACAGACAGACGGACGGACAGACGAATAGACAGATAATCAATCTTGTGGTCCTATAAGGGTTTTTTTTTCGGTGGTCTAAAATCATCTTATGACAACCCCCGCTCTTGGGTGGAGCGAGTGATAGTGTCAGACTCTTACTGACTAAAAAACCCACCCCGTTCCTTCTAGCCTTCATACCGCGGCTCGAGTTCCTTTCGGATAACCCTGGCCCCAGTAGGCTCGACCCATCTGGGCCCCTCCTGTCGTGGTCCTATAAGGGTTCCGATTTTGCCGACATAGTTACAGAACCCTGACAAAAAAAGAACACTTTTACGAAAAGTTTCGTGAAAATAGGCTAATCTTAAAAAAGCTACTGGAATAAGTAAACAAAAACTTAAAGAATACACTAACATCCAATTTATGTACCGTCACACATGGGCTAGTGGTTATAGTAACAAGGACATTTAAAACTTGCGATACTTGCGATACTACAAGCGCACAAACTTGTGCTTTGTTCGAATGTGCGCCGAACACTGGGTTAACTGCACACTTCTTTAATGCACTTACTAAGTTCTTCTGTAACAAGCACGCGAGTTTGGAAGATGCATAATTTATTATATTTGTTTTGGAGTTTACATTCATACATATTACTGCATTTAATCTTGTAGTTTTTACAAGAACACGCAAATAAGTAATAAAAGGTTCCGTGAACAGTGATCCCATCGGAGCGTATACGTCGCTGGGCATAATTAGTATGCAATTTGGTGAACCACTTTTTTTTTTCAATAATTTTGCCTCGCATAAGGAATCGCCAAACATACGTGGCAGTGGGTGAGGCACTTGCTCGCAGATCAGATCGTCGATGGAGCCAAAAATCTTGGAGTGGTGAAATAGTATTGGAAGAATTCTTCCCACAAAGTATACTAACGACTTATGAAGATCGTGAGCATCTTATGAGTGCGAGACGCACAGAATCGGTCATTATGGTGACACCTGAGGGAGACCTATGTCTAGCAATAAACGCTTAATTTGCGTGCGGTCAAAATATTGATGATTATAATAGTAGTCTAGGAATAACTTCTGTGCCGTGAGTGCATTTACAAGCAAGACAACTAGCATACACAAGACACTCGAACTTGAAACTATTAACTGTGGCCATACAAATATTCGTTCCGTGCGGGGAAATGATACAGAGCATGGCATTCATTCGCTCAATCAATGCGCCAACTGTGCAATCAAAGTCTGACAAGTTTTCCGGAAAAACTAGAGTTGACAAATCTTCAACTTACAAATTGTCATTTCGTAAATCAGGGGTTATTTATGTTTTAAATACGACGAGATCCGGAAGATTGAATTAATTATAATGGAAGGTTCTCAATCAGTGAAGGTTTTTTTTTTATAGAATTATTTATATACTTTATAGTACACTAAGATTACAATAAAAAAAAACAAACAAACAAATATTATTTATGTTCTACAAAAACTACAAGAACCAATTTTATTATAGTTTTTAACTAAAACTTAGCGCTAAAAATTTACGAAAATGTAACTTATACTAACCTCCTATCCCTTATAAATAAAATGCACCACAAAACAAATTACACCAAACTAAATAATCCTCATGACATTGAGCGGCGATGCATACAACCATACCCACTCGAACTGCTCCTTACGCGAAGCACCGTGAAATAGGACCACATTCCCCCGCCGCTCATAACATAAAATATATTTTTACCAAAATATCTGTTCTGAAAACGAATAAAGGCTATGCAAATAAGCTGATGCGCTATGTTAATCTGACTGGCGGTGGATGAATAGGGTGCAGTTCAAAAGAAGCTCTCCATGCGCTTTAGATATGTCTGCTTTGATGGGGATGGGTGTAGTACACTCGAAGGGGTACGTCTTTGAGAATGTCTTCCGTTGAGTGGTTGTAGCAGAGAGTTATTAGCCGTGAACAACTGATATTAAACTCAAGATGGTTGTTGTTAAAATGGTTGTAATTTTGATGTTAGATGTGTTTGTTTAGTAACTTAATCAAATTACATGGTTCTTTGATTTGAGATTTTGACCGTTAAGTTTGTCTCGGTTTTTTTTTTTTTTTTTTTTTTTTTCTCGACGGGGAAAATCATCTTTGACGAAACCCGCTCTTGGGTGGAGCGGGAGACAGTGTCAGACTCTTACTGACTAAAAACCCCGCGCCGTTCCTTCTAGCCTTCATACCGGGGCACGAGCTCCCTTTCGGACAACCCTGTCCCCAGTAGGCTTCGACCCAGCTGGGCCCCTCCTGCTGCTGACAACTCCTTGAGGCGCGCGGGAACAGTGCGCGCCGTCGACGTCTTAGACTCGGTCCATTACCGGACGATCGGACAGCGAGCTACCCATAGCTCGCCGTCCGCGAGCCTGCGTCTACGGTGGCCGGAAATCGGGATCGGAATCCCGGCGACGGCGGCGAGGGCGCCGTTGCCTGATGCGGTCGGCCTCCTCCTTTGCAAGCATTACTGCTTCGCAGAAGGAGGCGACCGCCTGCCATTCCTCCTCGCTCCGGACCATGGCCTCGACCAGGGCCCGGCGCGAGAGGTCTCCGCCGCCGATCGCCCCCACGAGGGCACGGCGATGCTCTGCCCAGGCAGGGCACACCTCGATGGTGTGCTCCACCGTGTCCTCCGGGCGTTGCGCACAGTGGCGACACCCGGGCGTCTCTTCCGCCTGAATCCGATGCAGGAACCTCCCGAACTTGCCATGTCCGGTGAGGACCTGCGTCATGCGGAAGGTAAGGACGCCGTGAGGTCTTTCCAGCCACGCCTCAAAGAGGGGACTTACCGCCATAATCGTGGCGTGCCCAGCACTGGGTTGCGATAGCCGCTGACGCCATTTCACCATGAGATCCCGCCGGAGCTCTGTCCGCCATGCCTTGACATGTTGCGGCAGTGGACTTTCACCCCGGCGTTGCATCTCCACGCGCATGTCGTGCATGTGTGCAAGGACTGTTGCCTCCAGATCCCACGGTGGTAGGCCAGCCAGAAGGCTCGCCGCTTCGCGGGAGATCGTGCGGTAACCCCGCACCATCCGTATTGCCATGACCCTCTGGCAGGCGTTCAGTATGGACGCCGGTCGCTTTGCCAGCGACGGCGCCCACACCGGCGCCCCGTAGAGGGCCATGGACCGAACGATCCCCGCGTAGAGCCTCCGGCAGGAGGCGTCTGGACCCCCAAGGTTGGGCAGGAGCCGCTTGAGAGCAGCCCCAGCCCGGAGAAGCTTGGGAGCCAGACGTCGGAAATGTTCTACGAAATTCCACCGGCTGTCGAGGACGAGTCCCAGATACTTCATCGTCGACCCGACGCCGATGCGAACTCCTCCTACCGTAAGCTGGGAGTCCGATGGTGGCGCGTTCCGAGGGCCGTGGAAGCACATTGCCTCGGATTTATGCAGCGCCACCTCGAGTCCCAACTCCTGGATCCTACCAACGGCTATCGCAACCCCACGTGTCGCTAGAGCGACCGCCGCCTGGTGCGAACTTCCCTGCGCTAGAATCAGCGTGTCGTCTGCGTAGCAAACCACGCTGACCCCGTCAGGGAAGTCGCCGCGCAGCACGTAATCGTAGCCGATGTTCCACAAGGGTGGGCCTAGAACCGACCCCTGCGGAACACCGCACGACATCTCTCGACGTTTCCAGTCTCCCTGGTGACCGGGGTAGACAATGTACCTGTCTGACAGGTACGCCTCGACCACTCGACAGAGGTATTCGGGCACCCGGTGGTACCAGAGTGCCCCCCGGATCGTACTCCAGGGCAGGGAGTTGAAAGCGTTGGCAATGTCCAAGGACACTGCCACGACACACCTACCCTGGGACACCGCTTCCCCTGTCGTGAGGGCTCGCACGCGCATGATGGCGTCTATTGTAGAGCGCGCCCTGCGAAAGCCGAACTGTCCGTCCGACAAGTCCGGCCCCACCCGTGTTAGCCGCACGACGAGGCGGTTTGCAATAACTCTTTCAAAGAGCTTGCCCACCTCGTCGAGCAGCACAATGGGCCGGTATGCGGACGGAGAGTCCGCAGGGCGCCCTGGCTTCGCTACGAGGACCAGTTTCCCCGTCTTCCAGCGAAGTGGAAACTGGCCCCTCTCCAGGCATGCGCTGAAGAGCCCTCTCAGTCGAGGCCCGAGAGCCTCCATGGCCAGGACCCAGGCTTTTCCTGGCAAGCCGTCGGGTCCTGGGGCGGTGTTTTTGGCACTCAGCCTTCTCACCGCCACTCTCAACTCTACCTCGGTCACTTCTGGAGCATTATCATCGTCGTCGCTGTTGCGGTCCGCGTCAGACACCGCTGGCGGAGGCGGAGCCATGGGCGGGGGGGAGTGTTCCCCCCGCGCAGGGAACAGAGTGCTAACCACACCCTCCACGAGTTGGGGCCGGAGACTCTGAGTCAGCGGCGGAGCCCAGGGGCGGAGCTTGTCCCGTACCAACTTGTACGGGCGCCCCCACGGGTCCGCGTTCAGAGACCCCAGCCACACGTTGCGGGCCTCGAGTTTGGCCCGCTTGATCTCCATTCGGAGGGTGCGTTTTGCCTCTCTGTATCCCTCATACAGCTCCGCCTCTCTGGCCTCCGCATCCGGCGGGCGGATGCGGCGCCTGCAGTGCCTGGCGTACCGGCGTCGCGCGTGATTGCACGCGTTGCGCAGTGCACCGATCTCCGGCGACCACCAGTACACCTGGCGCTTAGCTCGTCCTGGACGGACACGGGGCATTGCCGCATCGCAAATTTGCGACATGGCCTCCTGGAACCACTCCGCCTCGACGTCGATGTCGACAGGCCTGTCCGGTGCTTGCACCCAGGCCTGTACCGTCGCGGCTTCCAGGAGGAGCTCCCGGTCCATCTGCTTAAGCGCCCATCGCGGACCGCAAGGGCTCTGTCGGACCGGCGCGGCTGAGGTTTCGGCGGAGACGTCAAACCGGATGTACCGGTGGTCGGAGTACGTCTCCACCTCCTCCATAACGCGCCAGTCGACGACACGCGGCGACAGAGCGGGGCTGGCGAACGAAATGTCCACCACCGACTCACCCCGCATCCGCACCAACGTGGGGACAGAACCCCGGTTCAGTACGACCAGGCCCAGCTCTAAGGCCCAGTCCTCCACCATCCGACCCCTCTGGTTTGTGAACCGGGAACCCCAAGCCGTGTTCCAGGCGTTGAAGTCCCCGCAAACAACCATGGGGAGGGAACCGAACCCAGTGACGACGGAATTTAGCTCCATCAGGGAGACATGGAGTTCGTCGAGAGATCGGCTCGGGGACAGGTAGACGCCTACCACGGCGATGTCCCCGAACCGTGCTGCCACGCAACCCCGCCCCCTCGCGACGGACTCGGGGGGCGGGGTACCGGCGGCGGTCGACGTAATTAAGGTCACCGAGCCGTCCAGGTCCTGAACCCAGTCACCACTGGGCAGGACAAAATACGGCTCGGTGACTACGGCGACATTGATCAACCACTGCGCCATGCTCTGGAGCAACAAATCCTGAGCGGGGGCGCAGTGGTTGATATTCGCCTGGAGAAGACGTAATGGGGCCGTTATTGACACTCCATTACGGTCTCCTCCCGAGCCCCCCTAGGGGGCGCAGCCGCGGCGGCGGCGGGTGCGGCGGCGATAGCGGCGGCGGCCAACGAGGTGGCTGCGGCGGCGAGGACCTCGGCGGGAATGGGCCTGCGGGCCTTGCCCTTGGCCTTGGCGGGGGGGTCGCAGGACCTGCCCCCAGCCCGGTGGTCGGCCGGCTTGCCGGCCGCCGCACATGCGTAGCAGTGCGGCGTAGCACGGCAATCTGCGGCCTTGTGACCGGGCTGGCCACACTGGTGGCAGCGGTCACTGCGATCCTCTGCGGCGCAGTGGGCTCCCACGTGGTGCCCCACGTGGCAGCGGAAGCACCGCAGAGGTCTGGGCTCCAGCATCTTAACCTGGGCCGAAACCCAGCCCACCAAAAGCCTTCGGCCCTCGGCCGTGATGGCCTTGGCCGCCTGCACGGGGCAGCTCACCGTTACGGCTCGCATGCCCGTGCTGTCAGCACGGATGGCACCCGCCCGAACCTGTTCGGTCGTGCACCCACCCGCCCTGACAATGGCGGCCACCACCTCGTCCACCTTGACGGAATCGTCCAGGCCCATTATGCGCATGTCGATGCACTTGGTGGGCCTGGACACTCGGGCCTCTTCCAAACTGAGGGACGCCCTGATCCTTGCGGCCAGGGCGTCCGCTGCAGGACCGCTGGCCGCACCGGGGACCTCTAGGATTCGGGCCCCGGTGATTGTGTGCCTCATTCGAAAGCCCGCAGCGGCTCCGAGCTCGCCAAGGTGGGGCAACACCGCCTGCTTCGCCTTCTCCATGACGATGTCGTACGTCACGCCCCTCTTTTCCGCTTCAGGCTGTAGCGTAATTACTACAGCCTCGGAATTCGGGGCGCGAAGACGCGCCGCCATGGCCCGCTTCTTTCGCTCCTGCCGCCTCGCGCGCTTTTTGGCCGCTCTGGCCACCTTGCCCGCCTGCTTCTTGGCGCCGACCACCGTCCACTCGGCGCCAGACTCCTCGGGTGAAGGAGGTGGCAGGCGCGGCCTAGTCGCTACGGCGGCAGGAGTTCCTGCCGGTTTAGCAGCAGGCACCGCCGCACCCTTTTTCCGCCGCTGCTGCTGCTGCTTGGCCGTTGCGGGCTCCGGCCTCGGCCCTGCGGGCTCCGGCGCCGCGGCCTTGCGCCCTGCTTGCCCCGACGGGCCCGCCTTGGGCGTAGAAGCCACAGCCGCGGCAGCGGCATAGGACATCGCCTTTTTCTGGCCAGAGGCCGCCAGTGGAGGGCGCAGGACAATGCCCTCCAGGAGAGACAGCTGCCGCTCGATGCGCTGCTGGAACTCCAGCTGCTGCTTTTGCAGCCCCTGCTGCAAAGCTGCGAGTTCCCGCTGCATCAATGTCAGCAGCTGACTCTCCGGCTCGGGCTGGGGCTGGGGCTGGGGTTGGCTTTGCCCCTGCTCCTGTTCGTGCCCCTCGTCCATCGGTTCCTGGCGGCCTCTGTTTGGCGCCCTCGCGACTTCCGCCCGGACCTCAGCCCGGAGCTCAGCCCGGAGCTCAGCCCGGAGCTCCGCCCGAAGCTCGCTCCGGAGGCTCTCCACCCTCTTTTCGAGGGAGGAGTCTAGGGCCCCCTGGAGGGATGCGGCGTGGCGACGAATCGTCCTCTCCCGCGTGGCCTTGTCCCGCTGGCGGGCCATGTCACGCAGCAGGGTGACGGCCAGCTCCTTGAAGGGCATGGCCGCCTCCCCGCCTGACTCCGCCTCGGTGCGCCTCTCGCTGCCGGACGGCTCCGAGAGGTCTCTCCCGGAGTCGCCCGCGCCGGGGTGGCGCCCCTCCGCGGCAAGCCTGTTGGCCCGCTCAGCGGATTTTTTAGCCGTGAGGCCCCGTCCCTTCCCACGGGCTCGGCCCGCGCCACGGCTGCTGGTGGGGATCTTTGCCCGCCCCTCCGAGCAGGAAGACCCATCCTCCTTCCTAAAGGAAGCGGAGCGCTTCTTCTGGGAGAGACTTGATCCTCTCCCTGAAGCCCCCGCTGCCTCCTCACACTCCGAGCCCTCCGAGCTCCTTCCGGACTGCGCATCGGACTCCGACCGCGCGTCGCTCTCCAGGGGTTTTTTAAAAAAAATTGAATTTGTCTTTTCCATATTTGATCCCACGAGTATTATCTTTGGGTACTGGCTCAAAGTTAGTGGTTCGCACTAGAGACTAATTAAGCTACCCATTAGTCAAGCTAACAACCTCCCTCACGGTGCGCCGCCGCTTGGAGGTTTGGGGTAATTTTTTATAGAGGTTGTCTTCCTCGCGGCCCGGGCGGTTAAGCCAAGGCCCTCGTCCCCCATCAAGAGTCAGAAACATGACCTTGGACAATCTCTGGGGCTACGAGACTAACGGTGGCAGAAGGAGGAACACGTCTTCCCCCTGCCTGCCCGGCGGCAGTGTGAGTGCACACCGAGCCCGCTCTTGCTTCGCCACTGTGCCCTCTGCCATGGCAGAGGGACACGCGTTGAAGCGGTCCGTCTGACAGAACATTCGCAGACGGCCATAGAGGCCCTTGGGTAGGAGTGCCCAAGGGAGTCTATGGCCGCCTCCCAGGGTGCACCGTCCCGCAGACTGGTCTTCCCTCAGGACGTATCCGCAAGGGAACTACAGTCCGCGGGCACTCGTGGAGGTTTTCTGTCGTGGCACCCCAAGTTTGTCTCGGTGATTCTTGTCAAGGTAATCAGCTAGAAAACACATGCCTCTTCTAATTCAAACTGAAAAATTGACATGTATAAGTGGTTTTTAAAACCTATTTGCAAAACAAACATCATTTATAAATATACTTTGGCCTTGCAATACTAATAGTACCTACTAGGGATTAGAACAGCTATAGCAGGCTAGCATTTGTATTGTATCCAAATAGAGGATTATAGGATAAAACTTAAAATATTTGTTCAAATCTTACACGCCTTCTACCTCAAAAACTCACGTTCAAAAATCTTCCAAATCACTTGTTCGAACTCCCCACAATTTAAAAAGCGCATCGTCATCCCTCTCCGTATGGTCGCCAATACACGGAACATGCAAATACATGGCGTACGCATTTGCATGTGAATCCTGCACTTTTCGCTCGCCTCGCCGCGTGACGTCACTTGCCTCATTGGACAGACAGCCTGTTATGAGGATTGAGACGGGACGGTATTGTGGCGGTATCTACGAGGTGACGATTGATAAAAAAGTTTAGTTAAAGTGAAGATGAATGAATTAATAAAATAAAGTGAAGAAAATAAATACAAAGAAATTTTAAGACACTAACATTACTTTATCTGATCTATGTTATAGACAGAAATTTACCATCTTTTTAAACTGTTTTTTTTTTTTAACATTGCTACAATAATAGACACAATACTTACTTTTTATTGTACATCATTGGATATAACAAGATTTAATATACTAAACTAAATAGGGTGTAAATAATTATGTGCTGTCGTATCATCATCAGCCTTTTTCATGTTCCCACTGCTGGTGCTCAAGCCTACTCTCTACAAGAGGGAGGAGGCCTGAGTCCCTGAGCTCTCTCAGCTGTCATATAGACTCACCCAATCAGATTCTCCATAGATAGACAGACTATTGTTAGTTTTAACTTATGTTTGTGTGTAATATTCTGTTTACTTAAAATGCTTTGCTAGCGAACCAAAACTTGTATTTTTTTCTATCCAGAATAGAGCTGTTATAAATAAAGATGGCGGTTCTATCCCAGTTACGTTCCATATTCAAATACAATTACTTTTCACCGCACAGCTCTCGGTGCCAATCGGAAACGAGCAAAGTTAACAATTTTTACAAAAATCTATCTATCGGCCGCAAACTGCGCTAACTGCATACAAAACCTGGAAAAACCAATTTGTCGCTCACAAAGACCCGGTTGGTGTGTAGTGTAGGGAGGATTTTGCGAAATATTTGTGAAATACTGCGAGCCACGTAACTATAGGAGACGCGGTATGGAGCTCGTTGTCTGGACTTGAGGAGTCTGCAGTTTAAGATTTGTGCAAACCTGCAACTTTTGATTCACGTGCATTTCTGATTCAATGATGTAATTTTTCTCTCACAGAAATTATTTGTCATGATTTTGTTTTTAAAAATGAGCAGCACAAAAGGTTACGAATAGACTTTCCACTAGAGTTCTCATCGTCAATATTTGCGCTGAAAACCGCGATCAAAGACAGTTGTCTGATAATAGTAAGCTACTTTTCACAAACGGAAAAAATATATGACAATATCCACATGGAGTAAAAAGTAATTATTTGTGCTCTTAGGATTGCGAGTTGGTTTTCCTTTTTCCTCATTCAATTGGCCCGGTTGTATTTATTCTTGGAACGTCAATATATTTAGCCGAAGAACGTCCCACTGGCAACAGAATATCACTTTAACTCGTTTGCAAAACTGTGTTTTTTATATTATTAATAGACTCGTGCTTAAATATTTACTTTCTCACCTGATGGTAAGTAAAGAAGTGATCAACGTTGGAGCACGCTTGCCTAGAAGTAATCTCTTCACTTAAATACCCTTAGGTTGTAGCTATCAGGAAACATCTAAGACTGCGGTTAGTAGGCAATTCCACTCCTAAGCTACTTACGCATCATTCATGTTTCCAAAACATTTTGTGCGTACTTATGCGTCGGATTTCCAACATAAATACCAGTGGCGCAACGCCGTACGTCTAGTTGTTGGTTCAATGATGGAACGAACTTGGCGGAATGAAATTATATAATCATGGCTGTCCATATTTCTGGCGTAGGTAAAGCATAATCAGCCTTCTGATGTTCTCACTGCTGCGATTCAGGCTTCCTCTCCTCTTATTGTTGCCTAAATGCGACGCACAATTTGAATTTATTTATATTGTATCTGAAAGTTACAAATTGTTTTTCTTTTATTTAAATTTTTGTTTATTATTATGTTGTCGGTCTCTCTCGGTCTTAATATGTAATGTCGCATAGATTACACTAGTTTATAATAGACAATCTAGACAATCGTTTTGTCTATGATTACACATATTGGCTGATAGGGAAACTAAATTAAAGTTTTTGTAATTATTTGTGTGTCTATTCGGCCAGAATAAACACGTTTTCTTTCTTTCTTCTCTCTAAGATAGAGAACTGGTCGTAATCCACCACGTGGGCCCAGTGCGGATTAGTCGCTGTCACATGTCTTCGAACAGTTTTGGGACACACAAAAAAATATTTCTGGCTATTTGCCAAAAACATTATTCGTCCAAACATTTTGTTTAACTTCTTGTTATACTAAACAACAGTTAAAATAGTAATTAGCATGAAAATCACGTGCGGCGTGTCCAGTGTTCGCAAAAATATGCGCACATTGTGAACGTTGTCCTAATATCAGATGCTGGGATCTCTGATCCCCACCGACGATTACGGTTACAATCGAATTTAGGGTAACGGGAATAATTATTGTAAATTAGTGTCATTTTACCTCTAATGAATCGTGAAATGTTTTTGTTTTCAAGCTTCCTGCCAGCGATTTTACTCGCTTTAAAGTAGAAAAAAAATAGCTAACTGCGAGTTGGACTCGCGCACGAAGCGTTCCGTACCGTCCTTAGGATAATTCTCTTAAGTATTTATCTTATTTTGTTTTTAGTATTTACTGTTTTAGCGGCAACAGAAATACTTAATTCCTGAAAATTTCTACTGTTTATCTATTGCGGTTCTTGAGATACAGCCTGGTGACAGACAGACGGACAGACAGCAAAGTCTTAGTGATAGGGTCCTGTTTTTACCCTTTGTATACAGAACACAAAAAATATGCGAAGGGAACATACTCTAGGAGTAAAAAGCATGCTTTGTGCTATTTCGGGAAGTAATTTAACTGTGCATCATGCTAAGCCGTTTTCGTAGCCTAAAAAAATAATAAACACATTCATACGAACTTTCGCCTTTCTAATATTAGTATGATTGATAAATGGTTCATTTGCGACAATAAATATCCAACCATCGATTGCATTACCTATCGTCAGGTAGGATCACGATCAAGCACTATTTCATATCATTAAAAAAACTGGGCAAGTTCGAGTCGGACTTACGCCCTGAGGGTACCATACAAAACCTGTATGACTGGTTCATTTCAGAAATGGAGTCTCGGAAGATTTTTCCAAATCGCAAAAAAAAGTAACGTAACAACAGTTTCAGTTTTCAGATTTATTCCTATATTAATTTGTGCTATAAGACTTTGCTGTATGCCATATTTCAGGATTCTGAGTCAACGGGAAGTGCCTTATGAATTTTGATTTCCTCGAGACTGTCGAAATGTACGTTGTTTGTAAATGGTTAAAATAAATATCTTTTTTTCTCGTTAACTTGACAAGTTTCATTTTTTAACAGCTCCAAAAGTCCGAAGATTTGAGTATATGGTTTTAATTTCAACTCGATACCTCCACGCGTTCCCGAGATAAAGGGCCTTGGCAGATAGACAGACGGATGGACAACAAAGTGATCACGAATGATCACGATGATAATGAAAAAACGGAACACTTACAAGTGTTCCGTTTTTCTTTTGTAGGTGCGGATCCCTCAAAAAAAGTATTGACAGTGTCAGGATAAGAGTGGTTGGCTAGTCTCTCGCTTATTACAGTTAGCCTGTATCATTGCTTACGACCCACAAAAGTATTGCATGCCAAGTTTTGTGTGTCTTATATAAATATCAAATATAAAACTAATACAGAATAATACTTCTAACCCTCATGTCCACTCCTTACATCTAAAAACTCTTCTCCTTTTATTAAACGCCATTATCATGTCACGTAGGAACTATACGTTAAGCGCCCTCTGCCGGCCGGCTTTATAAATAAGGGTGACCAGAGGAAAATTATATGGTGGGCGTGCTTCCGGCTCTTTGTCCTGTGAATATTAATATTAGAATTATGTGGGTAAGAATAAAATTGTTTTACTATCTCTCGGAGAGAAGCCGAAGAAATAAAATCGTCTGGTTTTCAGTAGACTGTCCGAAAGTTCCTGAAAAGAAAAAAAAATGCGTTGCAAATCAAACGCAAGTCACTTGTGGACGTTGAGTAACTAATGGCATGCTGAGATTTTTTTCTGACTGAAATACAAAAAAGAAAGTAAATAAATAAATAAATAAAAGTAAAAACATTTATTTCAGACCATTTTAGATCCTACATAGCTTATAAACATGTAACAACAAATACATCTACGATACAGGAGTAAATCTAAGTGTGAGTCAAAGTTTAAGTAAAATAAATCTAATACATGTTACATATGGGGTCGAAAATCTCTTCCGCAGAGCTGTCAACTCGTAATGTGGTCATTGTGCTTATCCTCTGTCCAAGCTAAAAACCAGCCCTTGGGTTACGTGAAGTGTAAACAAGGCGTACCTTCACGTTTCAGTAGTCCAGCTCACGAGGTGAAGAGTATTAAGAAGCTTGTGCTCCAACTCAAACCCATATAACAAAACTTCTAAAACACCTCTCGAAGTGGAACACACCAGCTTAGCTCCAAGCTCTTAACTTACTTAATTATTATAAGTTGAAGGCCGCGCATTAAATTAGGCATTTTAATGAATTCTGAGAATGCGGCGCTAAGCGTACTTGCGTGTGTAAAGTATGGAGAGCAAGGATTATGGAAATGATTTCTGTGTGATGTTTATTGTTTTAGATACAGCTGGAAAGTGACGATTAGTAAGACCAGTGTTGCCAAAGGTATCGGTTTACCCAGCTACTGGCTTGCGGAGGTCAGATAGTTACTCTATATAAAATACTGGTAACGAATTTGACTTCTTTAGAAAATAAACATAAAAATATACACACTCACAATATTCATTCTCAAATCAATAACCCGTACAATAGTTCCATAAATTGTGACATTTTGGAATATAAAGAAACTCTCATAACTTTGCTACGGTCGACTGGCAGAAAACTGCCATGAAACTGCTGCTGCTGCTGCATTAGTCCGCTTTAGTACATTGCGTATTACTAGTGCATACATTTTTTATAAATAAATATGTCGGAAAAGTCAATAGTACGGAAGCTTGAGAACGAATGAACGAGCTAAGTGACAAGTGACACATGTCACTTTGACAGAATCCGGTCTGACGTTTGCACGAACCGAGCAGTTAAAAGTGCCGAGCGCAGAGGCCCGAGGCTCATTCCTCTGTCGGCAGTTATGCGATGTGCAACGCCTTATTCTCGGAGACTCTCACGGCTCGTTATGTAAAGTGAAAACCTAAAGATTGCGTCATAATAGATCAGTTGTGTGATCTGGAACAGTCCGTTTATTGCTCGATACCCAGCCATCGCCCACAAAACAGAGTCTTTGGAAAGAGCTTCAATGATAATCAGCATCTTCCGCCGACAAATAAATATTATTTATTGAGACTTTACTGAAATTGTAACAAGACGTTTTCTAATTAGCCCTTTAAGTATTTGTATTTATTCAAATTTGTGGTGTACCTATAACTTGCGTATAAGAATAGCTAACTGAATTACACTCGCAATCTCGCTAGATTGCAGGTTCACTCATTTCCTCTAATTCACTCCCGGTATAATCGCATGTTGTGGCATACAGCACATATTCTTGCCCCACATTATTATTCATTTTCCAAGTTCAACTTAATGCAAACAACATTTCTTAAATAAATCATCATAAACTTGCAATAACACAATAAACTTGCGGAAACTTCCGACGTGCGAACAAATTACGTGGTGCAAGTAGTACTTGTGCAAGTTACATGTGTTGTACTGCGTGTGAACCCAGCCGTTGTACCTGGAACTAATATCATAAACAGGGAAGTTTGGATGCGGTTTTAAAATGGTGTTAGTGGCGGCGAAAGAGTTTGTCTGTTGCAGTACAGTGGTTAGATTGTATATTTGTAGGCAAGCAGTATTGTTTGTTGTTCCTGTTTTAATGTTGGCGTCAAAATGGAAGCTCATGGGAAGAACTCTGACATTCCGATTCCGACCTTGCCACTGTGAGCGGTAGATAAGCGTGGTGTGGCGAGCGGTAATATCACAAGTATGAAACTGTTTGAAGCACGCCACGAGTCGCCACTCATCATAGCACCGCGCGCCTGTTTACAGATGCCGCCCCGCTTGCACCGCTAAGACCAAAGTCGTGAACTGGCCGTGAGTCAAAATAAAAAAAAATCTTATATAGAATAATAATATACATATATTTCAATTACTTAAACCATTTTCACTTTTGAATAATTTTTAAGATCGATCAGTAACAAAAAAGATCAAGTTATTTGCGCATGCACTCTTTAGAACGTTCGAAAGCCTAGATTTCTATGGAAATGAGCGTCCAAAAAACTCCAAAGACATTGTTTTAAGTTTTAAATTAATATAAATAATTAATTACAAAATTATGATTAATCTTTAATGTTGAAATTACACATAAGTATGAGAATAATGTAGCAAAACACGTGCGTGATAATGAAAAATAATAAACCGAAATAACAAATTTAAAATAAGTGGTGGTAGCAAGAGACTATCTGTCCCAACGGCAGTCCCTGATGGCTCCACTCAAACATTTTGAAGAGTACCGAAATAAAATGGAAAAAACAAAAAAAAAATACTTAGAGATAAGATAGATACAAGGGCACTTATAAAATGTCAGAATGAACCGTTTCATGCGCGACTATGAGCAAGACATTAGAATGAACATGACACTTCTAACTGCCTGGGCATATTACGACAAAGACATAACTAGTAAATAGTTGTTTAGAGTACATATTCTAGTGCTCACATGGATTGTGAATGCATGAAATTATATATGGCTAAAGAAATTGAGCGATTGTGTGATAATCTTTCAAGCCATTCGTACTTTGATTGTCTCCTACCATCCATAACACACTTCTCCCAAAAAAAGGATTAATATTGGTCTTTATACATATGTCCGTTTCAAGAACAAACGAAGCCTCAATTCTGTCATATATGCTACCTTCATTACATAAGACACTTCTTCCATCAGACACATATTATTATGTATCTATTCCGAGTGTACGGAACTGTTGAATCCGCGCGCAACTTTGGCACTACACTACACTTACACTTATGGAATAAATCACCTCTCGTTCGGGGAAATTGCTGACTTGTGCTCGAATGATACGCCGTAGGGATGGCCGCAGTCGATACTTTACCGATAGTTCAAGTTGTCTTTGTTGTTTGAGATTTTTTCCTTGTTTTAGAAGTGGTCTGGACTTTCTTTTTATGAGTTTGATTGTTTAGGTAAGAATTGATGTTATAAAAATCCATTTAATGACCAATTATTGTAATTTTTTTATGACCATGTAAACAGTAAATTACTTTAGAATAGAATAGAATAAACTTTATTGTTCACCAAAAATAGTAACAATGACATAGAAACTTAAATCTATGGGTAGCATTTACAAGATAGTAAATTAACTTGTGGGTAATGTGAAAGACAGCAAGTTTACGGTTTTTTTGTGTTAATAGGCTCGTACTTAACCTCTATGCTATGTGGTGGAAAAAAATGATGTAATTGACGATGGAGCTCGCTTACCTAGAAGTAGCTAATTCACACTGGACTTAAAAATTACCAGATTGTAGCAATCATGAAACACAGACTCCGGCAATTTCACTTTGAGTTGAATAAGAAAATGTTGATTTTAAGTTAACCTTACGGTTTGACAAAAAAATATTTATCTAGATTACATAGTGCAAAACAAGGACAAGGCCTTACTGAAAAAAAAGAATGGGTTTACAAAAACGACATACACGAAAGAAGAAAAGCTTCTTGAGGTAGGCCTTAAAAACTTTTTTCAATTGGCTAACCCCTTCAACAAAGAAATCACCCGCTTAAAAACCTATCGACATAGGTCCTTTCCCTCACTATGACACTCCCGCTGCGTCATGTAATTTCCGCGGCGCGCCGTACGACGGAGCGGACGAAAGCGTTGTCAAACTCGCTACTAACTGGAGATTAGACAAAACTGCACTGTGCAACCGAACTGTGATGAATGTTATGAGTTATTGTTACTGACGCTTGTTGTGTTTTGTTGTGAAGCAGATTTATTGAGAAACGTTTTTAGATGATAGATTTTACCTTATTTAATATCTTTTATATAAAAAGATTTTAAGTTACACAATAGCGTTATACGATAAATTCGAAACAGTACACTTAATCAACAATAAGTGGTATATATTCAGCAAATGCAATGGTGCTAACAGTCACTTACAATGCATTTGATTAACATTTATAAAAGTTAACTGTCCGGTTTTTAAGCCGCAATCGAGATTGAAAAAGAATTAGAAAAGTAATAAATTTTTCATAGTTCTATTACTTTTCTATTATTTTATTAAATGCTTTAGTTTAAATTGAGTTCATGCTATAACTGATAAGAGTGGAGCAGTAACTAAAGACGCAGATGAAACCACGGGGAACAGCTAGTGCTTTTACATTATTTTCAACTGATCTTAGTATTCATACTGCAACAAATGTAAATGTCTTACAGCGTCATCTGATTTCCGTGTCCCGACGTACTCGTAATTAAACTTGCTTGACTGGAGATTAGGGTACAAACTGAGCGTGGTGCAATCGGCATCGGTGGTCTGAAGCAATGCGATCGGTTGTCGTTATTATGATAGGTTGGGTCTACAACCAATTTCAGAACTAATCTGATTAGGATCGCCATGTTGGTTTGTAAACGTTCACTGGTAGATATGAGGTTTCAGATTGTCTAGTGGTTACTCTGAAATGAAGATACAAATATAACTGTTACTGTACAAAATTATAGCAACTGTTTGCTAAATATTCAATGTTAAATTTAAGAGAAATCAAAGGACTGACAGCCATCGATATAATATGTACTATCACTAGATTAGGCATGCTGAACACTCACTTCAGTTGACTTGTGTAATGTCGACTGTACACCGTTGAACAAAATCACGTAACCACGAAATTCATTTATTCGTCATAGAGAGTTGCTGGCCTGTCGGTTTTCTATCGTCTGCATTTCGGGGAGTGTGCACTGGAATTGCACAATCTTATTTCGCCAAGTCCGTTCCACCATCGGACCACAAGACGAACGGCGTTGCGCCACCGGTACATGGTAGACATTCCACCCATACGCACAAATCGTTTTGGGAACACATTTATTGTGCGTACAAGGAGTGGAATTCCCTGCCGGAGTCTGTGTTTCCTGATAGCTACAACTTAGGGGTCTTTAAGTCAAGAGTGAATAGGTTACTTTTAGGCAAGCGTGTTCGATTGTCGACCACATCGTCGCTTACCATCAGGTGAGATGGTGGTCAAACGCAAGCCTATCAATAAAACAAATTAAAAAAATCATCATTCATCAAATTCAAACGTATCCTCTAAAAGTTATCTTAGCGCTGCATGTTTTAATATTTTTGTTAGACGATATAATGTCAATGTAGCGCCTGGAGCGAACTTTTGTTTAACTTTTCAGTATTTTGACAAATAATTTACATGAAAAGGCTTGTCTATCACTAGAATATAAGCTGATGCTGACAGCAAATACAATTTAATTATTGTCAATTAGTGACGCAGTTTTATTTACCTAATCCAAAAATCTCACAATTACATAATATTTAACAACTAAAAAAATCATTTAAAATACCTACCGTATATACCCGTATATACTTAGTAATAATATTTCACAACTATCACACAACATCGTCTAGTCCCAAGCTAAGTAGAGCTTATGTTATGAGTACTAGATCACTAATAAATATATTTATATATTTCTAAATACATACATATTAAAGATAAATTAGAAAGAAAGAAAGAAAAACATTTATACAAACCTCACACATACATTTAAATATAAAAAAGCAGTAGAATACGATACAATACAGAAAATATCATACAATTTAGTATGAAAACAAAACAAAAGATAACTTTAAAATTTGTGTAAGGTCAAAAAGGCACCTAACTCAGCATAATTAGACCCAGTCGCAGAACAAATGAACGTGCTCATCACACAAACATTTGTCCTGGGGAGGAATTGAACTCATTACTTCTAGCATTGCAGTCAGGGTCACTAACCAATAGACCGGCAGGCCAGTCCAATATGCCTACTGGTGTCGAGAACGGGCTCCAAGTTACCGGCTGTTTTACATTATAACTACCTATATTTTCTTGCAAGATAGTTGTTTTAATGTAGATTTATTGTTTAACTATCTTGTAAGTCAGTTGCTAAGTCTTTTATTTAATGTATCATAAATACTTCGTCAGCTCAGTTCACAGTCTAACAAAACTTTGTGTGAGTGCGAACATTTCACAGTGATCACACGCGAACTGAAAGTTTCAGCAACTTCGTGATGTAATGTGAGCCGAATTTAGTTTTGGGTTTCATTATTATGATAACAGTAGAAATTTGTATATTCGCCTAATTGAAAATGTGTTGAGGCTAAAACATAATTGTCATTTTCAGGCACGTGTCATATAATTACATCGTAAAAGGCAGCCAAACTCAGGCGGTTTCGATAGTTTACTAGCTTTTCCTCGTGGTTTTGCTGTTCTGATATGTATCACAGTAGCCATATAATTTCTTTCTGAGTTAAATGCAAGTAGCTCGTAACTACAGTATATCTTTTATCATTGAATTTTCGTAAACGAATCAGTAATTTAAGAGATCACCTGATGAACAAAAAAGCCATCTTTAGTTTTAATGAAGATTCCGTTTTTAGAGTTCCGTTCCAAAAGAGTAAAAATATAAGCCTATTGAGAGTTGTGACGGATAGACCAGTCTTGTAAAAGGCATCGTGTTACCCAGTTGGGTTGAGGAGGTCAAACATATTTTTTAAACATAAAAAATATACACTAGGAATTACTGTTGTTTCGTGAGAACGTGCACAAATATGCAAACTCAAACACGACAGTCTAGGTGTCGTGTATATCCTATAGGTCATAAAAAACATTTCAAACTGGAATCCGATCACAATTATTTTGGGAAAAAGGTAGGCTAATGACAGGCAGACTTAATTTCATACTCGCAAACCTTACCGAAAGCTGTCCTAAATGGTTACAAAACCTCTTAGTTTAGAAATTCTCAATACAACACAGCCAGGAATCGACAAATTGTTCTGTTAAAGTTTCAAGTTGAGATATACTTCGACATTTCAAGGATTTATCGTCTATTAAGCTAAGTTACAGTACACAGCTCTACTTAGCTAAGAGCCAGCTTTTATTAGAATTAGAAAACTTTTTCAACATTTTATGTATCAAGGTTAAGAGTTTACAAAAATATTTGGAAAGTTGTGAAAGTTTAATGTAATGCGAACCATTCGATGGATATTGTAATACATAAGTAATGGAATCGGCTTTTTTAAAGCGCCCCTTCATTAGGATATATTGTGAGTGCCTTCACAAATATACAGGGGTATTTGTCAAACACTGGCAACCTCTCAGGACTATGTTAATTAATCAACAAAATCATTAAGTAAGTACATCATAAACAACAACTTTTGTTCTATGACTTTTAAAAATGTATCATACATTGGTTCATCAGACTTTTTAGAAAAAACAAAAATATTTAAATTGAACGGTCTAAATGTTGCGAAGTCTATGCGAAGGAAGCGATAGTACAATATCGGAGGGGAGTGGGGATCGTATGCAGGAGGCGTAGTAGCTGGATACAGCAAACTACAGAATTGAAATGTGTTAGATATAACAACGAAATATTGAAGATTTGTTTTTGGATTTACCAAAAAAAAAAAATACATTTGTATTATTTTTTTTTTTGTATAAAGTCATAGAACAAAATTTGTAGTTTATGATATTATTAATACAGTGCTGCAACCCTGTATATTATTTTAATATATTAAATCGTATGAGGAGACAGAATCACGCCACCGTAAATCTTAACGTTATTTGATTTAATTCATGAATCCCCAAGCGACCACCGGTGGCCGCGCATCTATTGTCTTACTATTGTGTCTCTAATTGACGGTATCTGAAGGGTTAAATCTTCAACAGTACATCTCAAACGCGTCTAAATTCAAGAGAATCGTCTGTAAGCATACTGTAAGTAAGTCATAAAATCGGCTAAAGCGTTTAACGATACCCCATCTCGGAGTCATCCCTAAACCCATTTGATAACGTTATTTAAACAAACATTACATGACCGTAAAACTTTATGACGTACTCCAAAAATACTTAAAAGAACAATAAAACAAATAAACTTTGAAACGCTAACCATTGCTTGCTAGATTTAGAAGCATCAAAAAATATGGGTATATACCTAGCAATCGTTGAGACTGCATTCGATAAGTCGACTTCAAATTTTCCATGATTGCCTCGTAGTTGGAGGGGGCTTGTGGCTACCTGCTAAGGTGGCCATAACTATAAAACACCGGGGACTGTCGCGATAACTGGCGTGGAAGAGATATATGTCTATTGTGACCAAGTAATCACAATTAGAATGTTAAGATGGATGTGTGGTGTGACGAGAATGGATAAAGTGAGAAATGAGTATATTAGAGGAAGTTTGAAAGTGGCGCCGGTGACTGAAAAATTGAAAGGGAATCGGTTGTCTTGGTATGGTCATGTAAAAAGGAGAGATGAAACGCATGTTGCTAAAAGAGTTATAAATTTACATGTGGATGGATGGAGAGGGAGAGGGAGGCCAAAGAAAAGATGGATGGATTGTGTGAGAAGTGATATGAATGAAAAGGGAGTTAGTGATAGCGTGACGAGCGACAGGACAGAATGGAAGAAAAAAACGTGTTGCGCCGACCCCAAATAAAACGGGATAAGGGCAGGAAGATGATGATGATGTGACCAAGTAATCACGTTTGCCAGGATAATGCTTTGAATCTCGATTTTAGGTTTAATTAGTTATAGAGCTTTATTTGATTAGCAGTTTTTGTGAATCTGCTAATTATTGATTATAATGAAGACATACTTTTATTCATTTTTTTTTCACTATACCGACACTAAATAGCACTTTTTTACGGTACAGAAAGCAACCCCTTATTAAAATAATATGTGTTACTTAATTCCATAGGCAAATATTGAGTTGTACTCAGGCAACATTTTTTTAAATGGAAAAAGAAATCTTTTCTCTTAGAATTTAAAATAAAAGTACGTTAAAAAGAATATTATGCTACTTAAAAAAATCTTACAAGCCCATACATTACTCACACACAAAGCTACCTCATCTTTTTTAAAACTCAAAAGGAAACCGTTACACGCCAGCCAGCCTAGCAAATGTCTGAAAGATGCGTGGATCGCGGCCGAATGCCCTTTGTATACTTTTACTTGCATTTAAAAGCACATCTGAATCGTATCCGAATTAACATAAAACCCAGGGGGCGATAAAAGTACACAGAACACTTCGCTACATCCTGTATATTAAGTAGGGCTGTCATATTATATTTGATGATATTTTTAACACAAATAAATATCACTTCGAGCTTCCAAGATTTTGTTAGCTATAAAAATGGAATTAAATGGATTTATATAGCAGAATATAGTGAAATTAGCATAGTGTTTGACAAGAACGTTGCTTCATCAACGTAACTAAAAACTTTGTTTGTAATGACAACCACAGAGCTGTGGTTCTTAGCTCTGAGAAATCCGTTTCAAACAACGCGGCTTGTGGTTGGTGCACTATTTATTTGGTTTCTACTGACAGTACAGAAATTGTATCGATGTCAATATCAAAAATTTGGGTGTGATAGTCCAATCAAAATACAATGTTACTATGTATCACTCCCATACCACGCCACACTGTTTCACCAGCTACCGGAAGGGACAGGCCTCTTTGGAATATGCACAATATTGCTGGGCGCTTAATCGAATGTCTGTCAGTCTGAAAGTGTAAGCCATGATGTAGATCAGTTCGGGCTTGAAATGACAGGAGGAGTGGCTTTTCTGACCAGATTTTATACGATGCGGTTAGAATCGTTTTGCAATTGCATATTTAGACGTTTCAAATTCTCGTGACATATTTATTATTTTTTAGATACTATATTTGCTCTCACACCGTCGACTGTTCCAGCTTACGATACTAATAAACACAGCGTCCATTTTAATAATGTTACAGAGGTCAGCCCATTTAGGCAATTACCAAAATGTTTTTTTTTTTTATAGGCTCGCGTTGGACCACCATCTCACCTGATGATAAGCGATGATGGTTTTAATATAAGCCAATACCGAAGCACCTAAACTATTACTGAGCTAGAAATCGAAGGTATTCAATTAATTTGAATGGGCAATATATTTTTACAGGTAATGCTTAAAAAAAAAATACCTGCACATTTGTACAAGCTCACAAAACATAAAAAACAAACATGAAAAGTTATGAATGCCAGCCCTGTCCATTTTTACGGCTGCAATATCGTTTATATACAGGATGATGAGCGAGGCTGGCAACTCAATTAGCTAATGAAAACGTGCTATTTTGATCAACTTAAACGTAGTCGCGACTAGCGACGCTTTTTCGCGTATTTTTATATTTTACTCGCTTACTTCATAACTTGGTTTTGAACGTCTGAATATTTAAGAATATTGTGTTAGATGTGAACGGCGTCGCTTGGGAGAGATGTTTCTTCATGTAACTTTGAGAATTTAAATTAAGTTATATGAAGGATTAGATAGTAGCATTTGTAAATTGGTCCTAATTAACTGATACCAGCAAGGCTTCATTATTATGCAGAACAATGGCCGTTTTGCGTGGATCAAACTCTGCACCTTAGTTCGATCTCTATTTGCGTGCTTTATATTTAATTTTATATTAATTCTTTCACTTCTTCTTTTGGTTTTAGAAATTGCTGAATAAATAGTACTGGTGCATCACATTTTAATCTCAAATATTTTAATTTAAAACTAAAATATTAATACATATTTTATTAAAATATTAAATTTTATTATTCCTTTTGAAACCATAATTATTATATTATTGTACGAGTACCATAACCTCTTGATAATTAATTTGTATTTTTTTAATGTAAATCGAATATTAGGGTCTACGTGTTGTTACTACATTGTGTGTATCTACGAGTGTGTATGCCAAATAAAATAGTTTTCTTTCTTTCAATAAAAAAAAAAAATATTATTTCGAATTTTAAAAAGCTTGCTGAACTATAATGCCATTCGATTTCCTTTTTCTAACTAAAGTAGATACTTCTCACAAGTAAAGCAATTTCCTACACTTACATACGAACCAATCGCCTTGCAGACTGTATCGCTGATTGGATCGCTAATCAGGCGCCATCCTCCACTGTACCCGACAAACACTTGCTTCTCCTTTGTTCCAGTTTTTTTTTTTCATTCTAATCCATTAGTTAAGGTTGTTTTACTGAAAATAATCTCAAATGTAAGTGGTGTTGAAGGTCGAAGAGGCATGTGAGGTCTTTTTGAAAAGATTAGGCTCTATGGCTCTGGAAAAATAAAGACCTGTATTTTTTAGAGGGTTTTTTGTGCAGCTACAGAAAATTTTGTTGTTTAAGTAGGTAATGTACTTAGTACTGTGGTAATGTATGGAAGAGGTGCCGTGGCTTTAGAATGTAAAAAGCAACGGAAATATATAGGTGGGTTTTAGTCGGTAGAAATTTAACACACCCTCTTACTTCAGCATTTAGTGATTTCACAAATAAAAAATATTAATATTTGGTTACGTCTAGATATTATTTTGCTATGTGAGTTGTTTTAACATTTGTAAGTGGTCTGAAAAAATTGCTTGTCTGTCATGTATGTTGTTGTATGTCCATTCGGATTGAAGTGACAAGTGGTCAATCCCGTCCATTAAATAAATGAATGTTTCCGTTTTGTTTTTCTGTTTTTAAATTAGCTCTAGAGACCAAATTACGAATAGTTCCTAATAGAATATTTATTTATTTAAGGCACACCAACTTATGCACTAGTATTTTTTATATTTAATAATCAATCAAGAATAAAAACGGTTTTATGATTTGTTGTATAAAAGATTATATCCTCGAAGAAATACTAGTATGAACACTTGTAAATTTTTATACTGTTCAATAGACACAGATCCTTTTTTAACGTTGAAAGCTCAATTGTTGATGAATAATTTAATGTTTATTAAAACAATCAAAATTAAACGCGTGATTATGTGAATTTCATTGTGGTATTTCTAATGAACTTTTGACCTAACAAATAAATTGGTCGAATGGATGATCTCTCAAAATAGTATTTAAATCGCACCTCATTTACTCAGTGAAATATGGTTTGTTATTAATTAATTATGTGTCACTAAGTGATTACTGACATCTATCATATCGATCGTTAATTGGTGCTGCTGTGATTATGAGCACTTGTAATTGTTATTTTTTCAAGTTTGCCTATCGTGAAATAGACTGTAGTTGATCTATCGACTTATTTCGCAAATCAAATTTGTTGTTGGGCGGGTTTCTGAATTTAAAAACTCTGTTTATGTAAATTGGACAGGTTTTCAGGCAAAAGTAGAGTTTGGGAAATACCCGATTTGACCATTTGTATGCTCAAATCAGAAGTCGGTGGTAAATTTCGTAAGCCAAATTTAAACTTCAAGTAAAATACTTGAAGTTTAAATTTGTTTAGATTTATTTTGCGTTATATTTAATAACCACACTAATATAATAAAGAGATAAAGTTTGTATTTAATTATTATTTTTTTGTTTGTAGGATGTAATCTCTAGAAGTATTGATCCGATAGCTAAATGTTTTTCCGACTACCACCGATAACTGATAACCACTAATAGAAAGCTTTTTTATTCCTGAGTGACATTGGCTATATGTTATGTGCGTGAGCAAAGCCGCAGGCAAAATCTAGTATTTGATAATTTAAATATTACCAAAGTTTTCTAAAATAAGTACAAATTACGCTACTTGTCTTGCAAAGATAACACATGAAAACTAAAAACTTTGCAAAGATAAAACGTTTGTCCTTTGCAGACGTGGAAATATGAACTTATTTCTACCAGTAATAATTCATTATTGCATGACATACAGCACAACGGTTATATCAATAAATTAAAAAAGAAAACAGCAATTAAGTTCACAATTTATTCATCTTCAAAATCCATTTCATATAAAATTGCTTTTTAATCGCATTCACAACACACACTGTTCTAAACCTTTTCAAAAAAAAAAACATAACGAATAAATATTTCATCGGCTCACCGATACGTAAGGACGCCCTTGTTACCCAGCGGAAGGTTGCCGGTTGCCGAGTTGCCGGTTGCTGGGTTGCCGGTCCCCAGACGGATTTGCATACGCCTTTCTTTTTGCAAAAGCACTGAAATCGCGAAATACCTTTTGGGATTACGGATCCTGTATCGATAAATGGAAGTTGAAAATGATATTGCGTATGATTATATTTTATGTATTGATTTATGTTGGAAGAGGGTCGGGTGAGAAAATTTCAAGTGGATGTGTGTTTGCTATTCGTGATCCCGGTCAGTGTATGTTATTTATGTAGGCATCAGTGTTGTTTTTGAATGTTTGAGGGTTATTCTTTTGTGATTTGGATCAGCCATACGGTTCTCCTTCAATTTAGAAAACGTAATTGTAAAATGTTTAATATTTTACTGACTGGAAATGACACTATAATGATTTAGCGATAAAAAAAATGACAAATTATATAATTATTTATTTTACAAATAGAATTAAAAAAAAACACTTTTGTACGTTGATTTTTAAACTCGATGAGGCCAGTGTTTTCTAGCTAACACCGAAACAAACTCGGAGGCCAAGTTTCTTTTAAAGTCCATACAGCAAACATGTAATGGTGATATCATATGAAAACCATGCAGATGGTCTTTTGAGGAAAAATCCACACAGATTTGAGTGGACCTCTAGTCAATGCGAGCATTACTTTGTCAGTATTAGTATAGCTTGACTCAAGACTACTAAGGAGCTCGACGACTACAATGATAGAAAATCGCAGACATAATGCTGAAATACCATTTATTTCTGGATTATTACATAAAAGTGGCCCACTAAAGCATCTTCCTTGACCCATATCAAGAAGAAATGAGCCCACTCTGTCATAACTCGATATGAGATGACTTTCACACAATACTCTCAAGTCACCGTGATACACTGTTACCACGCCATTGAGAGGCTAATCTGAGCACAAAGCCTTCCTTCACCAATAAGAATGACTGATCACATGCTTGAAGGGGTTGAAAGACATTTACAATGCACGAGGTGTGTTGCTTTATACATTTTTAGCTGCTTCTAGCAGCGTCGCATATTCCGGGATAAAAGTTTTTTATATAATATTTCAGGACATGGTCTACCCGTGCAACAAATTTCATCCATATCCGTTCAACCGTTTGAGTGTGCCGAAATAACAAACATGTACATAGACTTACTTTTCGTCTTTATAATATTAGTGTTATCTGCCAAATATAATCACAAGTTTTAGTTTAAAATATAATTATATATACTTTAAAAGTGGCTAATAAAATAAATGTTAATCAAATAATTTTCTTTTTTTTACAGGTAAGTCAGTTTATTTCCTGATGGTAAACTATGGACGACCGTTACCAGTCTTCAGTGGTTAGCGTTATAGGTGGCGCTGATAGTCATCAACTAACCATTAAGGTATTTATGGAAATATCGCAGTATGATAAATGAATTTGCCTTGAAAAATAATTATTAGTGAAAATAAATATGTAAAAAATGTTTTTTTTTTTAACTAAATAATATGATGTTGATATTTTGTAACTAAATTGATCTGTCATGAAAGCAATTTTATGTAAAGTGTTAATTATCATTGGCACACGAATTTTTTTTTAAATTAACATAATCGTAACGCAATCGTGTCGCTCGCGCTAAAACCACAATCCACGCTGTCACTACGTATTACGGCAGTAGTAAGTGTGTTTCTATGTAATGACCCGCTATAGGGCCTTTATGGCCAGCTGGACAATAACCGAATTATAGAAAGAAAGAGTTGCCGAGACCTTGGCGGCTAATGTTAATGCGACGTGGAAGTGCCTTTTCATATTTTTTACCGACTTCCCAAAAAGGAGGAGGTACTACGTTCGGCTGTTTGTATGTTTTTTTTTTTTTTCTTTTTTTTTTTTTTTTGTATGTTTGTTCGGCGAATACTCCCCCAAATGTAGACGGATTTTCACAATTCTTTTTTTGTTCGAAAGTAGATAGTTCTGAGGTGGTCCCATTATCACCAAATTAGGATCTGATGATGGGATCTTGGAGAAATCGAGGGCAACCTTCAAATTTTATAGGCTCACTTATTGATTTTCGCATATTTTATGAAGTATCTTGTGTATTCGCGTATGGTCGTCACCATCTCAGGTAGCTGGGCTGATGATGGAAGGTACAACTCCTTAACAGTAAGAAGTTACTCGAACAGGCAAGGACTGTTTTAGTAAATTGTTTTGATGTTTGATAGGGCATTTGCCACATTTGGTCTCTTGATCATCAAGTCATGACCTGATGCTGCAGTCAGGATAGTATGCAGAGTACCTAAGTCCTCGACAACAAACAGCAGATATATCGAGTTTAGGCTCATTGAAAACGGCTCGATGTGTGGATAAACGTACTGCTAATAAAGAACACCGAAGTACATAGAGACCTGATGCTGAAGCCAGGAGCATCAGGAAAAGTACAAACCTTGAAATTACAGCACCGTAGTCGTGTTTGGGCTCATTTTAAACAGGACTAAATTTTAAGTTCATTGCAATGTTGACATAAATCTGGCCTGATGCTACAGCCGGGATTATCAGCATCTAGTCTAATGACTGATTGAAAGATTTACCTTTCGGCTTCATCATCAGATCAGTTCGATATATCCTTTCCCTCTCCAGCATCTAGTCTAATGACTGTTTGAAAGAAGAGGGAGAGAGGATATATCGAACTGATCTGATGATGAAGCCGAAAGGTAAATTAATGTAATCTAACCGTGTTTGGGATTATTAGAACCGTTATGAGATGCGCTCTGACTATAAGGTATTTAAGTTTGACTGAGTGGTACTTTTTAGTGGTGGTACCATAACTAAAAAGTGTAAAATAAAAAAAACTTTTTACAAAAAAAATATAACCGACTTCAATGATAAAAACACTGAAAAGTATCAAATAACTTTAATTTTGGAAGTCGGTGTTAAATAACGAAGAGACTAAACTATTATAGAAACACCGACTTCCAAAATTAAAGTTATTTGATACTTTTCAGTGTTTTTATCATTGAAGTCGGTTATATTTTTTTGTAAAAAGTTTTTTTTATTTTTTAAGTATTTTGGTAACAATAACTTTGTCCCGCAAAGCTATTGTTACAATACTTATAAGACTAAGTAATGGCCTAAGATATAAGAGGCTCAGTCTCTATTGTTAGACTAAGCCTTTAGCCTATATTTTTCATCTTAATTCCTTTAGAAGGACAAACCCTTTTCTCTAATCTTCTAAATCGTCGTGACAATGAAAAATTCCCTCGATTGATATTAAGTAACAAGCTCTGAGTGTCAATTTTGTAGAATCGAGTGGAGGAAATGATATTGAATAAAATTTGTATCATTAGTACCTCTAGAACTAAAGAAATAAATAAAAAAATAACACAAATTCGATTTAAATATTTAAAAAAAATGCTAGATGAGATCTTAAGTAGGTCGCCGATAAAAGAAAACAATTTTATATACTTAATAGTAATTTTATACGAAAAAGTCCTATAGTAAAAAGCGTATAAGCCTTCTCATGATCGACCGTCTTTTCTCTACACTCAGAAAATAAAAACACGTGTTCTTCAAAACTATAGACATATGAGGAATTGGCCAAAATAATAATAATTCTCCTGACCGAATTTGGATCCCAAGTACGAAACGTAAGTACGTAAGTAATATTATATGTACAAGCATGTGCGAAACACCAATGCCACGGCAATCCGACAGTAGTCAGAGATCAGGTGCAAGATCAACCACTATACAAGAAGTAAACGTGACGTGTAAAACATTACAAGGCACAGAAGTATGAAACCGCCAACTTGTAAACTTTGGGTTGGTACTAGAGTAATTCTTAATAGAAAAACGCACAGTTAATCATTCATATTCAAACATGTGGCACAAAGATAAACGAGTTTCTACTTTATTTTTCTTAACCAAGTCAAGATATTTTTATTTTTATATACTTTTATCGCATTGAGAACAGACTTCAATCTACCAGTAGCTTCGAAATGTCACCGAGCGGATCACATTCAGGAGTTATGACTTACGATGCGAAATATCATCCTGCCACACGATACTCTACTTTATTTTGTCTAAACATCGTTCAAATTCATTTGTCGTCAATCCAAATTATTATCAGCCTGGTATTTGACACAGTAACTCAATTTTATGGGGTTCTCGACCTTAAATCGGGGTCAATTGAGTGGAAAATCTATTGTCGGTTTTTGTCCAGTGTTCCACTTCGATATATGGACAATATAGGAACGTTTTACAGTTCAAAGTTAATCTTGTATGTTTGTTTGTGTTACGAATGGGTGTTTAGCGGATTACAGGAACATGTTTTATTAAGGGTTCAATCTATGTTCAATGTGTTTGAATTTACATTGTTTTGGGACACGGTATTGTCAAAAGTGCCATTGTTCAGGATATATTTAGGATTATCCTTTAGACATTGTTGATAAGAGTTGTGGTGATGGAAGTGAATGTAATAAGTGATGGTATTTACATCTGGAATTTTGACTGTTCATAAAAACAAGTTATCATTGTAAATATTTTTTTCGTAGCAAACTTTTATAGCGCGGTATATACCTGTACGAATCATACTCATCAAGATCATGTCAACAAGTTCAAACACAATTAGATTATCTGTGTTCCTGTGGCCACTTTCCGTGTCCACCATCAGATGAGCTCCATCTACACTAATATAATAAAGAGGTAAAGTTTTTTGTTTGTTTGTAGGAAGTCATTTCTGGAAGTACAGGTCCTATTGATAAAATTTTTTCACCATTAGAAAGCTGCTTTATTCCTGAGTGACATAGGCTATTTATGTACGCGGGCAAAGTCGCTAGCAAAAGCTAGGGGTATAATAATTTAGCGTTGTCATCTGATTTACAGATGCAAAATTTAAACTCAATCGGTAACCGGGAAGTGGATCTTTAATTTGCACGATTTGATTACAGACTAACATAGGGACAGGTGAAACAAAATAAAAGTTTGTATAAATAGAATCGTGGCCATGGTAAAATCAAAAATGCTGTCTTAATCTATCCGGAAAATAATTTTATTCATTGATTATATTCAATGTCTCACAAACTAGACCTATGAACTGGTGAGAGATGCGGAAATACGTCGGATGTGAGACACATAGGAACGTTTGTTATGGCGATACTTGGGGAGGCTTATATCCAACAATAGACGTATTCCGGCTGAAATAATGATGATGATTCATGTTTACTGACGATCCATAAGAAAATACAAGTTGTAGAGTAATTCCTTTCAATCGGTTTAGTTAGTGAATCCTTTCATGTCTTTCTAGGTGTGCACTGTGGGACATTTTGTCACGTTTTTAAAACTGTAGTAAATTATTTAGTTCCCTTCACATTGCTAAAATTTGTCTAACCCTTTCTGAGCGCCGTGCGATATTCCCTCGTGATAAACTCCGTGTATGTAGCGTGTTGCGTCAAAATGAGCGTGCTATTGTGATTTTCCGGTCGAGAGCTGTCCTGAATGAAGGTCTTACGGGTCGGTGGCTCGATCCACGAGGATCCTCTAGGGTTAAGAATATTTTGAAGTTTAAAATTGATACACAAATGTAGCACATTTCGTAACATACGTTCCTTTCTAGTATGCTAGTGGGTCCTTTGTGATATTGTTCGACTTCTTTCAACCACAGTATTCTGATACCCAAGGAGATCCGCAAAGTTACTCTTATAAACTTATAAGTCTACACAATGTATACCGTGATATATACGTAAAATAACGTCAAAAGGTATGTCTTGGTTTCCAAACTAATTGATCGTCTATTAGCATTTCTTTTTTTTATTTGATTAATAAACATCTATATTAAGTACTAGCTTTTACTTTCGGCTTTGCCCGCGTTTATTAATATACTTTAATTCCTCTTCCCTTTTCTTTCCTCTTTCTCCCCCTATTTCCGTCTCCAGGGTAACTATCTCTGTACCAAAGTTCACCAAAATCGGGTTTGCCATTTAGGCGTGAAGACGTAACAAATTAACAAACAAATAGACAGTTTCCTTTTTGTATGTACAATGGTGTACAATAAAGTATATAATAAATAAATAGACAAACAAACTCACTTTCGCTTTTATAATATTAGTCAGGATAATTAAAACTATTCTTTGCCAATTACATAATTATGACTGACTGAATGGCAAAGAATAATTCAAACTGTGTAAAGCTGTAGCATAAAATACCGCTCAAAAATATTTGGCCACGGTCAAGTGCAAGTCAGACTCGTGCTCTGAGAGTTCCGTATAAACTTACCTATGTAAATAATTCACTTTCCGTAACGAGTCTCAAGATTTTTTTCAAATCATAAAAAAGTATTAAAAATAATTGATTATCTTGTTATATAACTAAAAATTAAACGTGAGCGGAACATTAAAGGCCACGGATTTTCTTTAGGACGCATTGACTTAGAAGTTTGATTTTTTCATCAACCGCATTCTTGAGAAAAAAGGTCTTGACAGACAGACAACAAAGTGATTCTATTAGGGTTCTGTTTTGGCCAACTGAGGTACGAAACTCTAAAAGAATTGGTTTTTGTATTATGGCAATAATTTTCAAAATAAATTACCTTTATACGTAAACAACCAAAAACGTTTACGAACAATATTTATCACAGGTATCAAAAGCCGATATCGTTCCCAAACAACTTGTCGAAGTCAAATAAAATGTATTAGAGGCTGTTCACTGCTCAGATATTCAGGAGCAGCGCCATCTGTCGAGATTTATGGTGATCTGTGCCTCCGCTAACTCGCAAACTACATGCATAGCTGGGATAGACGAGTTTTGTTCGGCCAAGTGTTAGTATTTCGTCTGATTTTGAATATGGAGATTGATTTTAAATAATAATAATATTCCACAACTATCACACAACGCCGTTTAGTCTCAAGCTAAGCAGAGCTTGTGTTATGAGTACTAGATAACTGATAAACATACTTATATATTTCTAAATACATACATATTATAGATAATTTATACGCAGACACAGAACAAATGATCATACTCATCGCACAAACATTTGTCCTGGACTCCGGCATAGCAAATGTTATTTATTTGAGTAGGACTGCGATGACACCGATCTGTAATGCAGTTACATGAATCTTAAGTTTACTTTAGCGACTGCAGAAAGATCTTTGTTCTATTTTATCTTTAAGTTTAAAAAAAATCGTATGCTAGGTAAATACAAAAAATCATTAAACAAGAAGCATACATAAATGTACAATACATAGCAATTTTTACGTTTTAGGCGCTGTGCAAACGGAAACACTTTGTTCCATTTACCGACACCGATAACTTCGTCATCGTCATGATGAGTCTGTGTTAAGTGAAAGCAACTGGACTAAAAAAAAAAAATACGTTTGCGCAGAGATTGGATGATTTCATAGTAATCCTATAGAAATCAAATAGGTATCGGTATCTTGTATCTCACACAAGACAAAAAGTATTCACGTTTGAGCCCTGCCTTAACAAAAGAATTTATTTATCGCATTCACAAAATATTTTAATTTGTTTCTCAAACCACATCTGATTTCATACAATTACTTTACTAACGCGCTAGCTACTAGCTCAAGTATTCAGCTGGCTAGGCAGCTGATCGAATCCGCTGAGTGTGATAGCTCGCGTACGTCCGATAAACTAGATGGCACACTTTTATAAAAAATCTATGTGTATCATAATGTACGTAGAAGGTGTAGTTGCTGCCTCGTTGGTCTCATGGTTACAACTGTGACTACTGAGCGTCAGGTCTTGAGTTGGATTTTCAAGTCAGGCTAAAAGTGGTAATGTATTTTGCCACTAAGAATTACTTCAAAGCAGTCTGCAGATTGGATGTTTGTAATATGATACCCCTTGCCTCGGCAAGCATGTGGTGCTGTTGGTTTAGTGGTCTCACCTGGTCTCCGCCCAGAACGAGTAACAATCTTTATTTCAGACATTACATACTAAACCTTAGGCGCCATCTTAGTTCTTTGGAACAATCCAACTCTACTACTATATACCCATGAGCCCTATTGTTTCTTCCAACTACCATCTTAACCTTCCATCGAAAATACATACCTAACAGTAAATAAGCTAAAAGAGTTTTCAATTGTAACTAAATTGTCTTATGTTCAATTACCAACAGTAATCGACTTTGCTAATAATTATATAGCGTCGAAACAACGAATTATATTAAAAACTCGTTCAGAAAGTAGATCCAACAAAGATTAAGTATATCTTAGCGCCTCGTCAGGAGTCTACGAAACTTTAGTTTTACGCCAAAGCGGATACAACAAAAATTAAGCCTGGAAAAGCTCTTATCCCTAAAGAACTTTTAAACTCTAAAAAACTTAAGACAGCCTCCCTACAATCATGTACTGGTTGTGGAGCTAGTGGTTGTAAGTGCTGGCTGTATAAAGATATAGAAACGGGTCCCGGGTTCGCTTCTCAGGTTAGACAAAATGTTACCATTGTAAGTTTTTCATCAAGATTTCTAAAATAAAGACCAGACGGTTTGACAGCTTGATTGGTGCAGTGGTTGGATGATTGGCTGCTGCGCTACATAAGGTCTTTTCAATAAATAGGTGTTCTGGTTTATTCCAGAAATCCCCAATGATAAATCGCCATCAGTGGGTATTTATGTATTGTTTTTTTTTTTTTTTCAGAAATCCCTACGAGCTAAACAATATCAGCCTAGTGGGGATTTTTAAAAACATAAGTAACAATCCCCAACAGATGTAGTTGTTTCCTTGTTGATGACCTTTGAATTGGAAAAATGTAGATGCTCTAAAAATGGAGGAATTTTCAGAAATAAATTTTATTGGAATAAGGATTTGTGATTGGTCAAAAATATCATACCAGATTTAGATCTAAAGACCTCTGTCCAGTTTTTCAGAAAAATTCAACCGTGATGTTTACGTCTAATCGAAACCGCTTGAGCGATATTTGCTTTTTTTTTCGTGTATATTTGGTAAGCGCAACGCATGTTGTTAAAAGAGTTATGAATTTACATGTGGATGGATGGAGAGGCAGAGGGAGGCCAAAGAAAAGATGGATAGATGGTGTGAGAAGTGATATGAATGAAAAAGGAGTTAGTGAAAGCGTGACGAGTGACAGGACAGAATGGAAGAAAAAAACATGTTGCGCCGACCCCAAATAAAACGGGATAAGGGCAGGAAGATGATGATGATGATGTATATTTGGTAAGTCTGAGAATAGACCCCACATTTTTTTCTTTAATATTTGATATGAAAACTAATACCTACGCCTAATTATGTTGTAACGGTGTCTGTGGTCGCACTTCTCCAAAACAGCTCACCCGACTTGAATGTTTTTTAATGTTATTTATATGTTAGTTATCAAAATAGATCGTAAAGTAGATAATTTTAACCTTCACCCTATAACCGGGATTATAGCCAATTTTGTTCTGATATAAATCAGCCTACGTTAGTTTTCGCTTATCCTTACTAATATTACAAAAGCGAAAGTGAGTTTGTTTACGTCTTCACGCCTAAATGGCAAAACCGATTTTGATGAATTTTGATACAGAGATAGTTGGGACCCTGAAGACGGACATAGGCTAATAAAAAAAAAAGTTAAAGTATATTAAGAAAAGCGGGCGAAGCCGCGGGTAAAAGCTAGTAAATTTAAATTGCAGAAAAACGTTTGCTAGGTGAGCTAGTAAATATAAAAGCACTGGATACTTCAAGGTCTCAAAAAGGTAAAGATTTAGCAAACAGATTGAATGCCTCCGAAGGTCAGACCGACTTAGTTAGCTGACTAAGCGCGAACTCGCTAATGGAGTCCAAAGGCTTTGTCCAAGGTTTTTGGGGTTTTTAACAAAGTAATAGAGTTACAACGTCAAAGTTGATATTGTATGATCATGGATATTATATATGTCAATAGAATATTGAGGACTATGAATGTGTTCCGCTGAAATTCAGCACATATAATTAAAACTACTTAATTACCTACTACTACTACTAAGACCGATATCCACAAAATTAACTTTTATTATATAAAATAACTTTTATTTCCGAAGTTGAGGTCACAAAACAAAGAAGTAATACAATAAGAGAATTTCCTGGAAGATTTGTTTCATTCACTGAAAAGTTCCATGGTCTATCTTCGAACTTCTTTTGAAGGGACCACATAAAATAAAATAAATCGAGACATCACTAAAGAAGATGAAATATTCAGTCAAATTGAGAACCTTCTCCTATTTTTGAAGTCGGTTAAAAAATATCAACAAACATTAGGGAAAAAAGTTATCTGGAACTTCAAAAACTTTTACCCAAATATTCACTTTGTATCCACTGTAACAAATTCTAACTATATGAATCCTAGCTATAATCTTGGAATAATATCTAAAGTTGTTCGACATCCATAAGAAGTGGTGGTGACCAAAGCAAAATCCTCAATAAAAGTCAGAAATCAGGCTCTAATCGTTTGTCGAAAAACTAAGACCTAGTTTACTTTCCAGTCAGTCCAAAGCTACTAACTCCTCTAAAGAAAATATCCTTCGACTTGAACCCGTATTGACTGTTTGCGGAGGAGGTCAATAAGACAGTGGCTTAGCCGCGCGCTCGCTGACTCTGCACGGGCCAGCTAATGGAGTGTCACAAGATCTCAGCTCTATTTCTGGAACAAATCCATTATAGGATTGAATTGTATATTTGGTTGGTGGAGAAATAGGTGTTGGTAGGATTATGGGGTTGTAAGGCGTGACGTTTGAATTTTGAGTAGTCATAGTTATAAATTAAGAACATAATAGCTACTGTTTTTAATTTGTTAAATATATTGCTTGACCCTTTAGAGGCTTGTAGCTGTCAAAAGATCTTCAAATAATAAATTATAAATCTTTTAAATAAACTTAAATCTATGGGTACAATGGCGGTACTTCTAGGTAAGCGCGCTTTATCGTCGATCATTTTGTCGTTTTCCATCAGGTGAGATAGCGGTCAAGCGTAAACCTATCAGCAATAAAAAAGAAAACTAGTAGCTACCTATTATAAAGAATAAAGTCAAGTTGCTAAGCTTACACTCCGTATCTGAAATTAGTATTTAGAATTTAGAACTTGTTAAATTCTAGTCCAATAGTGGACGTCTATCGGCTGAAATAATGATGATCATGATGAAAGTCTGCTTTAATGACAGTCAGACTACTACTTATCGAATTCTCGTTGTAAACATCGAATTCTTTTTTCAGAAAATTGATTTAAATTTTCACAAGTCAACAGGTCACACGAAGGGCCAGGACGTTGCGCGAAACATCATTGAATTCAAAAGTTCCCCATAAGCCCTATGTTTTATTCAGGAGCTGACCTTCCACCGCTCTACACGTCCACACCATGTTCTCCCACATTCCCAGACATGTAAACCGTCTTCTAAAATAAGCTATAATGCTTTCTCAAACATTTTGAAGACGATAACCTCGCAAAAGTATGTAAATGTGCCCTGAGAAGGGTCTTGTTCACGGAGTATGAAAAAATTGGAGTGCTCGGACCAATTTTCTCCGCGCTATATTTTAAAATGTGATAAAATCAAAGGATGTACCCAGTGGTTACTGGTTGTATTGTCATTACAAATATATTCGTTTTTTTTATTTGTATAATTATTTATATTATTACCAGCCTGTTCTATCTTACCGTACGCCCTAGGCCTCCCTTACATCCTTTTATAATTATTATGGATGCAATGCAGCTTCATGTCTAAGTATCCACGGTATGACCATAATTACAACAAAATTATAACCTTAATATTTACTTTGTTTTGAATCTAGGCAAATCGTGTTATGAATTCGCCAACTACAGGAAAAATATAATAATAATATTTCACACCTTTCACACAATACTATCTAGTCTCAAACTAAGCATAACTTGTGCTATGAGAACTAGACGACTGATAAACATATTTATATATATATTTTTCAACACATACAATATGTTATAGATAAATTACACCCAACACAGAACAAATGATCAAGCTCATAACACAGACAATTGTCTTGAGTAGGAATCGAACCCTCGAGTTCCGCTATATCAGTCAGGGCCACTAACCACTAGATTAGTTAAAATATACCTATAGATGCATTAGAGGAAGTCAATGTGCTGGCACTCTTATGGTTTCCTGCACTAATTCTCCATTTCTTCGTACTCCATGTTCCCACGCAATAGAGCCTTTCATCGTCCCACCGTCTTCTGCCATATTGTAATGCGGATTAAGGCCTCTTGTTGAAAGGAATTTGTTTCGGCGTCGTGATCGCAGATTACGATAGGCTTTCTGAAAATATGTTTTTCATGAATTGGGGCACTGTAACTGCTGAAATTCTTGCGTATGGAGACTTTACTAACTACTATTGAAATAATATTTGTGCTTGAAATAATATGTGAGACTTGCTTTGCATGCTTTTCTCCTACAGTGGACGTCTTTCGGCTAAAATGATGATGATGATGAAGCAAACAGTTTTAGGTTTTAGATTTAAATTAAAATGGTCTTTTGAGACATAATTTTGAGTGAATATTCCAAATTAAGACCTAACATCAAAAAGGATTCTCATTGTCTACTTTATTCGAAAATTGGAAACCAGAATGGGTTCGAACCTAAAAAGATGTCACCTAAAAAGGCCCGTTGACAACAAACTCGGGACCACTAAATCACGCAGGAACCGGGAGTAATCCCCGAAATTGAATCGAAATACATAAAGCATAGCATGTTGGGCGTCGGTATAAATTATGAGAAAATTAAAACATTTCATTGTGGCGAGCCGTGGCGCGGTGTGCACAAACAAATGAGAGCTCTCCAAGTTATGTGCTGCGCTTTTTGGTTCCTATTGTTCGGATATTGCATTTGAAATGAAAACTTAGTTTTGGTTTTTTTAAGATTTAATTAGATCTGTAGTATACTTGGTTTTGTCTAAATTCTACTCAAAGTTGACTGATTCATCATCATTATTTCAGCTAATAGACGTCCACTGTTGGACATAGGCCTTCCCCTATTGCCGCCACCTTCATCAGGTCTTCGATCCACCTTTTAAGAGACCGCCCAATGCTGCGTCTTCCGGTAGGTACACCACCACTCCGATATTGAGGGAGTGCACTAACTTAAAACTTAAATAATATTAATCATTTACTTTATGTGTACGTACATCCTTTGTTGGAGGTCTTTCATAAATAAATAAACATATTAAATATCATCTACACTTCTACACTAATGTATAGTAATAAAGAAGTAAAGTTTGTTTTTTTATTTTTTTGTTTGTAGGAGGTAATCTCTGGAAGTATTGGTCCGGTTGCTAAAACTTTTTCACGCATCGAATGCTGCTTTATTCTTGAGTGACATAGGCTATATTTTATGTACGCGGGCAAAACTGCGAGCAAAAGCTAGTTTTATATAAAGGTATTGTTACAACTGGTACTTAATTTGGATGCAATGAGATATCTGACTCCCCATGTCACAGCAGTTACCGTTACATTATTAATTGTATGTAATTACTTTTTACGTGACTTGTATCGAGTGTGTATCGCTTTTGTGTTTATTCCTGTATTATAGTATAATTTATATTATATTTTTATATATTACATTATTTTGCGCTGGTATCTAGGTACTTATCTAAAATTATTTTATAGGTAAGGTTAGTTTTTAATTAAACATCTGTATATATAATAACAATAAAGAAATTCTGATTTTTAATGAATATCCCTATCTACTTTTCGAATGTAGGTAGTACAGAATAATTAGTCTATCCTTAGTTCTGCACTACACCTACTACTCCTTAAACTTGCATAAAAAGCATGAACGTCAATAAAAAACCCCGGCCTCCGTGAACAATGCTTGACAAGTTCCTGCTTCCGTATAAGTTAAACCATGGCAAACTACTGCAACGCCTGGCTCCACAGGTTTGATGGACTACTTACACTTTATTGTTGCATATTTTTCAAGCTAAATAAAGCTTTCTTTTCAGTAAGGTATTTTTTTTTTTGGTGGAAATATAATCCAATGACATCCGCCGCTCTTGGGCGGAGCAGGAGATAGTGTCAGACCGATTGGTCAGTAAAAACTGACTAAAAACTCACTCCTGCTTGACACTTATGGTTACTGACAACTCCTTGAACCACGCGTGAACAGTGCGCCCCTTCACTAACTTGGGCTCGGTCCGGACAGATACCGGACGGTCGTACTGCAAGCTATCCATTGTTCGACGTCCGCAAGCCCGCGTCTACGGTGGCCGGAAATCGAGATCGGGATCCCGGCGGTGGCTGGGACATGAGCGCCGTTGCCTGATACGTTCGGCCTCCTAATTCCACTCCTCCTCGCTCCGGACCGTGGCCTGTACCAAGACTCGGCGCGAAAGATCGCCACCGCCAATCGTAGTGACACGGTGATGTTCTGCCCAAGCGGGGCATACCTCCACCGTGTCCTCCAGGCGTTCCACACTGTGGTGACACCCGAGCAGTCATAGTAATAGCTTAATTTTATTGTACAACACTAGTAACAATTATGATGCTGCATAGTAACTAAAATTCAAAATCCTGCATTGCGATTTTAGAGTTTTTTGTGCGATTAAAACAAGTACAACAGCCCAAAATCAACTATCGGGCAGTTGCTGGGACCAACAGTCCGACACATGTCGGAAAGAATTTTTACTCCTTTTTTATTTTTCATACATGTAATGTATGTAGCTGATATTATTATTTTCATTCCATTTCACAAATTTTAATAACAATGCTTCAGAACAAAATAATGTTACCGAATTCCGAAATTAAAGATATATTTCACTTTTTATTATTTTTTATTCAGTCGTTAACATTTTAATAGTTTGTCGGTCAATACAAGCCTTGCAATATTTAAATAAGTTTTCAGAAACAAAATAACGTTACTCCAATATTATACAGGGATAGCCCAGCTATTGTGTGCAGTCGAGTCGACCGCTGAATGGGAATAGAACGAATGGACTGAATGGAGCGAATGGGTGAATGATATAATAAATCATTCCGCTATACGTCTATTGTTGTGTGAAATATGACGTTTGGCTGAGGTTTTTCGCTTTAGTACTTTAAAGGACCGACTTCTGGCTTTATGGAAGAAGGCCTGGCAAGGAATAATGGGACTCGTTGACTTATACTTCTAAATATCTTTATTGTTTTTGTTGTTTGTCTCTTTCTAAAATTGTTCTATCTTGCGAAGGTCGGTTGGTCTTGGATGTCTGTGTATTTTTACAAGCACATTATTTCAGAGTGCGTAACCTATTTTCAAAGAAATTGAGCGCTCCAGTATTTTTTTTTCAAAATAGGCTTGTGCACATGGGTTAAACGTATATGGTTCTAGGTACACAATCAAAACCAACTGGCCTTCATAATAAAATCACTATACCTCTTAATTAAAAATCGTTATCATTGAAACTTAACTTATGGCTGAACCTATTATAATATTCTTTTTGTTGTATTCAAACAACGATACAAAACCATTAACCCATGTTTATTGAATTTATTCATTAATATTTGTGTGGCCAGATCACACATTTTCATAAAGTAGTTTATCCCAAAAAGTAACTCAGTCAGGTTCGATAACAATGTTCAATAAAATAATTCACAAAATAAACGTTTCTCCGAAGCTGGAATATCGAATGAAATCAATTTTCATTATAATAGGTGTTGGAACGCTTGGCCGGCCAGTGACGGACTTTACCGAACGGTGAAATGAATTTAATCACGAGCTGCCGCTATGAGGAATATATATTTGGGCCTTTTATTACTTTTTATTGATTATCTATTTTTTAAATGAGTAAGTTTCCTACAGTCTGGAGTGTTGCTATTACACTACAACAAAAAAAAAATGTAATGAAAAGAAAACATGCAGTCTTGCTGTTTAGTGTAAGAATGGCTAAACTAAATATGATAGGTACCTACGTAACAATCTGGAATAACATTATCAAAAAATACGTTTTTTTTATTGAATTTATCATTTTTATAGATCAGATACCTAGTTCGTACTTCCAAATGGTTTGATGATTTTGCCACAAAATTCTGCCTCAAAGATAATTTTAATTCAGTTTTCCAGTTCAATTAAGGTTTTCTTCCTTTACTTTTATAAAAACTTTCTTATTCGTGAAGAAAAATCTACCTTAAAAATATTAGGTATTCCTTTAGGAAAGACTTCCCAGTTAACTTTGCTTACATTACAGAATTCTTTAAAAAGTCTAAAATTAAGGCACTAGGAGACCTGAACAATTTCCTAGGTAAACTACACTGTTCCGTCATTTGCACAGAATGGCTCCCAGGAGTGCGATAACTTACCCTCAGGTAACTGTCCTCCTGCCTTGATTACTCTATTTTTGTTTAAACACTTTAATTTAGGACCTCTTTGAATTTATCTGGACTTTGAACTACTTTTCTTTCGGACATAATTTGCAAAAAGAACACAAAACTTTTCCGTTATTATCCAGTGGTTCTAAAAAACAATTCGGCGGCCATGTTATTAGTTCTGTCAAAATCATTTTTGACATAGCTTATAAAAGATAAAAAAATAGAATGTCCTATTTAACCCGCTGTGTATAGCAATGTTTTGACTATTGCGTGTTATAACACAAAATTGATAATTTCCTACTATCTGTATATGGCTTGTCAGTTACACGCATAGGCTGCCGTTGATGCGATTGTACTATAATATTGCCGCAGTCATATAGATTCGAGTAATTTCAAAATAATAATCAGCCATTAAATTGTCAAACCTGTTCGTAGTTTATTCAGTAGCATATTTACTATGTTAATTTATAACTGCATCATGCGTCTCTGAAGCAATACTGTTAGCGAAGAAAATGGTCACACGCGCGAGGGAATAACCACACGCTCCAGCTGCCGTAAACCTGATTAACAACTACGGTAGTTGCGGTCTTGAAAATGCGGATCCTATCACCCGCTGCAGTCGCATGCTACTGCACTTTCTCTAGAGAAACTTGCTTAGAACACGTTATGCTGCCATTTTTTACCTATCAATGTCCAGGCAATAGACACTCCAATTTTGTCACCTGCAGGCTATATATACCCTATGATCTAGCCTTCCAACTAGCCAACTAGCGATAAAAAGGAATATCTTCTTCTGCCCTTTTCTAGCCGGCAATTTAGCGACTATCTTTTTTACATAGAAAGATGTAGAAGTATCCTACGCGGTCTTGGTCTGATAGGAATATGATCACAGCTTATAAAGACAGATAGCAACAATATCGCTCCATCAATATGCACAGCATCAAAATGAGGATAAGTCACACTCTTTTATTCTCCTTCCCTTACAAATCAAACCATCTTGCAAATATCACAAGTCTAACCCTCCAACGCCGACCTGATAAACATTTAGAAGAGTAATCCGCCGCATAGGAATGGCCACATTCTGCGTAAAAGAGATATGAAATAGCAATCACGTGACAGGACCACCACGGCATACCAATGAGTGGATAGGCGCGAGCTTTGATAGCAAAGTGATGTGACACAATTTTATGGATGGATGGGATTTATGCGTCGGTTGTGGAGGGTTAAATGTGTTTGTGTTCTGTTAAATAGAAAAGCTGTCAAATTGTTTATTATTATTATTTTATTAACAGAACCGTCAGAATAGAATCGTTATTATATTTACCGAACAAACGCACAGAGAATTTTTGGATTCGGTTAAAGTGATAGAATCTCTTAACTTATTAAAACTTACAAAGAAATATATATGAAAAATTCTTTCGCATCATTATCGACTGTTAATGAGCCTTACAGACTTTAAGTGATAAATTAACGAAAGGACCTTAGTGTCTTTCTCATAATATCGCTTTCGCACAATGATTCTTTCTCAAAAAGGCGCTTTCTCACAATGTCTCTTTTGCAGAATCTCCCATTTCGCAAAATATCGCGTTCGTAACTTGGCACTTTTTAAACATCAAAGTTTCTCGATACGCCTTTCAACACTTTGTTAAAAAACTTAATAGAATAAAAATATCTACCTGTTACTGCAGGGAGAACCCCAAGCTTAAGCATGTTTTTTGCACTTATTTTTTATTACATCTATTTTACTTGTAATCACACTTTTCGACTAAAAAACAAAACCATGTTTTTAACTAAAAATAAAAATTCAACCGGCATAACTCCCCGATTACCATACAAATCGCATCTCGAATCCAATTTAAACCAAAAACTGTGATCTCATACAAAATAAATGGGACGCCCAAGTGTTGTCGTTGAATAAAAAGCGTTCCTCCCTGGTCGTCGATGAGGAAGGCGGTAGGTTGGTAGTTAGACTCTGACAAACTCGGCACCTGGTTATCGTCAAGGCAATGGTTATGTTGGGAGGCGTTGTGGTGGAGCGCTGGCAGCGTGGAAAAGGTGGGACCATGGTGAGTGGAGGTAGCGACTTGGTTTGTAATTTAGAAGTGTAGTAATAGGTAAATTAAATATTTAATCATCTCCAAATAAGTTTTGACTAACAGATTACTTTTTTTAATTTCGTATTATTTAAGTGTTTATACCTAAGTACCTAACACTTAAGTAGTTAACTTTTATTATGGTTTGTCCTGTTTATAGAGCAAAATTTTAAGAATTATAGGAACCTGTCTATTTCTTTTCGATTTTGTAAAGAATCAAACTATATCACTAAAATATTACAACAGATTATCCAATTGTGGCGATACTTGAGGAGTTCTATGTATGTTGTCTTGCAGCTGAATTGTTGAACCAATAACTTCAGCTTGTAAATAGGTATTGATAAAATATCAAATGGTTCAACTTGTAGAAATCCATCCAAAGTTCCATCTTACTATACCTAAAACATTCCGCTGAACGTTGGAACGCCTTCTATACGGTAGACCGTATACTTAACTGGTGACAGCTCAAAAGAATTCGCTGCATGCGAGACGCAAGTGACCAGTCTGTGTGGTGACACTAAGGGAAAGCTTATGTCCAGCAGTGGATGTCTTTAGTCTGTAATAATAATCATCATCATCATCTTCCTGCCATTGACTCGTTTTATTCGTTTTATTTGTCACGCTATCACTAACTTTTCTTTCAAATCACACTATCCATCCATCTTTTCTTTGGCCTCCCCCTCCCTCTCCAGCCATCCACATGTAAACTCATAACTCTTTTAGCAACATGCAAAAGATAAAATTTCTTTAAAGTGAAATAATAATGATGAAAAAAAAAAACAGAGCTGTTCAACTCGCGACCTCTTTACCAACATACCATGTACCAACACAAAATGATAATGTAACTTTTCCAAATAATTCCATAGGCAACAATCGCTAATGCGCCAACTTCGGTCAAACGCGCTAATTTATGCGTTTTATCTCTCCCGTCGCTCGCCCACGCACCAACTTTCACTATAAATGTTAACTTTTATGTAACAAGATTATGCGCTAATTTTTAGCGGTTTTTTACAGTTAATAATCTATAGGGAGCTGCTCAATTTCGGTGTTGGTTAATTTTTTATGATGTTACAAGGTGTTTGAGATTGTTTAAATTATTTTTAACAACCATCTGTCTGAGGTTTATCACAAGGCATTATAAGGAGTTTAAAAAGCAGATAACAACCATAAACATGATAAGCTGTGTTGGTTCTCATTAATGTTTTTAATTGTCGCAAGCATCTCTACAGAGTATGAGGTTTTTTAATATGCATTTTAATTAGGTTTTCCATGTGTTTCAATAGCATAATCGGCTTTATAATGTTCCCACTTTTGGGACTCAGGCCTCCTTTCTATGAGAAGATAGATTATTGATTATTGTTATGTATGTGTACTCTGTATAGCTAGGCAAGCGGGCTGCGTCCCGCCCCCCCGCGCCGGCCATGTTATATTTCTAATAAACGCACGTCAGTGTGCAACGAACCTGCGAGTGAGTTTGATGTGCATGTTTCCCTAGCGCATACTCAACACGTGGCGACGAGTGAACTCACGTACTTGGAAAAATGACTTCGGGAGCGACGTATGGTGTTCTTACCAGTTTTGACCATCTGGCTCAAGACTGGGACAGTTATAAGTCGCGGTTAAATCAGTGGTTTATTGCCAACAACATAACCTCTGAAACGGACAAAGCATCAATCCGACGAAGGGCAATATTATTAACGTCGTTATGCGAATCAACGTTCAAGCTCGCAAGGGACCTGGCGTTGCCGAACAAGGTGGAAGAACAAAACTACGAGGTTATAGTGCAACTCCTCGACGAGCATTTTACACCTAAAAGGTTTGGCTTTGCAGAAAAGTCAAGCTTCTATGCTGCAACACAACGCCATGGAGAAACGCACACTCAATGGGCGGCTAGGCTCAGAGGATTAGCCACTCACTGTGCTTTTAAAAACTTGGAGGAGGCCTTGCTGGATAGATTCATCATGGGCATGGCGGCAGGACGTGAGCGGGACAAATTGTTCGTGCAGGATCAGCGGGAGCTGACTCTCGCGAAGGCGATCGACTTGGCGGAGAGCATGCGCTGTGCGCGCATCGCCTCGTCGCAGCCAGCGCCAGGCGCCAGCAGCGCCAGCGCAGTGAGCCCGGACGGCGTCTTCAATATCAAGAAGGAAAAGTGTAGTGTGTGTGGATATAATAATCACAAGTCTGAGCAGTGCCGTTACAAAAACTATAAGTGTAAAAAGTGCAACAATAAAGGTCATTTACGTAAAACGTGTCCTAACGCGGGAAAAATTAAGTACGTGGATGACGCTACTGTCATGGATGGAGACGACGACGGTGAGTGTTTTTATAATATTCGGTGCGTGCGCGGGAAACCTATGACGGAGCGCGTGATGATCAGTGGTCTAGCTTTGGAGTTCGAAATCGATAGCGGCTCAGCGGTGAGCGTAATATCTAAAGAAACTTACAATTCTAAGTTTAACGGATTGCCATTGTCAAACACCAACAAAAGATTGTTTAGTTATACGGGGGAAAATATCAAAACAATAGGAGTCGTCTTATTGCCCATATCATATCTCGGGCGTACGCACACGCTCAATGTTTACGTGGTGGACGGATGCGGCCCACCTTTGCTCGGTCGCGATTTCATTCTTGAATTCGGGTTGGAATTAGCGCCGGCGCGATCATCCGAGCAGGTACGCGCCATCACCCAAGGTCAAGGTTCATCAGTACTCGAGTGTAATATCGGTAAACGACTTTCTAACATGTTTCCAAAAGTTTTCTCAGGCGATCTAGGAGCATTTAATAAATATAAAATAGATTTACAATTAAAAGCCGACGCAAAGCCTATTTTTTTCAAAGCAAGACCAGTACCGTACGCACTCAAAGATAAGATAGACAAGGAGCTAGACCGATTATTGGCACTAGGCATTTTGCAACCCGTCGAGCACTCGGAATACGCATCACCCGTCGTGCCGGTTTTAAAAAAAGACGGTAGCATCAGATTATGCGCCGACTACTCTGTAACAATTAATAAACAGCTAATAATTGATCAGTACCCATTACCAACAGTAAATGATTTGTTAGCGAAATTGCATGGAGGCTTACAATTTAGTAAAATTGATTTATCCATGGCGTATAACCAGTTTATTTTGAATAATGAGTCACAAAAGTTAACGTGCATAAATACACACCGTGGATTATTTAATTTTACTAGATTAGTATTCGGGTTGTCGAGCGCACCCGCTATTTTTCAACGAGCGATGGAGTGCTTGCTCGCCGGAATAGAAGGCATTATCTTTCTTCTGGATGACGTCCTCATCACGGGAGCAAACAAAGAACAACACAAGCAGAGGCTTATTACTGTGTTACAACGGTTGGCTGATGCCGAATTGACAGTACAGATGAGTAAGTGCGAATTTTATAAAGACGAGATATCATACCTAGGGCACGTCATAGATAGGCACGGAGTAAGGAAGTCGCCCGATAAAGTTAAAGCTATTTTGCAAGCTCCTACGCCAACTAACGTGTCACAATTGCAGTCGTTTTTAGGTCTCACTAATTATTACCGGAACTTCGTACCGGACGCATCGTCAATGCTTAGTCCATTATATAATTTATTAAATAAAAACACAAAGTGGCAATGGAACCACATTCATAATAAAGCGTTCGAACAAATAAAAAACATCTTAGCATCCGATAAAACCTTAGCGCATTTCAATCCACAAGCTAAATTAATATTAACGGTAGACGCGTCACCGACAGGGTTAGAAGCGGTTCTCTCTCAAACAGGCGATGACGGGTTAGAAAGACCGATATCATACGCTTCGCGGACGCTGTCGCCAGCGGAAAAGAACTACGCGCAGATACAGAAGGAAGCCACTGCGATAATTTTTGGCGTAAAACGTTACCATCAATACCTTTACGGACGGGCCGAACCATTCGTACTACGTACGGATCACAAACCATTGTTGGCTATATTCGGGCCACATAAAGGCATCCCAGAGGTGTCCGCGAATCGGCTACAAAGGTACGCTATATTTCTAACGGCCTATAATTACACTATCGAATATATCAGTAGCAAGCTTAATAGTGCAGATTATTTATCACTGGCATGCAACGACAACATATCGGAAGCGCGGGAAAGCGAGCTTGTGGATAGTACGGGCGAGCAGGACCGCGCTACTTAGGTCAACTTTGTCGTAGACGGAGACTTACCCGTGACCGTAAGCGATTTGCGTAGCGAGACGGAGCGAGACGTCATCCTAACTATGGTCAAGCGTTATGTTTTAAACGGGTGGCCCAGAAAGGTGATTGACAGCGGCTTAAAACCATTTTTCAACTGTCGTACACAGTTGTCTTATGAAAGAGGTATTTTAATGCGTGGACATAAGGTCGTAATTCCCGCGACATTACAAGATAGCATTTGTAGGGAATTGCATAGTTCACATTTCGGTGTGGTAAAAATGAAAGCCGAGGCTCGCAAGCGGTTGTGGTTCCCTGGCGTGGACGCCGCGCTGGAGCGAGTAGCGGGCGCCTGCGCCGTGTGCTGTGCGCTACGCCCCGCGCCGCCGCACGCCCCTCTCGCGCCTTGGCCGATACCGCCGCAACCGTTCTACCGGGTACACGTTGACTTTTGTGGCCCAATTAATAACTACACGTTTTTGATAATAGTGGATGCGTATAGCAAATGGGTCGAATGTTATGATGTGTCTTCTACGTATAGTTCAAAAGCAGTTATTAGTAAGCTGTATGATTTCATGTCGCGATTCGGAATTCCACATACGTTGGTGAGTGACAATGGCACTTCCTTTACATCTTCTGAATTTGAGAATTTCTGTAAACTTAACGGCATTGAGCACATTCTATCTCCCGTATACCACCCGGCTAGTAATGGGCAAGCCGAGAGCATGGTGAAAATTGTAAAAAAAGGACTAAAGGTTCTAATACTGGAGGGTTGTAATAAAAAATCAATTAACGAAAAAATTGCTAAATTACTATTCGATTACAGGAACTCTAAAAATAGCACTACTGATAAATCAGCCGCGGAAATAATATTTGGGCGCAATTTGCGCTCTCGACTCGATTTATTAAATCCTTGCACGCCGTCGCCTTCGTCCACAGACTTCACTAAAACCGTCGCGCATAATCAGTCCTTACAGGCTAAATATTATAGAGGAGTACACAGAACAGACTTTAAGGACAACGAAAGTGTTTGGATAACAAAAAATACAAATAATAAAAAATTCTACTGGATACAAGGTATTATAAGGAAGAAAGTAGGCACTGTAATGTACGCGATCTACGTGCCACAGTTTGGATGCGAAGTCACTAGACACATAGACCAAATAAGAAGAAGGGTGAGCTCCTCGCCAGAGGAAGAGTCGGACTGGGACCCGGACGTAATTTCTGATGTGGCGCCGCTCACCTCCTCACAGCCGGAGAGGCTGGTTCAGGCGGGAGGAGAGGAAGCACTGGAAGCGGGAGCCTTAGAAGAGGCCACTTCGACGACACCGCCACGAGGCACTGGCGTTAATCAGCGACGCCAGGAAATAAGTCCGATCTTCTCGACTCCATCAAGCTAGTGTGATAGTAGCTAAGGGGGAGGGATGTTATGTATGTGTACTCTGTATAGCTAGGCAAGCGGGCTGCGTCCCGCCCCCCCGCGCCGGCCATGTTATATTTCTAATAAACGCACGTCAGTGTGCAACGAACCTGCGAGTGAGTTTGATGTGCATGTTTCCCTAGCGCATACTCAACAATTATTCAGAAACGATCACTTTTTGCAGATTCATTCATGAACTGTGACGACCATTCAAGATACAAAACTCGAAAAGCTTTTGAAAAAAAAATTCGTAACAAACAAAACAAAACACACACAATAATTTGTTTCGTGTAAAACCAGAGGTGGCATACAGCAACATATATTTACAGAAACAGATATGTGTAAGGGCACAGGTGACGATGAGGAAGGGATGTGAATCCAAAAAAAAGTAATTCGCGCATCCCCCAAGGCCATTTTTCAAGGCCCACAACCGAGTGAGATTGGACCCGAGTTTAGGGCTACACTACACTGAAAGATATCATAAGTCATAATATTTGTTTTTGTTTTGGTTTGCAGACTGTTATCATTCTTTAGCTAGCTTAAATTATTTGTCACAAATTGTTCATCTGAACTGACGTCGTTAGTCTTATCAACGAGTTTGTTAAAAAAAAAATATATTACTTATTTTTTCGTTGTAATAGTATCATATTATATCATGTTCATCAATATCGGTACTTTTTGGGTAAATAACTGTACAAAATTCTAAATATACTCGTAGTTATTTATTTAAATGGGTACTCAGTCATAGAAAAAATAAACATGTATATTGAATTAAATGCGATATATATTTTTTTGTTTACCACTACAGTTGCGATAAACCGCAGCTTGAGCATAGCTTTCAATAGAAATATTCTTTAATTTTATTTTATGCGACAAAGAGACGTCTCCACCATTTTGGAAAGTTGTGAGGACTTGTCCCATGTTGTGCCAAGTTTTATTTTTGGCTTATCTCGACTGTTTGTATAAGAAAACATGTTAAAGGTAATCTTCAAAAGTGTTGCTTTAGCTTATGTTTTGAAGAGGTTCCAGATATTACTTGTGGGTTTTCCTTGTGTTCTTCTTTTGTAACTTAATGGTGGTGTTATATCCCTTTTTTGTTATAGCTATCATTGTTAACATTGCCTTGGCCTTCACCGGTAATTTTTCCTAAAGATAAATGTGTCTTTTTATCAGTTTTATTATCCAACCCAGAGAAAAGTTTATCCAAAGTAGGGCCTTAAAATACGTTATTTATTGTTCAAACTTCAATTTACTTCATTATTACATTTCAATTTATGGTGCAAACGCCAAGTGATCGCATTTCGGGCACAGTAATTATTACAAAATGATTATATGATATTAAAATAAGAAGTACGCATGCACCTATTACACGGTTCGAATTGGTCGTTCACTAGGGATGAGAATCGGCAAGACACTCCACGATTACTCTTTACTAAACAATTACATGACATATTCCAAGATTTCTAGCCAGCTCAATTATAATCTCTCCCAATCATATAACTTCTTAAACTCATGCAGAAGTAATTGTTAAAAGTAATCTCCTAAAGAACAGGCGTGTAGAAACAATTCTACCTGAGCCTGACTGCTTCATTAGAGATCATATTAATGAAGGAATTCCTCGCAACAGTCGTTAGGAGTTATTAACAAACTCATCTGCTCGCTTCCAAGTACTCACGTCTCAGAAATAAAGGAATTGCGTAACCTGTTATTTGAAATTGAAAAAGGTTTTAGTATCTACTTACTTTTTCGGACCTCAATGTAGTTACGGTCGCTTTGTAGTCGTAAATAACTGTTTAACGGTTTTAAAAACACATTTAATCTCACAAATTGTGAGTTTAAATGTGTTTAAATATTGTGTAAGAAACTGTCCTTGCAATCTTCAACTTCTTACAAGAGTTGATAATGAATTCACTGCTAATCTTCATTCAAATCAGCATATGGCAGTGCACTGATGGAGAGCACCTCAAAATTATACCTTAGTCTTATGCCTTCTGCATTCAGACTGTTTAAGTTACCTTTTTAGAGTTTAACCCTTCAGATACCGTCAATTAGAGACACAATAGTAAGACAATAGATGCGCGGCCACCGGGTGTCGCTTGGGGATTCATGAATTAATGGTCAAACCAGAACTGGAACAGTTTGCCTGTAGCGGTCTTCCCATCCGATTATAATTTAAGTGTCTTCAAGAGTAGAATTAATAGGCTTTTAATAAACTAGCGTGCTTCATTATCAACGGTCGTATCACTGCTTGCCATCAGAGAACCTACCATGAGTTCTTAACACGATCCGTTTGACGACCTAAAGTGAACTGTTACTGTGCTACGAATATATAGAGTGTATACTATATAACTCTATTCCTCTTTCTCGTTCGAATACCTGACATTTTGTCAAGTCATGGAAAGGTCATAGTGGGATCACAGTCAAGCACTAGTACATATCATTTAAAAAAAATCTCTGAGAAGAGTACCACACTACGCCTGCTTAAGCTCTAAAACTCGCATGCTCAGTGCAGCATGGTATTCTACCAGCATCACTAACTCACTGCCTGCGTAACTGTAGTCACGCCAAATCTACTTTAGTTTGCATACGTTCTGAAAGGAAAATTCAGCTATGTACCTAATCAATCTCTTATGGTACCTTTATTACCGGCACCCGCTAGGACCGGTGTCAAACCTACGGGATTGTTTAAAAGAGAATTGAAGTAACGGACGGGTTTTGTCAGTGAGAGTCTGGCACTTTTATTTTCTCTATCCAGAGCGGGAGAAGATATTTGATTTAACTGTGAGAAAATAGCGCTAAACGGTGTCTATTTGGTGCCTGGAAACACAATATAGTTGTATTTCATTATGTTTGTGTGTGAGCTGTAAATAAACGTGTTTTCTTTTTTTTTTAATCTGCGATTACATTCCTATTCCTATTCCATAATCACAGTATTTGTTCACATAATTTTAATCGTGTTAATTTTCCTCTATAGACCCTTAGCGCGTTTTTATTCCTCAACAAAAGTTCCGACCACTACGGTTTGAATACGTACGATTTTTATTCGATTTAGTTTGCTGCATGTTTGGGGAAAGTTTCTGGTAACGGCGTAGTGAATGAGTTCAAATATTTAAGGTTTTGTTATGTTTAGGGAGCTGGGTTGAGTTTTTGTGATGAAATGTCCAGTTGTTTTTTTTTTATGTCTCAAACTTCTGCGACATCTTAATTATTTTCTGAGTAAATGAAGTTTAAAATTAAGACTATAGATTCCGTCCGGGCACGTTTAGTACAACTGTATTGCATTTCTGTTCTTTTTTATTATTTTTGGTTGTTGCCGGGTGTAAAAATATAAATTCTACTCTATTTTATTCTAATACGGTGATGGAAAACATCGTGAGAAAACCGGCATGATCCAGAACAAAAAAATTGAAAACGTGTGACATTCACCAATCCGCACTAGGCTCACGTGGTGGGTTACGACCCATTCCTTCTCCTAGAGAGGAGATTTGAGTCACACCAATGAAGACATAAAAGACTTGTAGCGACCTCTAAGGCGCCACACAAGAACTACAAGAAAAATACGAAATTCTGCATCGTGCAATTGAAGTTCTCCACGCAATTTGAGCATTGAGCATAATGAGCACATACGACAGCCCGAAATCATCTATCGGGCTCTTGCCCATCAGTCTGAACGAAGGATTCTTCCTTTTCAATGGAAGTTTGCGGGATTTTACACACTATTCTGTATACTTCTAAACTTATGATTATACTATGCTATTTTATTCTGAAACATACTACACATAAGCTGATGAAGTAAGTCACCAAAGAAATTCTCATATGAAAACATTGCATCTCTCAGTCGATTAGATTGCGTCCTCTCCGTTTCAGATGATGGCTCAGCAAAAGGCTTGTATTGGATTCTTAATAAAGTATGCGCCGGCTGACTCATAGACGCCGATATTGGAGCACACGGGGCTCAATAGCGGGCGGCGTATGAATGCTGCTCTTGTTTTATTACAACACGACTTTAATTTACTTGAGGCACGTGCTTGTCTTGGAGCATTTGGCTTGCATACGACTGCGACATCTGCTAACTTATTTTTCTAAATGATGGGAATTTGCAGTGCAGTCATGTGTGTATATCGAACGATTTAGTGCTGTTGTAATTGGTATTCGAATATTAATTAACTAGAGTTATAGTTTCTGGTATTACTTTTATTAAAAAAAAAAAAACGTTGCTCCAAGAATTACGTCAGTATCGTGAGTGCGCACACAAACATATAAACTCACACAAGGCACCCAGACACGGAACACATATCTGTAGGGCATACAAATATTTGTCCCCGCACACGGGCTTAAAAAAAAACGCCTTTTTTGTGGCTCGTGTGTGGCGGTTCCGCCACAAAAAAACCGCTTGAAGCCGCTTCAAGCTTCTCCAGCTACAAGCTGTCGCGCGCTTCAGCTATTTTTGGCGGCAGCCTCAAGCTTTTTTTGTGGCCGCTTCTAGCGTTTTTTTTTGGGGCGGCATTTTTTTAAGGCCAAGGCAATTAGATATAGATTTTGAAATGTGATGACTTCTCTCACTATATACAAGGTTAATAGTTATGAAAATAGGGCCCATTGTGTGATTGATTAAAGATTTACTTTAAGTTACCCAAACTTTCAAATGTTACTACGTTTCCCTAGTAGTCATAACTCGTCAGTTTCCATACGCAAACAGCCAGATATTACGTATTCCAACCGACTGAAACCACAACATTCATCATTAACTTAGAAATCACTGTCTCACTCCCGCAATTCCTCCAATTATAAGTTCCAAACTCAGTTGCCCTAACAACATACAAATATGATTGTGGGAACAAAAGACGCGCGTACAGTCACGGCCATTGATTTGCGAAACAAACGCATTCCTGTTAGCGTGCCGGACCGCGCGCCGGACCGCCGGACGGTCGGACGGCCGGGCTAGACGTGGTTACACTGCCGACACCAACTTCTGCCCGGATCGTAAACTTTCTCGACGTATCGTGCGTACAGATAACGGCTAAAGTGTGGGGAAGAATTTATTTTTATAGAGAGTAATTTTTTACTGAAAAACAAAATTTCTTCAGATAAGTTTTCTAAAAAAAAATATGGATAATGCTGTTGCCTGCAACATTACTTCCTACTTAAAAAATGTTATTCTTATGCATGAGTTTTATATTGAACCTGTTTGTTATCCTTAAATAAATAAAATAAAAAGCACTAACAATATTAACATGCCGTATGATTAATTTCATCATTATCATCACGATTTCCGCGCGAGGAGGCCTCTCACTTCCAACGCTGCGTCTTCTGGCATATGGTCGATCATCGACCATCTTTTCTGCGGTAAATGTACCTTGCCCACTGTAACTGTCTGGCTATTCTTTGAACCAGGTCAGTAACCGTGGTTCTGTGTATCTTCATTTCTGATGCGATCACGCAGGCAACCCTGAGAGAGAGCTCCTTGATTCATTTGCTTTGTAACAATATCTAGAAAAAATACAGTTGACCAGTTGATTGGGTAGCTTTTCCGAGGCAAGTACTTTCTGCCTGCTAAGAAATTAGAAGCAGAAATAGTGCCAAACACATACATTTAATATAACCAATATCCGTTGAAGGTTAAGCTTTTTCCTGCAACTGTACCAACACACGAATGCCACGCGTGAGCTAATATTTACGTGTTCCGAGTTACCAGCGCGAGATACCAAGTGTATGTGCCCGAGCATCGAGTGCGGTGTGGCTGGTCATAACACGCTGCAGATTACTGTTGTACGAGCTGATATTGTGTTTTTGGTCTGTGAGTGACCCTGCTACTTGTAGTGACTATTTGTTAACATCATATTAATAGTTTCATAAACCTTAGTAGCAGATGGCGTTCTAAAGTTTCCACTAGAGCTTGTGACAAAAAGTCATCATCATCATCAACCTTAAAAGATCATCATCATCATCAGCCTTTTAATGTTCCCACTGTTGGGACTCAGGCCTCCTCTCTAGGAGAGGGAATGGACCGTAATCTACCAAATTAAAAGATACAAAGAGTTAATGACGGTTTGACTAAAACCCTCAGGGTAACTCTTTCAAACTACATTTCCGCGACCTTAGTGGGCATCAGCTCTTCCGGGTACGCGCCGTTGATGGCTAGGACTCGGTCCAAACCGGCTAGCCACTGCTCGTTGTCCGAAAGCGCGCATGTTTATTGACAGAACCCACCCTGCGACTTTTGACGCACAGGGTGTCCTGTGGCGGCAGTTGGGGCGTAAGGATGTTCATTCCCTCACGGTTGCGGCAATCTCCTTCTTCGTGCATTACTGACATGACCGATTTCTATTCCCACTCGCCCTTTACCATGACCTGGACTAGGGCCAAGCGTGAGAGATCGCCGCCGCCGATCACTTACACGAAACGGTGGTGCTCCACTCAAGTGGGGCATACATTAGCGTTTAGTCCTCCAAGTGGTCTGCACAGTGGCGATAACTGGGCTTTTTTTCCACCTGAATCCAGAAAAGGTGCCTCCCAAATTAACAATAAGACCTGCATCAAGTGGAACATGAGGACGCCGTGGCGCCTCTCCTGCTATTTCTTAAAGAGGGGACTTACCGCCACGATTGTAGCGTACCCAGCGTTGAGTTGCAACTGTCATTGTCGCCATACTGCCATGAGAACCCGCCGGAAGTCTGTCTGCCATACCGGGATTGGTCGTGCTCGCGACAGACGTCAAATTAACTTACGATATTTAGAGTCTTTACATTTGATGCACTACAAATCGGCCTCGTGTTTTCATGGAGTTATTCTGGAGTTATACATTTATACAATTTAACTTAACTTGTTATTTGTTTTAACAAAACTATTTTAGAAAATGATATAAAACTATGGCTTTGATAAGAAAACTTAAAAACGGAAGTTATAACTACGTTCTTATAACTAGACCAGCTCGTTTCAAGCTTCAAAACGCGCGTTTAGTGCCTTTGTGTATATTGTGCACCTGAACGGAGCAAACATATTCATAAATCTATCTGTAGGTCCATTGAATCAGTTTTGCAAAGAGCTCTGAATATTATATAGGATCAAATCAAATTCAAAACCTTTTTACTGCAGTTAGAAGCGTATTTTTGTACTACCTTTTTAAAAAAGGGATAAACTAGATCTGTCAATAAAATAATAAGTACTTACCTAAAATAAAAGTGAATCAAAACGGATGAGGAAATGGTCAACAAATCTACGAACCTGTAAGCCTATAGTGTCTACATAGCGTTATATATTTTCCTTTTCTTCTCTGATGCGAGAAAGAAATCAATGAATAAGAAATACAAAATGTTATATACGAAACAATCATCGTCTGTCTCCTAAGGATAGAAGTGCAAAAATGGCGGATCCTTGCCAGGTCTCTCTCACACAGGAAATTAAGTTGTGAGACGTTGCTCGCAGTCGCACTTCTGACGCTGATGTATAGATATTGTGTGACTTTAGTAGGACTCAAACTGTAATGAAGAATATTAATGATTATTATTTTAGCTTTGATATAAAACATTATTCTTCTCATGAAATATTTAAGTCGATAAAGAACAATAGTCGTAGACTTCTATTTATGATAGGAGCTTGAGTTTGTCAGTTGATTATCTCACAAAGAAAAGAAGTACCTAATAATTGGTAGCGTTGGTTTTCAGTGAATTCATTGCTAAATGGTAAAAAATATATTCAAATATTTTTTCTTGGTTGGCGGTTTTTTCATGAGCATTTTGACTATACAGTTAAAATCTTTAGTCTCACAATTTATGTACTTCCATCCATAATTATGTGCCTATACTGTGTTAAATCTGAACGTAACCTATCATGAGAGAAGCGTACGTCCCTATAAATTCATAAGTTCACATGATGTGGAAGCAAAATGTGTTAGAAGCTAATGTCTGTGCTAATGCAGCGTAAGTAACACATAAGTGCGTATCCGGATCGAGTGAGCGCAAGTCGCGAGTGCATCCGGTGACTACAGTCTGTCTCATTAATCTTGCAATCTGATCATAATTGATGAAATTACTACGAAAACCCCTTGTAACTTTATTAAAACTCAAGGTTTGCCATTTGCCAAAGAGCAACGCAGCGCAGAATATATCTGTTAGGTATTCGTAGGGTTGCTGACGATGGGCATGGCTCGCTGTCCGGATTGAGTCTACTGGGGCCATGGGTTTGCTTCCTAAAGAGAAACCCAAGGCTCTGGAATACAAGGCAAAGAAAAAACATAGGAGTGAGTTTTAGTCTGTAAAAGTCTGACAGGCTCTCCCGCCCTGCCTAACAACGGGAACAGTAATTGGAGGACTCCCTACCTAAAAAAAAAGTATAATAGGTGTTAAATTAATTCATGAATCCCCAAGCGACCACCGGTGGCCGCGCATCTATTGTCTTACTATTGTGTCTCTAATTGACGGTATCTGAAGGGTTAACGGATCAAGTTCGAAACACTACCAATGCTACGCTCCAAAACTGAAATAGTTGGTGTGGCTCAAAACGCTGCCCAACCAAAATGGGACTGGGCATGATATATTTTATCTGATGCATGCCTGACAAACTGTGGGTTAAAGTAGCACAAAGTTGGTGTGCTGAAACAGTGCGAAATTATCGCAGCAGAGCACAAAAAAGATGACGGGAGCGAAAGCACTCTTTGAGATAGAACAGGCTAAAAAAAAAATAACTGTCAACTTAAAAAGTTTTTTTTGTTGGCCTGTTCCGTCCTGTGTGAACTTTCATACAATATGGTAGCACATAATATTAGAAGCTAATGCAGTGTACGTAACATCTAAGTGCGTATCCGGGCGGGCGAGTGCGAGCGCGAGTGCATTCGGTCGCGCTGCGCGGGGCTGTGCCGCGGTTAGGGCTGGCAGGAACGCCAATAATATCAGTTTTTATTTTAAACAATTCAGATTTGTGATGAAATATTTGATCCTTAAAAATACAGTAAGCTTTATACTGATTTTTTTAAGGATCAATCAAAAATTATTACTAAACTTAGATTTAAGTTTTACACTTACATATACATTAATGTTTTTATGTTTGTCAGAAACTACCTTCAGTCTCTGAAAGTTTTGGTCCGATTGCTAAAATTTTTCCACCGATAGATAGCTACTTTATTCCTGAGTGACATAGGTTATGTTTTATGTACGCGGGCGAAGACTTTATCATATTTACTAACAAAATGACTTATTACTAAGTAATTATGTATATTAGTCTATAAGGTATTTGTGATACGGGTACAAGTTGCCTGAAATAAATTGATTATTATTATTTTATCATTGTTTTGACGACAGACCAGGACTCCACAGCAGATAGTTTCATCATCATCATAATTTCAGCCGATATACGTCCACTGTTAGACATAAGCCTCCCCCAAGTGTTGCCACAATGAACGATAATTATTATTTCCATCACATTACATTATACAAGTGTCTACATTGTTTTTTAAATTAATCTCGTTCTCTGTAATTGTTACAATTTATTAAATTTCACGTGGATGAAACCGTTGACAGCTGTCAACGGTTTCATCCACGTGAAATTAGAAAATTGTATAAAGGTTCTCTTTTCTGAATAAGAAGTGTTTAATATGCTATTCCAGGACATGGTCTACCTGAACCCATTCACACATTCAAAAATACAAATAAACACAGATACTCACAAACTTTTGCCTGTACAATAATTATTAGAGTGATTTATTTATTTAAACTTCATATAGGTACAGTAACAGTACACAGGCGGGCTGAATGCAACCAGGCATTCTCTACCAGTCAACCTCTATCAGTCACTCAGTTTGTCATTCTGGGTAAACAAATAAATAAATAAACTTCTAGGCTCGCAGCCCTCGTGGCATCCCTGCGTTGCGCCGGTCGCATCCGGTGCAGACGGGGTGCCAATTGCGAACGTTTTTATTTACCGCCGCGATTGTGAGCCAAAGTGCCTTCAATGGGGATATGAAATTATCTTCCTTTTTGTTGCTGCATACAAATCGAGAGGGGACTGGAAGTATAAAGTTTGAAACGTGACTAACAGACTATCTTTTGAGGAGTCGATTGGATTTAAGCAGTTTTCAGAGCTACTTGCAGTAAATGTATATCATTTTGCATTCGTCGTGCGTATAGCTAAAGATTGGAATTACTGCTGGAGTCTGTATTTCGTAACAGCCATTTTAATCTTTAAGTCGGCAATAGTCTTTCTTCTAGGCCAGCGTACTCCATCGTCAATTACATCATCGCGTACTATCAGGTGAGACAGTGGTCAAACACGAAACAATCGATAAAAAAGAGTACTAGTTCAGTTTCTAAGTAATTATGAGCTCGTGTACTATTTTTGAGCTGGAAAATAATAAAAACAGTAAAAACTCTTAAACTATTGATCAAATATTTATGAAGTTTTCACCAATAGACAGAATGATTCATAAGGAAAGTTTAAGTTTCTAACATAGGTACGTATGTTACAGAGAGAAAAGCCGAGAATTTTTAAGATTCCGAACATCCGTGCGAATTGAAAGCAAGACGCTAATTCAAATATTAAAGAACTAGCTTTTGCCCGCGACTTCAACCACGTACATAAAATATAGCCTATATCACTCAAGAATAAAGCAGCTTTCTATCAGCGAAAACATTTTAGCAATCGGACCGGTACTTCCAGAGATTACCTCCTACAAACAAAAAAAAAATTACCTCTTTATTATATTAGGGTAGATAGAATTTAAGAGTATGGACCTGCTGTTAAAATTACCATTATCATTTACTACATTACAAGGAATTATTTGTATAAACAGAACACAGATCAATTACAAGCAGTAAGGTCATCAATAACTGAGACAGAAACACATGTTCAATGATTTAATGAACCCGTGTTGCAAGTTGTAGCGCCACTTAACATGTGCCAGGTGGCTGCTGACACTTGCGTCAAATTGAACAACCAGTAATATCATTGATACTGCTAATTATAACCACATAATTATGTTTATTGTAAAGGCACTGCTCCACAACAGCTTTCGACAAACATAAGGTTTTTCGTTTCTCTACGTAATCATCATTAACATCATCATTTTAGCTGAAAGATGTCCACCACTAGACATAGGCCTCCCCCAAACGTCGCCACAACGACCGATTCTATGCGTCTCATATCCATCCGTGACTCTCACCAGGTCATTTTCCGGTACGCAGTCGCTCCTCTAGAATGTTTCGACCCCATCGACCACATGTAGAGTCTACATGAACGGATGGTCGATGAGGCATGATCGAAATTGTAGACCATGGTAAATAATGTTTTGAAAATGGATGCATTTTCTCTTGTATGATCTCTTGGGATACTTACTACTTTCCATTATCACTCGAACGAAGTCGCCGGCAGCAGCTGGTCTAAAATAAAATTACTTTCAGCGTCAGTCTGTTCATCTGCTAAGTCTTCCCTTACTGCGCAACAGACTAAGGTGCAGTTTCTACCAATATTATATGGCAACAAACGAGAAAGCTTTGTGTGTATAATTTGCATCCGTTAAAAGCCAAAGCAGGTTACTGGTTCTATATTAATGTATGCGAAATCGTTAAAGCATCCCACAGTCACTTTATACACAATACAAATGCTGGTAAACCAATGAACTGTGGCAAACCTCGACTTGCACATTTTGTGAAGCTTTTGTCTTAACCCTCTAGTTCAAATAGGTATTATTTATTTATTTGAGTACCTACTATTTATTGAAACTTTATGTATCAACAAAGTACAAAGGCGGATTTAATGCCTTAAACATTCTCTACCGAGCCTGCGAGGTTGTTTGGAAGAGTTAGTAAAACTAAAAGAATACAGGTGGGTTTTCGTCAGTAAAAATTTGAACTCCTTCTCACTTCACCTAAAGCTAAAGGAGTTATTTGAAGATTTTCTACCTTAATATAAGCTTAATATAACCAGTCAACAAAGACTGATGGAAAAACATCGAAGTGCGAGTGCAAAATATGCAAGTGTCAGACTTTTACTGACGAAAACCCATCTGTGTTCTGTAAATTGGCTATCGTTCTAGAGCCTCACTGACTCTTTCATTTGACTCAGTAGTCCTGTCCGGGACTATTTGGCCTGGTCCTTAAGTCACAGGCTATAAAAATAATTCGGGAACCAGAAGATAATACTTCATGCAGAACCTTTACATTAATATTACAGACAAGACATAGTCCAATGAATCGTTAACTTAAGTGGCATATTGCTCGCAGAAAATCTTTTTGCCCCTATCTGGGGACAAAGATTTTTGAATGGAGACCACGTACCGGAAGACGCAGCATTGGAAGACCTCCCACTCGGTGGACTGATGACCTGGTGTAGGTCGCGGCAATCCGATGGATGCGAGATGCAAAGGACCGGTCATTATGGCGGCATTTTGGGAGGCCTTTGTCCAACAGTGGATGTCTTTCGGCTGAAATGATGATGATGAACTTTTGTTAACAATTTATTGAAATATACTTACTATATTATTTCATATCTTGGGTGTATATCTTAGTCTCTAACGGTGGTCATGTGGTGGGTCTCGTCGTGGTGATGATGTTTTAAGACATAATTTAATTTTTGTCTCAGGTACACAATCATAGTCTTATAGTAACTAGATTATTACTTAACCCTTCAGATACCGTCAATTAGAGACACAATAGTAAGACAATAGATGCGCGGCCACCGGTGGTCGCTTGGGGATTCATGAATTAAATGAGAACGAGGGCCAAACTATACCCAAAAATAAACGCAAAATCAAACCCAATCTTTAATACAAATAATATCTAATTTAAATTTGATATGCAGTTTCAAATATTCAGCCAATCTCGGAGCCATCTAGATTGGGTCTCATTACCATTCCTACTCGCCATTGTTGGTTTTATTAAAGTTTATAAGTTATTCGCTATGAACATTGAACATTGATCGGACGTTAGAACGTGACTCGTGAGTGTAGACCGAGGAACGGATAGATAGGACGGAATTTTATAGATAGGTTATAATATGGACGACGGATGTACAGATTGGTGGATAAAAATGAGATGAATAGTGTTTTCGAATTTACTATAGCAAAAGCATAGCATAGCATAATCAACTTTATAATGTTCTTATTCCGAATAGGCTGTAAACCAGGGCGCAGGCCCAGTGCGCGGTGGTAGAGGTCTTCTTTGTGATTCTAGAACATGCCAGTTTCCTCACGATGTTTTCACTGTTTTGCGAGCAGTGATGTTGACGTACAAATTGGACGGTTACCATTGAACCATCACTGTTCTATCCTAAAGTCTAGAAATAATAAGCCGCTAGTCATTTCCCATCATGGAAATTCTATTTTTAGGGTCCACTGGGGAAGAATTTTTCAAAGTACGATTTTTCACTTTCCCATTATTGAAAAGTTTAGAATGTTAAATCATGTTTTTTTTTTAAATATATGCTTAATAAATCAGTTCTATCTTTCTCCAAAAAACTAGTTAGTATAATATTTTTATTTTACTGTTAACGTGGTGGCAGTGGCAATCTTTCAGATTGGCCACAGAGCTGTGTGGTTCATAACCACAACAAATATTTTTATGGCGGCCTACAGGTGTCTTGTTTCCTAGTATAGGACAACATATTAAAAAAATATAAGTTCGCAAATCTGATGGGTTTACCGCATGTCACGTGTGAATGCACACTTGACTTACAAAAACGCCCCTAACCACTTCATAATAAAGACGCTTACGATTTCAAATGTCAGCATGACGATCACTCAGCTTTGCAATGTGCTAAAATTATTAGCATGAACGCAAAGTCAATATAAACCTATCTCCTCATTCACGCCATCAAAACCCTTCACGACGTAATTTCCCATACAGCATCCACCACTCGATTGTAAAGCCTCGCGAGTTCTAAACCATTATTGACTCTATCCAAATCTTGGCTGGTTAAATGGCTCAACACCCGGCCCCTTGTATTTGCAACCATTTGAATATCTATCTTATAAATATGTATGTACAATTTCCTTTATTTCCTATGTTTTTCGATGGAGCTACCGTTTCTTGGGGCGTAATTGAGATTTGATATTGTTGTTAGATTAAAATTATCTTAGAATAATAATTGGAACGGTTGTTTGTGGAATGTAGAAGATCTAGCAAGCATTAGATTTTTTGAGAAAATAATTTTATGTCTTATGTTGTATTTATAATCGGTAATTATAATAAATCATTACGTAAATTCATTCTGCTCCAAGATTGCGGGAGCTCAATTGCACTAAGGGCAATTGAAGTAAAACGAGTGGGTTTTAGTCAGTAAAAGTCTGACGAGAGAGACTCTCTCGTTCCACGCGGGAGGAGTAATTTGATGATTTCCTACGAAAACATAAGCTATACTGTCCCACTGGCAGCAGTGAAAAAATTTTTATAGTTACTGGTGTTTATGGATAATTTTTATTGTGTATTTTGTATATCTATAAATATTTCAATAGTACTTTGTTGTTTTTCCGACCTTATATGCACATAATACATCATTAAAATGAAAACAAAAGTGGCCATATTTTGCCTTTCCTTAGAATAGAATAGAATAGAATAGAAATACTTTTATTCGGTACAGAACAGACACAGCACAGCACCACGGATTATAGACAAAGTAAACAAAAACAAAAGTACAAAGTGCGCCGAAAGGGTGACCACCTCAGCATTTGCTGGGCTTCAAGTAGATACGCAGCAAAATTCATAGTTCACATAACAGACGACCGTAAAGAAGTTGAAACAAAGTTATCTAAACTGCAGCAAAACGTTACAAATCTGTTCTAAAGTTCAACGATAACAGAATTAGCTGAACGCGACACGGCCGGCGGTGCGCGGCGTTCCCAGAAGATTCATAAATGACGAACACTCAGTAATACTCGGCTCGCAGGTAAGTTCGCGCTCGACTCGAATTTCTCAAAACTGAGCATTTGAGTGCTGAAATGGGATTGCGGTGTCTCGAACGCAAACACTATTAGGGCGCGAACAAACAGGACAAATGGATTTAGACTCTCAACAATTTAATTGTTCGCTTTGTTAATTGATCGAGACGGAGATTTTCGGATAAATGGTTGCCATTGTAGTCGGTGCTGGGAAGATTGCTGGTATTTTGTGTGTTTATTAAAGGGAGTGTTCTTTTGACTAAAGATTTTCTTTCTGGTGTACCAAAGATTTTATCAAAGCGTTTTGCGATATTGACCCAACATTTTATGAGAATTATTGTGAAACATATGCCTAAATAAACACTTTCATATTTTCAGCCCGAAGAAGTCCGCTGCTGGATAAAATATAATATAATATAATATAATAATAATATTCCACAACTAACACACAACGCCGTCTAGTCCCAAGCTAAGCAGAGCTTGTGTTATGGGTACTAGACAACTGATAAACATACTTATAAATTTCTAAATACATACATATTATAGATAAATCACACCCAGAGACAGAACAAATGATCATGCCCATCACATAAACTTTTGTCCTGGGTGGGAATCGAACCCACGACCTCCGGCATAGCAGTCAGGGCCACTAACCACTAGACCAACAGGCCAGTCAAAGGATACAGGCCTACCTCAAATTTCGTTACAATGCCTGGTCCGGATATCGCTACATTGGATTCCGAGTACAGCTTGTGGGAAGCCTTCGAATGCTGCGTTTACACGGACGCGTTTGCCACTCCAGGTCATTTTGGCAATGTCTGCACTACGAGTAAGGTGCACTGCGCACTGCCAATAACCAAGTCTGCAACCACGGTTCTCTTGCAAATATTCGGAAATATTATTTTCTTCATAATAATCTGCTTTTATTGAGCATGCGTCTATCCTAAGGACAAAGAGACCGGTATTTAAACAGAGAAACGGATTACTGTTGCATTATTATCTGCAACAATGCTCCTTGAACCTCCTAATATCCCAGGATTAATATCCTAAAGCCTATCAGCTAAACACCCTAAACCTTCACAAACAAAGGTTTAAGGTATCCACTGCAGTATTTGTGAGTTGTAGCCATGTTGTAGCCGAGGTCACACGATCGCATTAAGTTATAAGGACCTATGGAGTTCTATTAGTGTATCGGCAACTTGAGTAGCAGGACAAACAAAGTGTCGCTTGCAAACTGTGACTAGTTTAAGGGATGGGATACTGAAGTTTATTTTCTTATTTTTTAAATATTATTTATTTATTACTAAAATCAATATGATTTATTTATTATTACATTTTATTTTTCACATTTTTGGAAAGCTTACAGACTAAATTACAACATAATGACAGTAGTAGGTAATTGAATGGCTAATTACAAGCTTCAATATATTAGTAGTTATAATGACAAAAAAAAAACAAAGTTGGTCCCGCAATTAAATAAAAAAATTATATATTTCTCTCTGGTGAGGTTCTGGGTTTCTTGCTCTGAAAAGCGTGTGCTTAATTAACCACTGTTTGATTGAAGCTCTGCGGTATGCTGTTGCCTGTTGTGTCAATAATATGCGGAGGACATTTTTTTATTGATATTTTTCTTTAGAAATTATTCACTGCGAGAGCTGGAGCATTTTGCATTACAAATAAAGGTACTATCGTGTGATTACACGTCATAGTATCCTTATAAACTTACATAATCATACTAGCCGATGCCAGCGGCTTCACTCGCGTTTTATGTAGTTTAAAATTATCCCAAGGAAACGTAGACATGGGATAAAAGCTACCCTATATACTAAACCAGAACATTATCTACCCGTGTTTCAAATTTCATCGCCATTAATAAAAATAGATTAAGTAATAATTACCATTATCGCTTTCGCACACAATTAGGGCCAGGCCTCATAGACAAAGGTGCTTGTGACACAGACACAGGTGGTTAGAAGCCGCCGTCGGCACTCGACGTTCGGCTTTCGGCCGTCGGCACTCGACGGTCGGCTTTCGGCCCTCGGTAATCTGCCGTTCTGCGTCGGATGTTGTAATCACAAGCTTGCATGCGTTCATATAAGGCCTATGAATACCAGTGCTTAATTATCATCAGTAATAAAGTGACGCCTTTTTGCCGTGGAAATAATGTAGACACAACAGTATGCTACGTTCATGATATTAATTAGGTACGTCCATAAATAAAAAAAATTGCCCATCCCGCCGGATGAAGCAAGAAAAAAGAAAGGCAGATTTTAAAAATTCAAATTTGTTCTATGTCTTTTGAACAATTCTATGAAGCAAGAAAAAAGAAAGGCAGATTTTAAAAATTCAAATTTGTTCTATGTCTTTTGAACAATTCTATGAAGCAAGAAAAAAGAAAGGCAGATTTTAAAAATTCAAATTTGTTGCTTCACACTGGGCTCGCCTGGTGGATTACGGCCCATTGAGAGAAGAGGCCTGAGTCTCAGCAGTGGGAACATTAAAAGGCTGACTATGCTGTACCTATAATATATCCATTAAGGCTAAGACACCCACACTGATATTATGTATAGACTGAAACTGTATTCGGAAACCTAGCAATATATCGTAGGTACTCTTATGAACACCGACGCTAATACTCAGAAGCAAAAAACTTTATCGTCAGTTCAGTAATAGCTGAATGTAATTTTCCAAGAAGACTGATCTGCTTAAATTACAGCTTATTATTTACCTGTTCAAACATGTTAACACTTACACATAGTAACTTCACGTAACACGGTCGTATAATTACCCTTGTAGGGTTAAAACTAGTATCTGCAGGGGTAAATTTTAACAGACCGACACGACCGAATCTAGCTTACCAGTGCATTTCGTGCCTTAATAGTGTCATCATATGACAAGTTGGTTAATTTTTAACCAACCTTCCCATACTTTATTTTTACACTGGGTAGCGACAGACACTGTCTCGTTCTCGAATTTATGGAAGAAAAAGGCCTCACTGATGTGTTTTCGCCCACGTCTATATTAGTCCAGAATTAAAAATAAGTTAAGATTGAACAGGTTAGGAACCACTGGTCCAGTGGTTGGTGGCCCTGGCTGCTAAGTATGTCTATAAGTTGTCTAGTACAACATAAGACTTACTTAGAGTGTACCGTGGAAGTTGTAGCTATAACCTTGGGGTCTTTAAGTAAAGAGTGAATAGATTGCTTCTAGGCAAGCGTGTTCCATCGTCGGCCACATCATCGCTTACAATCAGGTGAGATAGTGGTCAAACGTGAGCCTATACATAATAAAAAAAACAAAAGTTGTGGAATATTATTATTGTTATATTATTATCCCATAACCTCAAAAGACCGATCTGCTTAAATTGTAGCCTATTATATTAACCTGTTCAAACATAGACTGTTTCAATATTTAATACAGTAACTTACAAATATACCTAACAATTTATGAGCGCACTTAAACACGCATTTACTTCAGAACCCCAAAATCTCTCGCAAAAAAGACCGACAACACGCCGCTAAACTACAAAAAATCCTTCGAAAGGGCATTACCATTGGAAAGCCATGTATCTGCGCTGTTGGAGAGAGATGCGCGTCGCGTGCGCGAGCCACATCAGCGGATTATGACGAAGATGGTAATCGTGAACCGAATGTGAAATCGTCATGTTGCTGCCTATTTAAAAAAAAAATATATAATATAGGTAAACATATTATCACCTTGTGTACTTGGGCAGTTTTTTTATAAATGCATTCGAATGGAGAAACTCTTATTTTTTGAGATTAAAAACTCAATCTTTGGTTAGTCTTAGAGCTGTTTAGAACCTATCAAGCAGCCTCTACACTCTGCTTAAGAATTTTCTAAAACGAATTATGTTTCTCATTTGCTTAACAGTTAAAAAGTACTAAATGGGTTAACCATATCTTACCTTCGTAGTCCGAAGAATCGCCAAACTTAAGTGGCAGTCGGCATATTGATCGCTGGACAGACGGTTGATAAAGCCGATAGCTTCTAGAGTAGCGACCACGTACCGGAAGACACACTGTTAGAACTGAAGGCCCTCCACGCTGGCCCGATGTTCTGGTAAGGGTTCGATTGAAATAACGGGGTACTAAATATAATAACAAAAACTTTTTTTTAAAAGAACCTGATTTATCTTTCCAGTAAATATGATGTTAAGAACCAAACCGGTCTAAAACCTAGACTTAGACTTTCTTGGAAGTTTCTCAATAAAATACCAACCAAATTGATATTGTCTATCCCTCGAATAACACTCCACCGTTCGTAGCATTGAGTACAGCATTCGACTGAACACCATTGTCTTATGAATACGTATGATATCTGAGTGTCTCTAACGGACAGTGTTATAGGAAATAATGTAGCTATTGCAGCTATTGCTAGCAACCAACGTCTCTATAATCTTAGAATTCCTCTCGATATTAATTGGGTTGCAAAGTTTAGATTGCAGTTTCTCCTTAAACTATCTGACGTATATCCACTTTTGGTTAGACCCTTAGGATATACACGAGCTACAAGTGGGAACAATGCAGATAACAACACGCACAACATTAGTTTTAGTTTATGTGAAATCCGAAATACGTTAGACACGTATTTCGGATTTCACATAAACTAAATCCGAAATACGTGTCTAGTATTTTTATGTAAAGAATCAATATACAAAATTATATATCTGGTGGTCATCCAGACAATTGTGAGGTGGTTTTGCACTTGCACCCAGCTGTTTGCTGGCTCCTGATGCCCGGTATGACCTGGCGTGACTAGAGATGGGTTTCTACCCGGTAAATACCGGGTAAATACCCAAAACACCCAAATGCAGGGTTTTTACCCGGGTAAATACCCAAATGGTGGGTATTTGCTTTTTGGTCATTTTTTGTTTTTTATACATTTTTAGCAATAAAAAAATGTTCATCAAATGTTTTATGCATGAAATGTACATGGTGTCGGCAAATAATAGTTTTCAACTCTACAAATCAGGTAAAAATTGCACGTCCGTATTTTTTTCAATATTTTACGTCTGTATTTTATTTGGGACACTTACACAGATATACAAAATTAAGAAACAACATGTACAATACTTAAGATAAAATTAAAAATTCAAAACAAAAAAATAATAAAAAAAATAAAAAAAAACATTGTATATCTAAGTTATTTATTCTTACAAATTTGAAAATCTGTTGAAATTTTACATTTAGGCAAAAGTTACAGCTAAACTTCATTTAAAAAAAAACAGGCGTTAAAACGTAAAAATATACGAAAAGAGCCGAATTTATAACATGGAGGTGTTCAAAACATGTAAACAATCTAAATTTCAACTAAACTTTATTTGATAAATCATCCCAAAAAGTGCTAAGGTTTTGGGTATTTACCGGGTAAAAACCCTGTTTATACCCAAATTGGGTATTTACCCGGTAAATACCCGATGGGTTTTTACCCACCGCCCATCTCTAGGCGTGACCTGTGTTGTACTTAGTATCAGTGAAGTCCAACTTGTGACCTTTTTAAATATTTATGTAAAAAAATATAACATGCTATAAAAACTATTGGAATCTATTCAGTTACTGATTCTGAACTAACTATATTCAGGTTTCGCATAAAATAAAAATTATGTTGTATAATTATACAACATAATTTAGTGCCATTGCACTTACTCGTATGAAAGGGTCGATCGTTCTTCATATTATTTAGTTCCACAAATACGATATCGGCTTATGGTGGAAGGAAACGTCATGAGGAAGCCTCAACTTAATGGTTTGTGATCACCAACACGTAGAAAACAAACGTGTTGGATCAATTCCCAACGTTCCGTTTGTAAGTAGCGGCTTTTATATAGTACTAGCCTTTGCTCGCGGCTTCGCTCGCGTTAAATTCAGGGTAACAGCAGGTTCCCCTGGGAAGTGGGGGGTTAGGAAGAGACAAAAAAATTAGCCTATGTTACTCTCCATCTCTTTTAATATCTCCACTTAGAAAATTCGTCGCTCCGTTTTGCCATGAAAGACGGACAAACAGACAGAAACACTTTCCCATTTATAATATTAGTATGGACTAGCAGCTGCTAGTGGCTTGGCCCTCGTGAAAGTAGAAAATTAACCCAAGGAACATACTCCAGGTATAAAAAGTACCCTATGTGCTATTCCAGAATTTGATCTACCCGTGTATTTAGATTCATACATTCATGCGTTGGAATTGCATAGCCTAATTCCGCCCAGCCCGTTCCATCATCGGACTGCAAGGCGTATGGCGATGCGCCACCAGTCATCATCATCATCATTTCTGTCCACTGTTGGACATAAGCGTCCTCAAAGTGTCTCCAAGTTTGTGTATTTGTAGTAAATTCCATGACCAGTTTTCTAACGCTTTGTAACGTTTTTGTGTCCTTGTAAAATATCCGGTTATCCTACACTCGGCTTCTCACAATATCTCATAACTTACCGAGTAACATACTCAGTATAACGAAGATAAAGTCTCTCACAGCTAACCGCCATCTACTCGCACACTATATCAATTTACTTAAACTGGTTCATAAAACATGTCTCACAAATTTCACGATATCTTTAAAAATGGGGAGTATCTTGTATATATAAATGTGTATTTTGTGTTGTATGGATCTTGACAGATTCTATAAATAACTAAAACATTCAAACTCGTATCTGGAGGCTTTCATGTAAGAACAAGCCATTATATAAAAAATAAAAAATATCTTGACGAAATTATTTATTATATTATTTAGATTCGATTTGGAGTAAAAATGATTAAGCATCAAATAATAGCTTGAGGTTCGTCAGGTCCATAAAAAAATACAGCCTGAATAAAATATATTTATACCAAAGTACTAAAAATTCCAATTCATTACTTGAATATTACAGCAATGATCACTTTGGATACGAGTGTCGTAAATAAGGCGTAGTACCGTAGCACGAGCGGCGTAGCGCTGTGTACCCGGCGCACGTAGAACCTTGCTACGCCGTAGCCTGAATTAACAACTCGATAAGGTTTGCGCTGACGAGACACTTTATAGCAACTTTTTAGTGGCAATTTAGTGGAATTCAATACAACAACGTGTCACTAGTCTGTACAACTTGAATGACCTTGAAAAAAAAACTTAATTTTCGTTTTGTACACACGTTTGTACGAAATTTATTTGACCGAAAATTTAGATTTTGTTTTCTCTAGAAAAATTCAAAAAAGTTTTTTTTTTTGGTGATTTAAGTAAAAACGACAATTTTCCAGGTCATTAAGGCGCATTCAGGCGCTCAAGGGAGTACTTCCAACCGGCTTGCGTGTATGTCCAGATGTATGAGCTTATATGAAGCAAAACAAATATAATGCTACAACCTGGTTCCTGACCAACCTGGTCATAGAAACAATAAGATTATGTATTTTTCTGTAGAAAGATTTACATATTACGTCCTTAGAATAAAAAAAAAAACAAAGATATTATCAAAAAAAAAAAAAAAACAAAACCTTTTGCTTTTAAAGAAATACAACTATTAATTGACGCAATAATTATTTCAACTAAAAACTTCTTTCATATACAACCGAACTTAAACTTACCAGAACGTTGGTAATACCAGAATCAAAACTAGAAATTAAACTTAGACTAACTAAAACTTTAACTGTGGCAACTAAAAAAGTGCTTTAAAGTTGCTGATCTGCTTCAAAATTGACTATAGACAGTCCCAAAACGAGCGGCAAATGGGGTCTTCGCGTGTAACAACGCGATTCCGAGTTTATCCCATATGGGAAGTGGATGGAAGTGCCGAGGAAAAACAATGTTCAAATTGCCGGCTCGAATGTACGGCCAAATATTACACGAAGCAGGGAGGCATTGAAGATACTTGTAAATAGTAATGAGTTAGGCCTGTATGTGTGTCAATGACTGTTAATGGTATTTTTATACAATTTTGTTTTGGGGGCCCTTATCGTCTGTTTGTAAGTTTCATGTTTAGGTTGAGTTCAATTCTTGTTATAGCTTTGATAATCTTCGATTTATTTAGGGTCAACACAGCAACCGTTCTTTCTCCATAGATCTCTGTTTGTAATGAAAAATTGAAATTTTTACAACAAAAAAAAATTGAACAACGGTTTTTTTTTTTCATTTTCCCCGAAAAGAAGATTGTGTATTTTTGTTAGCTTTTAATTCTATTAATTTTCCAATCCCCCACAAAGCTATTCATCATCCGCTCCCGTATCCCACGCACCTTAAATTTATAACCCTATCCCTCTTACGATCCATCAAACGTTTGTACAATCGAGGTACAATAACGTTTGTCAATTGAGCACACAGCACGCGCCACTGACCGTGTCCCGACAAAACAAATCGTCGCGCGACAAACGTTTGTCGCGTCAAATGTTGCGTCCAACGTCGCTTTGTTGCCTCCCATTGTTTGGTTTTTATGAAGATATTTTTGTCACAATTTATCGCGTGTGCACGACTAGACGAAAGTAAACGCGTTGGTTTGATTCATAGGACGGCGGCTGAAATGTGTTTCTAAATAAAATACGAGCATTGTCATGCTGTTTGACTTTTATGACTATATATCCAAACTAACAGTTTTAGAGTTGCGCAGCCACTACACTTATAAGTCTTCAGCAAGATTATATTCAAGAACAGCTGTTATTATCAACATAATTATATCAGTTACTAACCAAATTACGCAGTATTCCTTTCATTCTCATAGTAATGAGATGAACTAGATACTATTTTGTTGTGCTTTTAGTAGGAAGTAGGAACACTATTAAATACGATTTTTTTTATCATTAATAAGCTCATGCTTGATGATTAACACCAGATGATAACAGATATTGTGTTCCTTCGAATATTTGGATTTTAGTCAGTAAATGTCTGACACGCTCTCTCGCTCCACCCTAAAACTGGGGAAGTCATTAGTACAATATTTGCTATCACCACCACGATATCTGTTATCATCTGTGCAAATCAAAAGAACTTGCAGCTTGCACAGGTTTCCTTTTTAGAATTTCTCCACAGATTGTATTCGAAATTGTAAGCTTTCCTAGAAATTACCTATTCTCCCTTGACTTCAATTCATAGTTACCTGGAAACAACTAGTGCAGAAAATGCCATTTAAGCTTTACAACACAGAGAGAATGTTCCTAAAACGTTTTAGCTTTGAGCAGTAATGCAGTGAGGCGCACTAGTTTATTAAGAGCCTATTCACTCTAAACTTAAATACAACTAAATTATAAATCGAACGGGAAGACTGCAGTAGGAAAATACACTCAATATTATACTGTCGGTAAATGTATACTTTCGGATCACAGCTATGACAACAAGATAACTGTAACCACATCAATATCGCAAACAAACGCGAAAGCAAACACAATAAATCAAAATTAAACAGCTAAACATCATTTTGAAACACCAAAAACGTATTGACAAAGTTTAGTTCATTACGCCGACACGTCAAGCAGGGGGTAGACAGAGAATTAATGTAGTTTCGAACAACGCCTATAATGAAATTAATGGGTGAAGAGACGCAGCACGCACGACACCGGCACGACATGACGACGACACGGTAACGACTGACGTAATTCGGCTGATAATGATTAAGTCGGCTGATTTACTTGAGGGAGGATTTGCTTTATATGGTTAATATTGGTTTGATGGGTTACTTTATAAGCTAGTGTTGCAAGTTAATCAACCACTTGAGTGGGTGCTAGTTATAGGGGGACTAGTCTAGTTAAAAGCTGCATTTATGAAGAGGAAGTTGGTACACATCATAAACTCAGGTCCATTTGAAAACCTGCGTCAGGCACTAGTAGTTTGGCATTTGTGCTGAGTTTGACCTAATGCAAGGAGCAGCCGTTGGTTTAGTATGTTTTATTCTTTTTTAACTGAATTATACGGTTGGTTAGAACAATTTTAATTTTAATTTCTTTTCATGTTTGCCTTTAGATTATTGTGTTTGTGTGCTACGAAAGTATTTTCTTCATTTTTCTTTTTTTAAACATAAAATATCATTATTTTATGTTTAAAAAAAGACACGTATCTAAATAATTGGATGTCCTAAAAGTTTTTAGTAATACTAAAGTATTCTAGCATTACTAAAGACTTTCAAGTCATAGGTTTTTTTTTTGTCGACCGGGATAATCATCTTATGACAAAACCCGCTCTTGGGTGGAGCGGGAGATAGTGTCAGACTCTTACTGACTAAAAAGCCCGCGCCGTTCCTAGAAGGAAAAGAAAATCCTTCCTAAAGGAAAGCCTTCATACCGGGGCTCTAGTTTACTTTCGGATAACCCCGATCCCGGTAGGCTTCGACCCAGCTGGGCCCCTCCTGTTGCTGACAACTCCTTGAGGCGCGCGGGAACAGTGCGCGCCGTCGACGTCTTGGCTCGGTCCGGACGGTTACCGGACGATCGGACAGCGAGCTACCCATGGCTCGCTGTCCACGAGCCCGCGTCTACGGTGGCTGGAAATTAGGATTGGAATCCCGGCGGCGGCGGCGAGGGCGCCGTTGCCTGAAGCGGTCGGCCTCCTCCTTTGCTAGCATTACTGCTTCGCAGAAGGAGGCGACCACCTGCCACTCCTCCTCGCTCCGGACCATGGCCTGAACCAAGGCCCGGCGCGAGAGGTCTTCGCCGTAGATCGCCCCCACGAGGGCACGGCGGTGCTCCGCCCAAGCAAGGCACACCTCGACTGTGTGATTCACCGTGTCTTCCGGGCGTTCCGCACAGTGGCGGCACCCGGGCGTCTCTTCCGGTTGAATTCGAAGCAGGAACCTCCCAAACTTGCCATGTCCGGTGAGGACCTGCGTCATTGAGGGGACTTATCGCCATAATAGTGGCGTGCCCATTCAAGTCATAGGTGATTTTATACGGTGGGGAAAATTATGTATATGTGTAAGTAGATGCTCATTAATACGAGTAGCATGATATTAGTACTCATTACTCACATACAGTCAAGAAGGGTGACAATACCCTGCTTAAGAATTACAGGCCCATCTCACTTCTGAGCCATGTCTACAAGCTGTTTTCAAGGGTCATCACGAACCGTCTCGCGCGCAGGTTTGACGACTTCCAGCCTCCCGAACAAGCCGGATTCCGAAAAGGTTTCAGCACCGTAGACCACATTCATACGCTACGGCAGGTAATACAGAAGACCGAGGAGTATAACCTGCCTCTTTGCCTAGCGTTTGTGGACTACGAGAAAGCCTTTGATTCGATTGAGACTTGGGCGGTGCTGCAGTCTCTCCAACGGTGCCAAATTGACTATCGGTACATCGAGGTGCTGAAGTGTTTGTACGAAAACGCCACTATGTCAGTCCGACTACAGGACCAGATCTCGAAACCTATCCTTTTGCAGCGGGGTGTGAGGCAGGGAGACGTCATTTCTCCGAAACTGTTCACCGCCGCAATGGAAGATGTCTTCAAGGTTCTGGACTGGAATGGACTAGGCATTAATGTCAATGGCGAGTACATCACTCACCTTCGGTTTGCTGACGACATAGTAGTCATGGCTGAGACTATGGAGGAGCTCAGCACAATGCTCAATGACCTCAGTAGAGCTTCCGAAAGAGTGGGTCTTAAAATGAACATGGATAAAACCAAAATCATGATAAACAACCATGTAGCGCCCACTCCTATCAAGATCGGAGACTCTACACTCGAAGTTGTGGAAGATTACGTCTACCTCGGACAGACAGTCCAGCTAGGTAGGTCGAACTTCGAGAAAGAGGTCAACCGTCGAATCCAACTCGGCTGGGCAGCGTTCGGGAAGCTACGCGGTGTCTTCTCGTCCAACATACCACAGTGTCTCAAGACAAAAGTCTATGATCAGTGCGTGTTGCCAGTGATGACATATGGCTCCGAAACGTGGTCGCTCACAATGGGCCTCATCAGAAGGCTTAATGTCACCCAAAGGGCAATGGAAAGGGCTATGCTCGGGGTAACCTTGCGTGATCGAATCAAAAATGAAGACATCCGCAGGAGAACTAAGGTTGCCGACATAGCGCAAAGAATTGCCAAACTTAAGTGGCAATGGGCAGGGCACATTGCTCGCAGAACAGATGGCCGTTGGGGCCGAAAGGTTCTGGAGTGGCGACCGCGTACCGGAAGACGCAACGTTGGAAGGCCTCCAACAAGGTGGTCTGATGACCTAGTGAGGATTGCGGGAAGCCGATGGATGCGAGACGCGCAGGAGCGTTCGTTGTGGCGACGCTTGGGGGAGGCCTATGTCCAGCAGTGGACGTGTATCGGCTGAAATGATGATGATGATGACTCACATACAGTATTGATTTTTTTTTAAATAGTTAGAGGGCATGTCAGACTTCTACTGACTAAAATCACATCCGAGTCCGTCAGTTTCCTTTGGCTCTTAGACTACGTGTTTTATTGTTCAAAAATTGTCATGGCAGACATATCGTACATGGACTTAGTACAGGCAAGAATCTCACATTCTTAAATTACAAAACAGCAGACACTCATCGTCATCTCATCACTTCTCAAATTGCAAAAGAGATAAAAATCACGTACAAAACACTCGAACATTGTATCGCACATAATAACGTCAAAAAGATAGCAAACATCACGACGCACACTCAAGGGGATGAGCGAGATGACGCGTCCCGATACACGCACGTATCTTCAAGCTTCAGTGGACGTTTGACAGGTGGGTAGGGGAAATTGTGAGCCCTTACAATCTCGCCCTTATAATTGAGAGACTAACGCTAAACGAAAAACAACGCATCGTCCATATATACAAGGTTGGATCTAGTTCGCGGGTTTCATCAGCTTGAAGTGTATCGGAATTCACCGGTTGAAAGGAGTTCTTGCGTTTGAAGTTTGGTTTTGTTTACTAATGTGCTTTTGTGTGGACGATCATTGTGTTGTTCGAGATGTTTTTCCTAAAATAACAGGTATTTGGTACGAAATTACAGAGGTGTTCCGGTTCTGGCTCCTTTCAAACATTTGCTAAATCTGAGTGTTTGTACACGGAATAGGGTTTGTCTATCGGCTTGAAATGGATTACTTGCTGAACTCGCCTACGCTTATGTTTATAAATCTTTGTAGATATTTACCAGTGCTTGTTTTAATACACATTAGTACTATTGTGTATCTCATACAAACACAAGTAATATAAAGTAAGGCTTCCAAAAAATATAAGCGAATTCTTAATCAATTTTTACAAATGTTTTTTGTAACTTGAACCTTCTAACGGCAAAAATGCCATCAACCTACAAAGGTTAATTACATGATCCTCATTTCAGGAATACTATAGAGTTTCTGTCTCATTACGCCAAATGTCAGCAGCTTGACATTCTGCCACACTTAGTGTAATGGACGTCACAGAATTAATAATACTCGGAATGTTCGCCGGAACAAACTTTGTGTAGTCTATAATGAAAATAAAAATGATGATGAGAAATGTTTGAGCGATTTTATATTTGGTTTTAGTTCAGCCAATTTTATTACGAGGTTAACGCTTGACCAGACTTGCATCCTTACATTTTGTTTTATGTCTCCTGAGAGACAAAAGCCACTTTTAGATTCTGGATTAACCTTCTTATAACTTTAATCCACTTCTTTTATATTACTAGCGCTAAAATTCATCCACTTGATATCTAAAGTATTTCTAATTCCCAGACCGGCCTGAAAATAAATGTCTACCTGGGGTCCTTTCCCAAATAATTTCGCTAACAGCTTTTGCCCAAAGAACTGGAGGCAAATAATTCAAGACTGTAGATACTGACGGGAAAGTTTCCAATATTTTTGAACTCCACCATCTGCGCGATGAACGATTTAATTTAGTTAAGTGAGGCACAAGATAGCTTATAAATTATGCAGAAGTTTGTTATATAATCGTTGGCCAATGACTTTCTGGCTGATTGGAAGCGAGGATAATCTAATTAAGAACTGAATATTTTTTAGAATATTTTAGTAGATGAAGAGTTTTGGTGCCAGGAAAGTTGTAGGATTAATTAAATAGAACGGAGTTGGGAGATTAGTAGGAGCTTAGGGACACATTGGAATAAATTAGCGCGCTTTTTGTTCTTTTAGAGAAAAAAAAAGGATTTTTTGAGTTTTTTAACTTAGGTAGTGGATTTAGTTAAAATTGACATTAAAATGCAGCAACTATAATGTCATGTTTAATACGCATTACAACTATGCTTTTAGTAAAACTAACACCTAAAACCATACTTCTGCTAGAAAGCTTTGGTAAACCAGGTACCTTGCAGTTGCCAGGTAACGCTGAGTATAATACCGTAACATTAAGTTTGAAAGCTAACAATAGTGGCATACTAATGCTATACACAGAAAAAGGATTTTCGTGCTCATCCGAGAACAATACACATAAAAACATTTCTCTGACGAAGGTAGCCGTAATCTCGTTTGTAATGGCAATTCTCTGTTTTCTATCTTCCAAGTTTTTGAATTTGTTCGACTCGTTTCTCATTGTTTCTTTTATAGGTTTTCTTCCCCATTGCTGTCCACGGATCGATGTTGATTTAACTGTACGCAAGTTTCATCTTTGATGGTTCCCATTAATCTAAACTTATATTAATAATTTGAAGATTTACATCAATTATTATGTTAAGGCGACCTTTACATAATAATTGATGTGAGTTAACAAACATTTATACGCCTAAGAGAGGTTACACATATTCTGTACAGGCTTAAACACTCATCACCTCCCTTTTCCCAACTATCTAAAGGTTGGGCACGCCACAATTATGGCGGTAAGTCCCCTCTTTGAGGCGTGGCTGGAAAGACCTCACGGCGTCCTTACCTTCCGCAGACGCAGGTCCTCACCGGACATGGCAAGTTCGGGAGGTTCCTGCATCGGATTCGAGCGGAAGAGACGCCCGGGTGCCGCCACTGTGCGGAACGCCCGGAGGACACGGTGGAGCACACAGTTGAAGTGTGCCCTGCTTGGGCGGAGCAACGCCGTGCCCTCGTGGGGGCGATCGGCGGCGGAGATCTCTCGCGCCGGGCCTTGGTTCAGGCCATGGTCCGGAGCGAGGAGGAGTGGCAGGCGGTCGCCTCCTTCTGCGAAGCAGTAATGCTAGCAAAGGAGGAGGCAGACCGCATCAGGCAACGGCGCCCCCGCCGCCGCCGCCGGGATTCCGATCCCGATTTCCGGCCACCGTAGACGCGGGCTCGCGGATGGCGAGCCATGGGTAGCTCGCTGTCCGATCGTCCGGTAACTGTCCGGACCGAGCCAAGGCGTCGACGGCGCGCACTGTTCCCGCGCGCCTCAAGGAGTTGTCAGCAACAGGAGGGGCCCATCTGGGTCGAAGCCTACTGGGGTCGGGGTTATCCGAAAGGAAACTAGAGCCCCGTTATGAAGGCTAGAAGGAACGGCGCGGGGTTTTTAGTCAGTAAGACTCTGACACTGTCTCCCGCTCCACCCAAGAGCGGGTTTCGTCAATGATGATTTTCCCCGTCGACAGAAAAAAAAAAAAAAACTATCTAAAGGTCAGCTTCTAGTCTAAACAAATACGTGTATCCGTGTTTAATATGGAACGACTGCTTATCATAATATATGCACCACTAATATAATACTCCTTTGATAGACTGTTAGTCAGACTTTATGGCTTCGACTACCTGTAATGATTTTCAAAGATCTACGAATGATAACCGAGACCAACAAATTAACGTGCTATCCTAGGCACGGGATGTCAGTAATATCTAATTTGAAATTGGTGCTTGCCTGGTTTCTACATGAATGAGAGGCCTTAAAACACTGGGCCATACCGACACTTGTACCTAGAACACTCTAATTTCCATAGAAGGCTATAAAAATAAGTGAGCTCCACACCGCAACGCTGCCATCCCTCAACTGTCCTCCTTTATATCTCAGTGCGTTTTAAACGAATGTCACCATAATAAATAGTCTGCTCATCGAATCATCACAAATGCGATGGAAAATGCATGCGACGATGTTCCAGCCTTTACACAACCAACTTAATAACACACCTTAGCCATTCATTTATAAATCTTAAGTCAAGGGATTAGAGTTTAGTCAGCTAGCAAAGAAATGTTTGTGTTATGCTATGATGTTCTGCGGAAGGGTCTAGACTTTCCGACGCCGTATTTCAGTATTGGCTGATGTATGGGATAAATTTGTGGCCATTTATAGAATAGCATCTCATGGATGGACGTAGTGATGGCAGCACGGAAAACAAGTTTCCTTAGCGAATGGTGCTCTGAGTTATGAAAGGACTGGAATTTGAAAAGTTATGAATTTTTCATTCCAACAAATTCTAGCTACGGAAGAAGGTATACACCGGTACTTTGATAATTTACTTTTTTGTCGAATGCAGTAGAAAATACTGACACTGGGAAATTAATTACGTGATGTTCCGCAAAGTTCGTCGTTTTCTTTGCATGCTTCCAATAATGAGATTTTGGAATAAGCTGTATGTTATTTTCTTTCATTTTTTTTTCCTATAAATCGCTCAAAGCGTGCAGCCGCAGTGGCTTTGAGCAGTTAGTTTTAAAAGTAATAGCATTTTTTCAAAGAGCTACAAATGTATGTAATAGTCATTGACCATTATTTAGATGTTCATATGTCCTAAGTATGTTTATTATATACTTATAATTGTACATTTCATAATGAGTACTGGACCGATGACCTGATGAAAGTTGCGGGAATCTGATGGAAGCGGGACGTAAAGGTTAATCATTGTGGCGACGCTTGGGGGAGGCCTATGTCCAACAGTCGACGTCTGTCGGCTGAAATAATGATGAATGAGTACTGGACTAAATTTTACAAAACCATGTGTACAATAAATTAAACGTTCAAGGCGGTAGGCGGTGGTGTACACTTAGAAACTCTCGGTTTCTCTACAATACAGAGAAGACCTAATTTGCCTGACGTGGCCATTGAACTTAGTAACCCACGCTCAGCAGTCGCACTTGAAATCGCTGTACCAATAGAGCACCTAAAACAACTACAAAAAGAAAAGGGCTGTCTGGGTCTGAAACAAAACTTAGAGTTATTATTTTTTATCAACAGACTATTTAATCCAAAACTTCAACTCACAACAACAAACGAACCATTTCATTCTTAAACATCTTCAAAACTAAATATACCTTTCCCATAACGCTACTCATAATAGTTTTTCTCCGCCATTGGCCATGGCTTTTAAAGCGTTTGATAAAGTTAACATTACAGTCGCTCTCGGGGCGCCATCTTGGCGAGACTCTGTGATTGTCTCAGCGGGACCCCATCGCGTTTTACTGCTCATACTTGCATGCATTGAGAGGAATGTCTTGTCTCATTGTATATTTTGAATAATTTCTGAAATTCATTTAAATGTATTTAATTCTTTATGCATATAAAGGTACAGAGGTGGCCAGACTTACATGCCTTAGGCAGTTTCTACCAGTCTTTACTTTTTACTTTGGGTGATGCAGATAAAATAGTAGTAGGTCATAATAATAAAAAATGCGCAATGTACAAAGTCCCAAAAATGTCCATTGAAAAGAGAGGATCCACCGACCAAGATGAGTATTGTGTTTTTTTCGGGTAACTGCCCGATAGTTGATTTCGGACTCTTGTGAATTGTCAAAATAATACGCAGTCATATAAAATACTGTCCAATTGTTTAAAAGCAAAACGGCCTGAAAAACTAAAGGAATGACGATAATATAATTAAACCCTTATTTGATTAGTTTTTTTTTTACAATATCTTTTCACAAACGAGCAACATATTCCAGACGTTCTTTCCAGCGCTTTATAGAACAAAACTGTATCTGCCTATTGAAATTCATTTCTACTAAATCAAAAAGGGTAGTATTTAAACGAGTGACTGTAAATTAAAATTTTAAGTGACAAAAATAATTATTTTGGGTTATAGAAATAATAAGTGAGCAACTGACTGCGAGTGACGAGAAATCAACAGAACAGCGACTTACAAACTATAATTTGAGTTACTTAAAATACAAAATGAGAAGCTTCATAATATTTGAGCGACCTAATATTTGTTTAAGTGTCAACATTACGTCCTGCATTTTTTTCAATATTTGGATTTATTTATTAAATACTGAGCGGCATTTTATCATAAATGAAGTGTTCCGAATGCCCTAAATATCGATATTTATGAATTATGTATTTTAACAGGTAATTTGATAATTCGGATATTGCGAAAACCCGGATAGTTATAGGTTATAGGTAAAATAAAATCTGCAAGCAACTTGGTAGGTCACAGTTCTAACCTAACCTAACCACCCAGTTAAAAATTATGAATCTACCTGCGACTAGATAATTAGACAATGGTGATAACATAATTTGTTAAAGTTAACTTTTGGTCGTTACGTAAAACCTCAATTTTATTTCTAGTCACTCACTTATTAATTTAGTCGCTCACTTATTATTTTAGTCATTCACTTTCTAATTTAATCGTTTAACTAGGATTTCAAACACCCACTTTTAGTAAGCTCGTTCTGGATTTTATTGTTAATCAATATTTGTCGTTAGTTTAGTTAATGTGTCGTTTACTCAAATTCATACCGCTCAAGTTATTAAAACAGTACCTATCTCATCATCAGTAGCCAAGTCTTTTTTTAGTCGCTCGTTTTATTATTCCCCAATCAAAAATATAAAAATCAGTAGTTCGTTAAGTAATTCAATTGAAATCTCTTCAGACTTTACTCAATCAAGAAGTAAGCTCCTGGAAAATTCCAATCACTCCTTTTGATAAAAAATAGTTCTAATCATTTCTTCGGTTATACGTAAAATCCAATTTGCTAAAGAGAATTCCCTCAAAGAGGTTTTTTGTATTCGCCATACAACGGACACTTCCTCCACTGAAATTAGTTTGAAACTACAACGAAGTCACGTAAAATATTACTCAAATAAAAGGAGACTGTAATTCTCTCTCAAGAGAAACACGTCAAAGTCAATTACGAGATCGAACGCCTACTTAACAGCTAAGTTTTGATGGAATTTCAGCCAAGGTTGAGGTCACACAGCCTCCGAATATTTAGAGCGAATATTCGGACCGAAACGTGCGTATTTAGGGTTGTGGTACGATCTAAATCAGGATATCAGTCTTCTCTTTGAAATAACTACGCGTACGGAATTTGACTTAATTTTGTGTTTTTTTTTGGTAAAAAGGTCTATTGCCTTTTATTGGCCAGCTAATAAACCGGATTGAATGGAATCAGTATGGGAAGCATTCAATAGGACTTTTAGCATTAACGTAAGAGAGGCCTCTCAGCCAAAATTATCTGAAACCAAGATTTTTTGATAAGTCCTAGTCTATGAGGAATAATTCACGATTATTTTTACTTTTATTTTTTAAGATTTCTTACACGAAGATACGTTACCAACAAAACCCTGTTAGTGTGCTTCCGCTCCGCTTCTTCAGTCTGTTCATCCGTTCGTCCGGCTGTATCTCATGACTGTCAAAATTTTCACGGAGCGAGCGTGTATATTCATTGTCAGTATAACAACAGTAATAAAAATCGTTTAAAATGCTTTGTATAAGAGTAAAATTTTGGTTAATCGGTTAATGTTCACAAAACTATGACTTTTTGTCCAAGCACAACCTTATGTGTACTTATGCTAGTAAAGCTCAGTGAACGCTCGTGGAACAGTTAGCGTGATTATTAACGCGTTCACAAGCGTCACTAGTTTGCTACAATTTGTAATCTTTAAGCCCATATATTACGAGATGAGCGTGACACAAAGCGGTAGTGATAATTATGATCAATTTATTAGCTTAGTTTGTACTGACGTAAACTATTCCTGGTTCCTAATACCTACTTACAGCTGTTTACACGTGATGACATAAACAGATGTTGACGAAAAATTGTAGAGAATAAAATGACATTACAAAAGTTAGAAAGTGGAAATAAAAAGTAGAAAGTAGTAGTAGAAGTTAGAAGGTAGAACTACAAAAGTTTCGCCTTGGGGTTTGCCAGAGAGCTATGAAGCGCAGCATTCTGGGCGTAAAAAGAGCAGACCGAATACATAACGACACGCTGCGCTCCATAACAGGTATAATAGACGTAGGCAAAAAGGCTGCCAGGCTCAAATGGGACTGGGCGGGTCACGTCAGCCGCATGCACAAGGACCGCTGGGCAAGGGTCGCCACACAGTGGGTTCCTACTGAGGTAAAGCGCCGTCGGGGCCGGCCTAGATAAAGGTGGCGGGATGATTTGGACGCCTATCACAAGGACTGGTTAGAGACGGCGCAAGAAAAGAAATTTTGGAAGGACTTGGGGGAGGCCTTTGCCCAGCAGTGGGACAGTAATGGCTAGTATAAAAAAAAATGACATTGTTTTGAAAAATATTAAAATAATGAATACAGATCACAAAACACCAAGTATGAAAAAAAAAGTTTCTCATATTTTATTTTTTAAGTTTGGTTAAAAAATAAAATATGAGAAACGTTTTTAAAATCTACAGACATACTTATTCATTATAAGGTTTCACTCTCAAAGAATATTCAACATCCAGTGCTGAACGAAGTAACTCCTCACAAGCATGCTGCAAGTACACCAAAGAAACATCTCGAACATACCGACTGAAATAGTTTCATTTATCAAATCCCATCTCGAACAGTGGTCTGTCAGCTTATGGCCAACAGTCTTCAACAGAGTTACCCTCAAATGCTCATTAATGCCACTCTGGGCAAACTGTAGCGTTTAATATATACAGTTTGATTGACGTAGCGAGACCGCACTCGGTGCAGGGGTTATTAGCAAACCTCTTTCCAAGTTCTGAGCGCCTGGTAGCTGTTACAACTTTTTGGGGTTCAGGCCTATTTATTCAAGAATGCATATGGGCGGGCTCAAGTTATTTATTTTTGGGTTAGGGAAGAATCATATAAACTTAGCAAGATTCTTAGTTTACCAAGTAAAGTGTTTGAAACATTTTGATTGACGTGGCTCCATTCAGCAGCCACGTCAATCGTCGTGCAAGTGTTCATTACTAAAAGCCTCTTCACATGTTACATTAGTCATCCGGAACAATCTTATCAACATTTAAAGCAATTGTTTTGTTTTGGTCTCAACCAAATCAGCTTTTATAACCACTTTTGAAATGACAGCTTAATATCCTGCATATCTCAGAAAACGTTAATTAAAATAAGGTACAAAATGGTTGACGTAGTAAGACCGTACTTGCTGCAAGGGTTGAACAACCCGGCTCTTCTTGAGAATTTATGCGTGTTTGGCAATTTATGAAATCTACGTAATTTTGTAGTAGACAGAAATTAGACGGGAATTGAGATTATGAAATAATTCACGTTTGTGGTTCGTCTAATAAACGAATTGTGCGCTGTGTTGTCACCCGTGGTTTCACCCATGTCTTTGGTTACTGCTTCGCTTCCGTGGATCGTAGCATGAAGTTAAAAAACAATATCCTTCCTCGATAAATGGGCTATCCGACACTTAGGCACCGGACACGTAGTTAGCGGGCACGGCGGCGGCAGCGGCAAGGAGAGCATAGATTTATATGGAACTGGCCTCGAAGGCAGAAGTGTGAGGAGCGGCGTACGTGCGATGCGCTCCAGCCAAGCAGCGCTCTCACGTCTGCATAAGTGGTGTGAAATATTATATAATTGTTATATTATACAATAAATGCGAACGAAGTATCAGAAAGATAAAAAAATTCCGCACTGTTCGGACATTTTCACCACACCGCACGCCTCTGCTAACACTACCCTGTGGCCCGCTAGCTAAGACACCAAGGCCTAATATATATATATATATATATATATATATATATATATATATATATATATATATATATGTAATGAAATGACATTTCATTAATTCAAATTTGCCGCGCTTCGCGCGTTGAAGTTGTCAATGGAATTTATGTTCTGTGGAACGGGGTGACGTGTGATTGAATGGCAGATGATGTTTAGATTATTTTGCATATTTTATTGTTAAAAATTCTATTGTAAAAAGATAAAATAAAGGGATATAATTGAGGAGGCGATATTAGTAAACTTTAAATGTCGTTTCTTTGATTTTCAGGTAAGTTATAGGTGTAATGATCATAGTTAAACGTTGTAATATAGTAAGGACGTATTAAACAAACAAATCTTTGATTTTCAGAGAAACAATTTGTGGTTTATTTGGAAAATCCTCAATAACATATCTTATATATATAGATTAGTATAGACTTTTCAAAGGAATGTAATTCAAAATTATATTGCAACAGTTGAACCACTCAGGAAATATTCCAGCTTACTGCGCATTCCGATACATTGAAGAAATCTTTCTATCACTAGAGATTTTATTACTTCCTCACATGTAACAAACGGAACATCTCCAAGTAAATAGAAATACTTGTTTTAATCAAAGTAATAAATATTTAAATCTTCACTAGCGTGCATCCCTGCTTTGTTCGCGTGAGAGGAGCTAAAATTTTATAGCCTATTATTCTCTGAATCTGAAAGGATATGACTGGGAAAATTGCCCTGAAAACCATCCAGCTTTTGAGTTATGCATGTGAATAACAATAGGTACTGTACTCATTACAGATTTTATGCTTAGCGTCTGCTGCCTTCTGCAGTGCACATTTCCCTGAGGTTATATAAAAATTAATTTGCGTTCCTGAGCGCATACTTGGGCAAGTTTTATGTCCTCAAATCACTGAACTGCTCTTTGTATATTGTTTTGTTCATTGGCGTTTAGTGAGTGATATAGGCATCAACTTTCTACTCTAGGACTGTATTATGATGTGTTAAAATGTCAAGCGTGCGAGATGGAATTATACTATACAGCTAAGGAGTATAATTCGTTGCCGGAATCTATGTTCATTATGACTACAACCAGGAATCTTTAAACAGGTTACTTCTAAGTAAGCGCGCTCTATCGTCGACCGCATCGTCACTTTCCATCAGGTGAGATAGCGGTCAAGCGTGAACTTTTCAATAATTAAAATAAATGTCTGTTTGCGGCGGACCTTACAAGATTATTTATTTAGCTATAAAATGAGTAAACACTTAAAGCAAGATGTTATATAAAATACAGTTGAGTCACAGTCATGTTTGTCTGTCTTGAAATAATAGATTCCTTGCTTATTATATTATTTAGATTTATCAATAACTTGTTATGTACCCTCATCAGATGAGAAGAAATCCATAATTATTTGTGGAGATTTTAATATCAATATTTTAGAAAATAATTCAAATAGCTGCAGATTTTTAAGCCTTTTTAAATCATTTAATCTGTCTAATGTTTTTACAGAACCAACTAGAGTAACTCCAACCTCTGCAACTTGTATTGATAATATTTTCTGTGATTGTGATTATTTAGATAAAGCCATAGTGAATTATCTTCCGTCTGATCATAGTGGACAAATGGTGTCTTTTAAGTCTAAAGCAACTTTGGAAAAAACTCAAATTCAATTTAGGCCAATTACACTTAGCAAATTAATAAAATTTAATAGTAACATACAAAATAAGTTAAATATTCTGGGCCATAGTATTGATGATGCTAATAAATTTTATGATAATTTCTTTTCAGTAATACTTAATGAATTTAATAAAAGTTTTGAAAAGAAGTCAAAAAATGTTTTCCCTAAGTTTGTATTTAGTGACTGGGCGACTAAAGGTATAAGGATAAGTAGGGAAAAACTATATGAACTATATGGCCTTAAGCCATTTTTTAACTCTGAAAGCTTTAACAAGTATGTAAATAAATATTCTAAACTCT